>CM022298.1:435066000-435444487 GCA_011799875.1 Thinopyrum elongatum | reverse complement strand
GAAAAGAGAAAATAAAGCAACCGTGAGTACTCATCCGAAGTACTCAGCAAGCAAGGATCTATACTACATATGCAACATTATCAATGGAGAAAAGGCTGTATATGTGGACTGGGCTGCAGAAATGCCAGAATAGAGAGAAAGGCCTAGTCCTATCGAAGACTAGCATCTTCAAACATCTTCTCAAAGCCATCATCTTGCAGCAGTAGAAGAGAGTAGAATAGCATTTTATTTAGCAAACATGTTGAAGTACAGCTCAAAGATCCTTCCTCGACTCCCAGCGAGAAAGTAATCCCGAAGCTTCAATTAAGTAACAAGTATCCAGTTTAAGTAGTAGATCGGGATACACAAACTGAGCGTCCTTTACCGTAGGACCGGCTATTGATAGAAGATTCATCCCTGCAGGGGTGCACTACTGTTACCCAACACGCTCGATCAACTCTGGCCAGACATACTTGCTGGGTAATGCCCGTCCTCGGAAGATCAACACGAAGCAGCGCTCTACCTAGGCTCAGCAGAGAGGTCAGCACGCCGGACTAACCTATGCACCCAGGGGTCTCGGGCCATCGCCCTGGGCACCCTGCGCGTTGCGTGGCTGGCCGGGGTGCAGGCGCGACACTGAACTCGTCAGTGAAGTATCCAGCCCAATCCCGACGATCAGCCCGCACGGTGAATCGTGACGCCTGATAAGCTTTCGGAGAAACGTACATCGCAGAGGGCCCCATAACCATAATCCCGCGTGGTGGTAGTGCGTATAGGGCACGTCGACCCACTCAGATCACACACCCAAATCCAATAGGCTCAATTAGTATCAAGCGGAGACAATCAGAGTCTCTGATGCTCCGCCACAATGTCACACTCGAGTGCCCTTCCGGCACACTCGGCAACATAGATCCCCAGCGGGTACCCACCAGGGTGGACCCGCCTGTGACAAAGGTCAAGTAACCGTGTGGTCATAATCATCAGGGTGAACGTATGAGGTATCACCCTCGAGGTTCACACTGAGGGGTTGCACGACAGAGTCGTATCGGACATGGAGAAGGAGGAATCACCCTCGATGACCACGACCGAACAGCTATGCTGCAGAGTATTCATCAGGAGTGCGTTACGAGGTATCACCCTCGGCACTCGATAGTAACTAAGCAGAGTCGTACAACTAAGGGGGATGTGAAGTGAGGCGTCTGTCTCTGATCGACGATCACGTTGATCGAGTCGTCGATGAACAAGCAGGGGCGACAAAGTAAGGTGGTGGGGTCACAGATGGTTCATACCAACCTATACTAAACAGTTTATCATAGGCAGGTAAGGTAGCAATGAACAGGTTACAACAGCAGGCTATGCATCAGAATAGGAGCATACATTAACAGTAGCGAAATTCTAATGCAAGCAGGAGAATAGAATGGGCGATATCTGGAATGCTCAAGGGGGGGGGCTTGCCTGGTTGCTCTGGCAAGAGGGGAAGGTCGTCAACGGGCTGCTCGTCGGTAGAGTAGTCGTATCCTGGTGCAGCGCCGTCGGTCTCGGCGTCTATCGAGAGAGAAGGAGGGGGAGAGAAACAATAAATTTCACGGCAATAATGCAAACAACATGTATGACATGTCTAAATGATATGCCGGGGTGTTCTACTGCCTAACTAAATGATTTAGTTAATTTAGGAATTTATTCGGATTTATTTAATTAAAGTTGGGCACTATTCATTTACTGAAATCGGTCTAAAAGTTCAATGTTCTTATAGCTGCGGGCGTCTGACGGGAATACGGAGGACGTATTCGGGTTCGTATCGTCGTTCTGAGCAAGTTTCATGTATAAAATATTTTCATCGGAGTTACGGTTTATTTAATATGATTTTCTAAAGTTTTTATTAATTTCTGAAATTTAATTAATTATTTAATTCAACATTATCCGAAACAGTGATTGATGACGTCAGCATGACATCATGCTGACGTCAGCAGCCACCTGACAGGGTGGGTCCCACCTGTCATAGGCTGTTAGGTTAATTAGGTTTAATTAACTAATTAACAATTAACTAAACTAATTAATTAATTAAATTAGTCTGATTAGGGTTAATTAACCTAACTAATTAACTAATTAATTATTTTATTTATTTTTATTTTTATTTTCTTAAAATCGTTTCTGGGCCGTGGGCCCGTTCGGTCAGTGGCTCAGGGGCAATAGGCCCCACCTGTCTGTGGCCCGAATGGCCACACGGGCGCGGGCGGGCGCGCGGGCGCGGCCAGGCATGCGTGGGCGCGCGCGCACGCACTGGCCGAGGCCAGGGTGCGGTGGCCGGCCGGGGGTGGTGGCGAGGGCCAGAGGCCGGAGCGGGGCGCGCCGGCCGTGGCCGGTGGAGAGGCGGCCGCGGGGAGGAGCGCTGGGGGCCGGCGCCAGCGTGCGGCGTGCGGGCGGGCGGCGTGCGCGGCGAGGGCGCGCGGTGAGCGTGGATGCGGGGCGGCGCGCGTGCGCGTGCACGGGGCAGGGGAGGGGGAGGCCTGGGGCCTCACCGAGATTTGCAGGGACGGGGCAGCGGGCTCGAGCTCGTGGAGGGGGGGTCGGCGACGGGGTCGAGGCGGGGCGTCGGCGTCGAGCGCGAGGAGGGGCTCGGGGTGGAGGCCGGAGACGACGGGTCGACGAGGAGGCCGGCGTCGGTGGAGTCCGGCGAGGCGGCGAGGTCCAAGGGCGACGGCGGTCCGCGACGGCGTCGGAGACGAGGCGGAGACGGGGCGCGGTCGGGCGCGTCGGGGCGAGCGCGCTGGGCTCGGGCCCGAGCGAGGGCACGTCGGGGACGAGGTCGTCGGCGGGGAGGGAGAGGCGGTGCCGGATGAGGTGGCGTCCAACGGCGACGGGCGACGTCGGCGGCGTCGGCCCGATCCAGTTTCTGGATCGGGAGGAGGGGGGAGGAGTGAGCGAGGGGGTGTCGGTGGGAGTGGATAGGGTTGGGGGTGAGTGGATAAGGGGAGTGGGGGTGGGCCGCAGCTGGGCCGGCCTGTGGCTAGCTGGGCCATTCGGCCCAGGGAGAGGGGGGTCTTTCTTCTCTCTTTTTTTTATCATTTCTTGCTTTGTTTTATTTTCTTTTCTGTACTGTTAAATGTTTAGGCCCCAAATGGTTTTTGTAAAAAGTGTGACCTATTTCATAAATACCAGTGCATTATTCCTTAACACCTAAAATTAGTTTGGACAAAATATAATTCCATATTTATTTCAGATTTAATAAATGGTTATTAAATATTATCTTTATCCACTGTTTGAGGTTGTTCGAGTCACTTATCCAATTCCAATGATGTTGGTTTCAATTTTATAATAGCCTCTGGAATATTTGTTATTTATCTGACATTTTAGTTTCTATGTTGGACAACTTTCATATTCCACTTTCATTTAAATTTGAATTTGACTTAGGAGCTGAAATGCAGTATGATGCTAATGATGATTATGCACTATTAATCATGCTGACATGTCATTATCAAAAGTGATTACTGTAGCTAATGACAGGGGGTGTCACAACTCTCCTCATCTATTAAGAATTCTCGTCCCGAGAATTAAGAGGAAGACTGAAAGAAAGAGGGGTATTCTTCGCGAAGACGATCCTCGCGTTCCCAAGTGGCCTCATCTTCAGAATGATTTGACCACTGAACCTTGAGGAACTTGATTGACTTTTGACGTGTTCGACGCTCAGCTTGATCAAGAATACGGATGGGATATTCTGGATATGACAGATCTTCCCGTAATTCAAGCACTTCATGATCCACAGCTCGAATAGGATCCTTGAAGCAGCGACGGAGTTGGGATACATGAAAGACATCATGTACTTGTGAAAGATTTGGCGGCAATTCCAATTGATATGCCACTTCTCCTCGACGGGCAAGAATACGGAACGGGCCAATGTAGCATGGAGCTAACTTGCCTTTGATTCCGAACCGATGAGTGCCTTTCAATGGAGTGACACGAAGGTAAGCTTGTTCGCCAGGTTGATAGACCATTTCCTGGTGCTTACGGTCATAGTTGCTCTTCTGACGAGACTGAGCAGATTTCAAATGTTCACGAACAATGCGGACTTGTTCTTCAGCTTGCCGAATAATGTCCGGTCCGACGAGTGAGCGTTCCCCAGTTTCTGACCAATTCAGAGGGGTTCGACACTTACGTCCGTATAGAACTTCAAACGGAGCCATCTTCAGACTAGCTTGATAGCTATTGTTGTAAGAGAATTCGGCATACGGGAGAGATTCCTCCCATTTCTTACCGAAGGAGATGACGCAAGCTCGAAGCATATCTTCGAGCACTTGATTAACTCGTTCAACTTGACCCTGTGACTGAGGGTGAAAAGCGGTGCTAAAAGACAGGTGAGTTCCCATAGCTTCTTGGAAACTATCCCAGAATCTGGAGGTGAAGAGGCTGCCACGATCAGAACTGATCTCCAACGGAACACCGTGGAGTGACACAATTCGGGAAACATACAAGTCTGCTAACTGGCTAGCAGTGATTGTCTCTTTAACTGGCAGAAAGTGGGCAACCTTAGAGAATCGGTCAATGACGACAAATATAGCATCATTACCCTTCTGGGATTTGGGAAAACCAGTAATGAAATCCATTTGGACCTTGTCTCATTTCCATTCAGGAATTGTAAGGGGTTGCAGAGTTCCTGCGGGCCCTTGATGTTGAGCTTTAACGCGGCGGCAAACGTCACACTCAGAAACATAACGAGCAATGTCTCGCTTCATATTAGGCCACCAGTATCTCTGACAAATGTCACGGTACATCTTTGTGCTACCAGGATGAATCGACAGAGGAGTGTCATGAGCTTCCTTCATAACATTTTCCCTCTCATTCTTGAACTTGGGTACGAAGAGACGGTGTTGGAAAAATAGGATCCCATCATTATCAAGATGGAATTCCGACGGCTTTCCTTTCTCGAGGTATCGCTTGATCTTTTCAACTTCAGTGTCATACCTTTGCATAACCTTAATGCCGTGTTCTAAATCTGGTTCGACAACCAGGGTATTGAGATAACCCTGTGGAACAATATGGAGGTTCAATTTGCAAAGCTCTTCATGGAGAAGAGGTTGTGTTTCTTGAACCATAAGATTGTTGCTATAGGACTTGCGACTCAAAGCATCGGCCATTACATTAGCCTTGCCGGGGGTATATGAAATATTCATATCAAAATCGGCAATTGTTTCGAGCCATCTTTGTTGACGAAGGTTCAGATCTGGTTGAGTATATAAATACTTCAAGCTTTGGTGATCCGTGTATATCTCGCAACGGTTACCGAGAAGGTAATGTCGCCATAGCTTCAAGGCATAGATAACCGCAGAAAGTTCAAGATCATGCACGGGATAATTTTCTTCATGAGGACGCAATTGTCGGGAGGCATAAGCAATCACCTTGCGTTCTTGCATTAGGACACAGCCTAATCCGTGAAAAAGGTGTAACTCGGTGTCTGAGTTGTTCTGCTGATCATAAATCCGAACTTCAGCATAGTACTGTTCCTGATTAAACTCGCGGTAATCCTCGTAAACCATGTACTCAGGGTACCAACGGTAGCCAAGTCTGGTCATGAGAGCGATCAGGACAGCTGGAAAACCAGGGGCATCACGAGCCCAAGTGCGAAGCACAAGCTGTGTCGTAGGACGCGGTGGAAACACACGGTCCATCTGAAACAGAGGAAATTCAGATTTGTCAAATGACAATGAGAAGTTTAACACAACTCGGAGAGAAAGGTTAAACAAAACAATGGAAAGGAAAATGATTATCAGACTAATCAGATCAATGACAGGGAAATCGCACAGATATCCAGCTCTCCGGGTAGACGGGATTTACGAGATCCTAAGTGTCGGCGTTAGTAAAATTTATTTAACCCGAATAGAAGAGAGATCAGAGTCCCAGAGTATAGACGAGGAATAAAAGATCCTAATACCACCCAGTTGGCGACGTGGGCCCGTAAGCCACACAGCCAAGTTAGTAAATTAGTTTTTCGGTTTCTAGACTCAACTTCGGCCAAGGAATTGGAAGGGGGCTTCCTACAGGCAGTCGGCTCTGATACCAACTTGTGGCGCCCCCGGTTCAATCGTACACTAGTCATACACGCAAACGTGTACGATCAAGCCCAGGGACTCACGGGAAGATATCACAACACAACTCTAAACACAAATAAACGGAGGTCCACAATATTACAGACCAGGGATCCGAAGATCCGAATACATAAGTCAGTCATACAAATAATATCTGGGTACAGACATAGTTAGACAAGTTTTGCCTTAAGAAGGCTAGCACAAACAGCGACACTAGATCGAAAGGCGTTGGCCTCCTGCCTGGGAGCCTCCGATCCTACTCCTGGTCAGCTGGCTCGATCCAGTAGTACGTGCCCTCTGGACCCGCCTGGTAGTAGGCTCCGGTGGTGGCGTCTGGCTCCTGGACTCCATCGTCTGGTGTATCATCAAGGTGGGGTATATGGGGGAAAAGAGAAAATAAAGCAACCGTGAGTACTCTTCCGAAGTACTCAGCAAGCAAGGATCTATACTACATATGCAACATTATCAATGGAGAAAAGGCTGTATATGTGGACTGGGCTGCAGAAATGCCAGAATAGAGAGAAAGGCCTAGTCCTATCGAAGACTAGCATCTTCAAACATCTTCTCAAAGCCATCATCTTGCAGCAGTAGAAGAGAGTAGAATAGCATTTTATTTAGCAAACATGTTGAAGTACAGCTCAAAGATCCTTCCTCGACTCCCAGCGAGAAAGTAATCCCGAAGCTTCAATTAAGTAACAAGTATCCAGTTTAAGTAGTAGATCGGGATACACAAACTGAGCGTCCTTTACCGTAGGACCGGCTATCGATAGAAGATTCATCCCTGCAGGGGTGCACTACTGTTACCCAACACGCTCGATCAACTCTGGCCGGACATACTTGCTGGGTAATGCCCGTCCTCGGAAGATCAACACGAAGCAGCGCTCTACCTAGGCTCAGCAGAGAGGTCAGCACGCCGGACTAACCTATGCACCCAGGGGTCTCGGGCCATCGCCCTGGGCACCCTGCGCGTTGCGTGGCTGGGCGGGGTGCAGGCGCGACACTGAACTCGTCAGTGAAGTATCCAGCCCAATCCCGACGATCAGCCCGCACGGTGAATCGTGACGTCTGATAAGCTTTCGGAGAAACGTACATCGCAGAGGGCCCCATAACCATAATCCCGCGTGGTGGTAGTGCGTATAGGGCACGTCGACCCACTCAGATCACACACCCAAATCCAATAGGCTCAATTAGTATCAAGCGGAGACAATCAGAGTCTCTGATGCTCCGCCACAATGTCACACTCGAGTGCCCTTCCGGCACACTCGGCAACATAGATCCCCAGCGGGTACCCACCAGGGTGGACCCGCCTGTGACAAAGGTCAAGTAACCGTGTGGTCATAATCATCAGGGTGAACGTATGAGGTATCACCCTCGAGGTTCACACTGAGGGGTTGCACGACAGAGTCGTATCGGACATGGAGAAGGAGGAATCACCCTCGATGACCACGACCGAACAGCTATGCTGCAGAGTATTCATCAGGAGTGCGTTACGAGGTATCACCCTCGGCACTCGATAGTAACTAAGCAGAGTCGTACAACTAAGGGGGATGTGAAGTGAGGCGTCTGTCTCTGATCGACGATCACGTTGATCGAGTCGTCGATGAACAAGCAGGGGCGACAAAGTAAGGTGGTGGGGTCACAGATGGTTCATACCAACCTATACTAAACAGTTTATCATAGGCAGGTAAGGTAGCAATGAACAGGTTACAACAGCAGGCTATGCATCAGAATAGGAGCATACATTAACAGTAGCAAAATCTAATGCAAGCAGGAGAATAGAATGGGCGATATCTGGAATGCTCAAGGGGGGGGCTTGCCTGGTTGCTCTGGCAAGAGAGGGAGGTCGTCAACGGGCTGCTCGTCGGTAGAGTAGTCGTAACCTGGTGCAGCGTTGTCGGTCTCAGCGTCTATCGAGAGAAAGAAGGAGGGGGAGAGAAACAATAAATTCACGGCAATAATGCAAACAACATGTATGACATGTCTAAATGATATGCCCGGGTGTTCTACTGCCTAACTAAATGATTTAGTTAATTTAGGAATTTATTCGGATTTATTTAATTAAAGTTGGGCACTATTCATTTACTGAAATCGGTCTAAAAGTTCAACGTTCTTATAGCTGCGGGCATCTGACGGGAATACGGAGGATATATTCGGGTTCGTATCGTCGTTCTGAGCAAGTTTCATGTATAAAATATTTTCATCGGAGTTACGGTTTATTTAATATGATTTTCTAAAGTTTTTATTAATTTCTGAAATTTAATTAATTATTTAATTCAACATTATCCGAAACAGTGCTGATGACGACATCAGCATGACCTCATGCTGATGTCAGCGGTTAATTAAGTTAATTACTAATTACTGCTTAATTAACACTAATTAGTTAATTAGATTAACCTAATCAGGATTAATTAACTAATTAATTAACTAATTAATTTATCTAATTAATTAATTAATTATTTTTATTTTGCTTTTATTTTATTTTCTATATTATTTTTCTTTTTCCTTTTTTCTTTTTTTTTTGTTCTGGGCCGTGGGCCCGTTTGGTAGTGGCACAGGGGGGTTCGGCCCCACGGTCCAGTGGCGCAGGGGGGTGGCGGGGCCCATCGGGCAGTGGCCCAGGCCACGGGCGCGGGCGACGGGCACGGTGCGCAGCGCGCGTGTGCGCGGCCGCAGTCGGGCACGCGCGGGGGCCGGACGCGGGCGCGGGCGGCGGGCGGGGCGAGGCCGGAGGGGGCGTGGGACGCGCGCGGTGGCCGGAGCGGCAGCGGGCGGTGGCGCGCGAGTGGCAAGCTCGAGAATGGGGGGGGGCGCTGGTGGGCGTATCGGCGAGCGGCGGTGGCGAAACTGCCGAGGCGAGCAGCACTGGCGAGGCCGCGCGGGTGCGGGGCGGCGCGCGTGCGCGCGCAACGGGGCATAGGGGACCTGGGCCTCACCGGATTTTGCAGGGACGGGGCAGCGGGCTCGAGCTCGTGGAGGAGGGTCGGCGACGGGTCGAGGCGGGGCGTCGGCGTCGAGCGCGAGAGGGGCTCGGGGTGGAGGCCGGAGACGACGGGTCCGACGGGGAGGCCGGCGTCGGTGGAGTCCGCGCGAGGCGGCCGAGGTCCGCGACGAGGTGGCGTGGCGACGGGGCAGCGCCGGCGTCGGCGTTGGCGAGGGAGGAGCGGCGACGGGGCGGCGGTGGCGCGTCGGGCCTGCGCCCGATCTGGATCGGTGGGTGGGGGGGGGGGGAAGTGAGCGACAGAGAGGTGGGGGGGGATCTGTCGTGGGGGGGGGGGGTGGTGTGGGGTGGGGATTAGGGTTGCGGTGGTCCAGGGGGAGGCCAAATAGTGGTGGGGTGGGCCGGTGGAGGCCAGCTGGGCCGGCCTGTGGCTAGCTGGGCCATTCGGCCCAGGGAGAGGGGGGTCTTTCTTCTCTCTTTTTTTTATCATTTCTTGCTTTGTTTTATTTTCTTTTCTGTACTGTTAAATGTTTAGGCCCCAAATGGTTTTTGTAAAAAGTGTGACCTATTTCATAAATACCAGTGCATTATTCCTTAACACCTAAAATTAGTTTGGACAAAATATAATTCCATATTTATTTCAGATTTAATAAATGGTTATTAAATATTATCTTTATCCACTGTTTGAGGTTGTTCGAGTCACTTATCCAATTCCAATGATGTTGGTTTCAATTTTATAATAGCCTCTGGAATATTTGTTATTTATCTGACATTTTAGTTTCTATGTTGGACAACTTTCATATTCCACTTTCATTTAAGTTTGAATTTGACTTAGGAGCTGAAATGCAGTATGATGCTAATGATGATTATGCACTATTAATCATGCTGACATGTCATTATCAAAAGTGATTACTGTAGCTAATGACAGGGGGTGTCACAACCTTGACGCTGGCCGCTGCGACCACGGCGGTGATTACCGTCGTTCCCGCCGTTGGCCGCGCGCGGTGGTTGGGGCGACTGCGGTACCGGCGGCGGCGGAGGGTGCTGCATGGGCACCGGATGACGAAGCGCCGGTGGTGGTGGTGTCGGAGCGCCGTGGGAGAGGCCGGCGGCGAGGGCGGTGTGGGCGGCGCGGGTGCGGAGGTTCTTCATCCACCGCTCCTCAAGACGAAGATAGGCCACAGCCCGCTCGTAGTTAGGGTTGGCCATGAGGGTGAGGTTGGACGCAGCGTTGCCGAAATCCTCGTTGAGGCCGGCGGTGAGCGTCGACAGGAGAAGCTCATCTTCAACCTTGAACCCGACGTCATTGAGCTCATCGGAGAGGGTCTTGAGACGGAGACAAAAGGCGTCGATGGTGGAGTCATTCTGATGACACCCAAAAAACTCCTGCTGCAAGAAAACAATCCGTTGGAGCTTGTTGTCGATGAAGAGGCCATTGATCTTGGTCCACACCGTGTAGGCATCATCCCCATCGCGAACGACGGTGTGGAAGATGTCCGGAGAGACAGTGAGGAAGAACCACCGGATGAGGGTGGCGTCAATGGCCAGCCAGTTGGCGTCGCGGTTGCCGGCGAAGAAGTTGGTGAGGCCGTCCACGTGATCATGAAGGCTGTACTCACGGAAGAGGAGATTGAAGTAGGTTTTCCAAGCATAGTAATTGGCGGAGGTGTGGGAGAGTGTGATGGGGACGTGATCGGAGAGGGGGATGTTGCGGATGTCGGCGGCGAGGGGCTCTTCGGGTTCCGACCCATAGGAGGAGTCGTAGGGGTTGCTGGGACGGGAGGAGGAGGACATGGCGACGCGGCGTGGATGAGGAGGGGTGGCGGCGCGGGTTGGGTAGGGTTAGGGTTTTGGTGGTAGAGGGAGAAAGAGAGATGCGGTGGGAGAAGGAAGCGGCGCGGTGGAGGGAGGGTGGGCGCGGCTGGGAGGGAGGGAGGGCGCGGCGCGGCGGCGGGTGTGCAGCGGCGCGGCGGCGGCCAAGGGAGGCGACGACGGCGCGGCTAGGGCAAGGACCGGGGTTAGGCTGATATCATGTAGAGGAATAGGATGCAACTCTCAATGTATTGATTGGGTGGATATGCACATGTATATATAGTACATAGGGAAGTCCTATCCTCAACTATACACAAAGAGGAAGACTTGAAGTACAAGCATACACGTGCTAAATACATATACTCAACACTTTCCAAGAGATGTGAGTGGATAACAAATTTTTAAGGAAATGCAGTGCAAGGAATTTCTTAAGAAAGTTTCCTATAGAATGCAATCATATAAATCAAACGACATATATATGAAAAAACCATCAGAAATTCCAATCCTCTAAATTAAGTTCATCATATGCATGCTATCACGACTCACGAGTGATGGGAGCGCACCGACCGAGCGGCCAGGATTTCGTCACGCCCGGAAACAAAAGAACTGGTTGAATTCTCGATACTATGTCCATGCAGAAACAATACGTACAATTATACATACGTAGACACGCAGCAAGTTAAATACATACTCCACACGACATGCACGCAGGGCGCAGCAGCAACACACGCACACCGACCAAACGTACGTACGTAAGTACTATATAATAACGAGCCATATATACGCACAAATTCCCGGCTCTTATTGGACGCACGCTCGCGCGTATACGTGTGCTAGCTAGCTAGCTGAATCGCGGATCGATCAGCAGCAGCTGGCTAGCTTAGCCGAAGAAGTGGTGCTTCTTCTTCCCCTCGCCGCGGCCGGACTCCTCGTCCTCGCCGTCCTCCGCCGACTCCTTGTACTCCTTCTCGTGGTGCTCGTGGAACGCGTACCCGCCGCTGCCAACCGCCGCCACCGCGGCCACTTCCTCCTCGATCTTGTGCCGGTGCGCGTTCTCCGGGTCCTTCTTCACCTGGTGCTTCTCGTACTACACACATCCATATATACATGGCCCGTTAATTCGCTCCATGAATCATCATCGGTGGAAACGTGCGTTCGAGCGCCTAAAATCTTTGCGCGACGAAATATCGTTCGGAAGGTACGTACCATGGCGAAGGCGCCGGAGGCGAGGGCGCCTATCTCGCCGAGGTGCTCCTTGTGCTTGTGCTCCTTCTCCTCCTTCCTGTACTTCTCGGTCTCGTCCCTGGACGACCCGTACTCTGTGTCGTCGCCGCCGGACTTCTTGTACCCGCCACCGCTGTACTCCTCGTCGCCACCCGACTTCTTGTACCCGCCGGCGCTGCGGTCGTAGTCGTCGCTGCCGGGCTTGTTGCGGCCGTACTCCTAGTTGCTGGACTGCTTGTTGTAACCGGTGTCGTAGTCGTCGCCTCCGGAGTCCGGACTTCTTGTACCCGGCGCCGCTGTACTCGTCGTCGCCGGTGGACTTGTTGTAGCCACCGCGGCCGCTGCTGCGCTCGTGCTCGTAGTCGTCGGCGCCGGACTTGTTGTAGCCACCTTCGCGGCGGTCGTAGCCCTCGTTGCTGGTCTTGTTGTCGTAGTCGTCGCCGGCACCGGACCTGCCGTAGCCGCTGCGGCCGTACTCGTCAGCCATCTCGTTCGAGTCCAGGACTACGGGAGAGAAACAAACCTGTCACGGGCTCACGGCTCACTAGTGTAAAGCTCACTGCTTTGTACTAAGAGCACCGCAACGTGGAGTATTTATAGAAGGAGCACAAGGTGTGGTTGGTTAGTGGTGTGTTGTGTTTTCGTGTGCATTCTAGTTACGCACACGGTTATTTTTTTACGATAAAAGATATTTTTTATTGACTGGGTGTGTATTCATTATGATTGTATTCCTCGATGCTACATTATGAGTCAATAAAAAACACCTTTTATCATAAAAAAATCCGTATCTAGAGGACACGGGCACGACGATCAGTTTGGCAAGCAGATCGTGGTTACTTTGCAGCCTGATAATACTACACGCACGGACAAAATCTACGGACTTTCACGGACGCATGCCCTTCTCTAATTAGCCCTCTGATTTTAGCTGGTGGACCCACCTCACTTAACTAAATCTCAGCCAATTAAATTTTAACCACCCCGTAATCCCCTATAAACCCCTGTGTGTCTAGCATTGCTCCTTTGCAGCCTATGTATTGCTGAAATCAAACAAATTCATAGTTTTTCATAGTTCTTTTAAAGAGGTCAAAGGTCGTACGTCAAGTAACACAAATCCTTATAAAACATACATACAACATCCCTACAACATTTGAAAGATACATTAGAATTTTTAGGCGTGCCAAAGTCTTCTTTCTCCAGCATCCATCGCTGCCGCTGAACTAGGCAAATTGTTTCTGGCCTTCACCTTGGCAGAGCAAATTTGTTGAAACTTAGTAGGAGCTTGTAGAGTGAAATCAAACCCATTAGGCTAGTCATAGTGGGGAGTATGTTACTAGTCTAAGTTACTGCCTTTATACTGTGAAGTGGGTATAGAGACCTTCATTTATTACTTTATAGAGTCATTTTTCATTGGAAAGTGCTATAAGATGGTAACATATTATGTTACTCTATTTGTCTCTCTCTTATTTAATTATTTGTCACATCTTTTTTTTGCTTATGTGGCATGAATGTTACTATTTATGTTACTCCCGCTATGAGTAGTCTTTTAAGGGGAAAGAAGAGGTGGACGCTGGAACTATCCACGTGGCACATGGTGGTTGGCTCAAGTGAGAAATATTTCCTTTTTAGATGGATGTGAGGCATTTTTCCTTTTTTATGTGATGGAGGTGAGGACCACATGTTGCTTGCTGGTTGTCCATGTGGCGCATGGTGGTTGGTTGATGCGAGAAGGATTTTTTTTTCCATTTTTATAGATGGAGGCGGGGTTTTTTTTTTTCCTGAGAAGTTTGTATTTTCTTTATTTAAATGGGGGTGAGGTTTTTATTTGTGAGATAGAGATGATGACCCATGTATTTTTTAAATGAAAACGAGCCCACAACTTGCCACGAGGACGTTCTTTTTTAGGATGAAGGTAAGTTTTTTTTTTTTGAAGGTGAAGATTAGGACCCATACATTTTTTTAGATGAAAACGGACGGACAACTTTCTCTCAGGCGACGCAACAGGATGACACCCCAACCGCTAATGTGTCATTAGTCCAGAAACTCATAGTGATTGTACACTTTAGGCTAAATACTCGTAAATTGATCAATTTAGTACGTAATCCCATTTAAGTGATCATCACATATAGGCCAAAGAAATATTTGGGAAGCCGGCAATAGAGCGAGCCGGCAAGATCGCCAGCCTTCATACCCCGCCGTCGAGTGGACCTATATGTGGTGCGGTGGCGCCCTCCACGAGAGCACTCGTGCTCTACCGCTGGGCACACTCACCATTGCCACCCTAGGGTGAGCATGTTGACGTCAATGTTGATGGTGGCGACGACAACATGGTCTATTTCCTGAGCAACATCGACGGCATGATGACGGTACGCTAAGTTGTGAGGATGTGGCATCCACGTGTGCACTTTTTTCATCCTGAGTTGTTTTTGCAAAAAAAAATAAAAATTGCAGAACTTAAGCCTAGAACCCATTGTCCAGGCTGTGAGGATGTGGCAGCCACGTGTGCATTTTTTTATATCTTGAGTTGTTTTCTGGCCTAAATGTGATCTGTTGAACAAGATTACAGACTAAAATGATTAATTCCTGAGTATTTGGCCTAAAGTGTGCAATCACTTTGAGTTCCTGGACCAATGTTGCATTTCACTTGACCTTGTAGAAGTAAGCAGGCAAGGCACTGATGTAAATCAAGAGACGCTGGTGGCCGCGTCTGCATAGCAGATCTTTGCATCGGAGAAGGAAGCGCTGGAGAGTACCTCTAGAACGTCTCAAGTAGATCAGGTGGAAGTGGGAAAACAAATCTCACACACTCCCTGATAAGGCCGAGGCTGGCCAAGCATCACTGGTCAGAGCTAGAGCCGGAGGACCAAAACGAACAACCACGTTGTCTAAAGCTTTACACGGAAAACTATTTATGTTATCGTTTGCATTGCTTGCTTGGACCACAATCAATAATGGACGCGGGTTTATTCCTAGAATTGCTCAACCCAATGGACCTAGGTCGGATTGGGATTACGAACAAATACTACTGCAGGATGCTGCTAACGCGACACTACGATCAGAGACCCTGTGACGAAACTGTGTGCGATGCATTAATCGCAAACAGTGATGTAAAAAAACCGTCAAAAAAGATGCAAAACGTTTGCGATGAATGATACATCAAACACGGTTCCGATTTTAGTTGCGTGTGCGATGTGGGGCATACGGTTGATGCATACGAACTGTTTGCGATGAGATAGAACAACAAAAACGGGCAGACAGATCAAAGTGTGTGCGATATACGATATACAGTTCGCTCCGATGAACCGTTTGCGATGATCGAGGTGAACACAAATGCTTCGGCGTAACAAGATGTGTGTGATACCCGGTAAACAGGTCGGTAATCAGAATTGTGTGCGATCATTATAGACAGCCCATATGGTCTTTTTTTATGAATTGTGTGCTCGTCAGGGCACACAGTTCAACAAACCAACCTGTGGGCGATAATGTAGAAGATCTCTTTCGAATACGTATTACTAACCGTATGCGATGAGATTGACAGGATAAACAGAGATAACAAACTAATGTGAGCGAATGGAAACAGAGATATATACAGTCTGCTTAATTTAGCCCTTCTTGTTGTTGTTGTTGTTGTTGTTGGATGGCCCCGCGACATCGTCTTGGCGAGGACGCTCCTTGCCGCTGACTGTTGGCTTTTCATCGCCGCCGCAGTCGTCATCGTCGTTGTTGTCGTCGTCCTCCTCCTCCTCATTCGACCATTCCTCATCATCATCGTCGTCGTCCTCTTCTTCGTCCTCCGACGGCTCCTCGTCCGTCTGGCTGTCGTCTGACGACTCCGGAGGCGGCGTCCCTTTCATGATTCGGATATAATCGAGGTCTGGGCTCGACGCCGGACTCATGGAAGACGAGCGGGATGATTCCGATGTTGACCTATCATCGGGCGCCAGACTGCTGGCCGAACTGTCGTCCTCGCTGTCGCTCGACATGGCTGCGGTCGTATAAAAACCGTGAGAAAGCGAGATTGCAGAGTGTGTGCAAGTGTGTAGCACGGTCTGCCGGGGACGATGAAGATGGTGGACACTTAAGCGGGGTATGCAGAGAAGAGAAAATGCCAATTGAAGCGGGGGTTAACGTATTATCTAACCACTGATATAATCAACCGCAATTATTTATACCCAGTCGCTCCAAATTCCCGGGGTTGCGCGTCCAAATATGAAACAAGCATTTTTCGTAGTACTTCTACTCCCTCCGTACCGGCGACCTAGGTGGTGGAAAAACAAGATAACTTGATGATTACTATTTGGTAATCAATATCATTGTGTGCAGAGAATTGACTATTGCATGTATGTTATGCTAAGTAGTCTGAAGTCATTGAATGCATACTAGCCGCAGGACTCCTATTGGTTGATTTCTTTTTTCAGGACAAAAACAAGGAACGAGTTTTGGGATTATGCACCGGTACCGGTACGAACAGAGTAGGACAGTTGGCAAGCAATACATTGAGCTCTTCTTATTGATGAAGCCAGCAATAATCAAACTACAAAGGAAAAGAAAAAAAGACAAAGAAAAATATATGCACGAATCTTCGCATAACATCAATGGCATAGGACCTAGATGTGCATTACTTAGAGCACATCTAGATGTGCTTTAGCAATACTGTCAAACAAAACCCCTAATCATCATTGCAAACAGCACATAGAACATGGCTAATGCGACAACCACAACTACACATGCTAGTTCATTCTTGTCTCTTGCTTTCATCTGTTGCCTGTGATTGATTCTTTCTTACTTCATCGTACTGATTGTACATTCCAGAACAGCCAGTTTCTTCTTCAGCTTTACGTTATCTTCTGCGAGCTTGGTGATAACACTCCGAGCCCTGCCATGCCATTCTTCATCCAACCAGTTAACAAAGGCACAAGCCTCATATCCCTGCCAATGTTAAATAGTATTCAGGATGAGCGGTGGCATTAACTCAAGTAAAATGATGAACTTAGCACTAACCTCTAAGGGGCAACTGAGAAACCGCCTGCCAATCTCGAATCCCTCCGTGCATACATGTCGAGCGGGAGCGTGCCCGTGCACACAACTCAGCTTTTGGTACTTCTCGGTGGCGCAAAACTCGGTGTCGAACTCGTGTTGCGGGAGCCTGGAGTCATGCTCCGGATCCGGCGGCAAATCGCTTTCCTGGTGGGAGGGGGGGTCATTCACGACGGATTCAGCAAGGAGCTACTTTGGACATGCTAAAAAATATCGGGATAGATTGGAACCTGACAGGACGATCCAGATCCGTAGTACACCTGCCTTCTGATGACCTTAGGCAAGTGCTCGGCGGTGACCGCCGTCGTGGCGGCGCTGCCGAGAGCGGCGATACGAGCAGGAGCAGCCGCACCGAAACCATCAGCACCACTCGTCCGCATTCCCCCAATGTCAGCGCCACGCGAGGGAATTTTTAGGCTATCTAGGGATTTGGGGGAAATGGGGAAACTGTGGGGATAAGCTAACGGCCGGGAACTACTTATGGCACTATATGTTATATACGGCACACTGTTTATACATGTCGTTTGTGTTAGGTATTACAACTTCACACACGATTTCCGCACCAAACCGTGTGAGAAGACAACGTAGGTGAGACACGGTTATCGTTACATAACCGTATGTGATGTACTACCCTATACATATAATTGAGTTACAGTGAAACCGTGTAAATAGCCGCTCTGTGGATATCCGTCAAAAAATAAAACAGCCGCTCTGCAGATAGAGATGCCGACGGCGGCCTAGGCAGCGACTACCGGATAAGAGGTCAATCCTCGGTCGGTGGACGGTGGTGGCGTCATAGGAGGTCAATCCTAGGTCTGTGGCGGGAGATAGGAGGAGCTCAACCATCAAGGTCGGCGGCGGTGTGATTGGAGCAGATCCATCGCGGTCGATGGCGGGATAGTGGAGGTCGAACTTCAGGCGGCAGCCACACTAAGCTTTGCTCCTCGACCCTGCTGTCTCGGCGTGCCGCCGCATCGCGCTTCTCTGTCTGCTGGGTGGAGGTCGCCGCGTGGCTAATTAATTAATGTATTCTTTTCATGAGTAGCTTAATTAAGGTATTCAATTCCTAAGGGTGGTGCTGTAGTACTCTGCGTGTAAATTGACTGGCCATTAATTTTTGTCATTGCATGTCTGGATAACAACATGGAGCGCCCTCAGTAATTATGAAAATATAAAACCTTGTGATTTATGCACACATCTTTAGGCATCAGTTAATCCGTGTATTAATGTTGTTTTTTAATTACCATTCGTGTGGTGCAGATGAAACGATCTCAATGGATAAAGAATCGGAGAACCACATATTTTATCAGTGGTGTGACAGAGTTCATGAATTTGGCTGAAAGTACAAAGAGGAGAATTGGTGATGCGGATTACATCATGTGTCCATGTACTTATTGTGCCAATACAGAGTCACGTGAAGTTGGAGATGTCCAGTGGCACTTACTCTCTCGGGGATTCATGGATGGATATACATGTTGGATCAGACACGGTGAAGAGCAGGTCATGGATGAATATACCCAGGGCTGTGAGATGCCAAACCCCGATCAGTGTCACATGGATGTTGAATCTAACATCGGGGTAGAGGCGTCAAGCTACCAATGGAACACCGGAAAGCCAAAACGCCCACTGGAAAACCAAGACGTCGACGCAGATGACGACGATCTTGATATGCCAGATTTTGCTGCTATGATTGCAGATTTCAAGGGCCCAAAAAAGGATATGATTGGGTACAAGGATCTGCCAACCATTGATGTGGACTCCAAGAAAGAATTGTATCCAGGTTGCAAAAAGAAATATTCCAAGTTGAGTGCCACCCTGGCGCTTCTCAAATTTAAAGCAGCAAATGGTCTATCAAACAAGGGCTTCACAGAGATGTTAGGTCTTTTAAAAGAAATTCGTTCGGAAGATAATGTGCTCCCCGGAAGCACGAACGAAGCGAAGAAAATTGTTTGCCCATTGGAACTTGAAGTACAGAAGATACACGCTTGTGTGAATGATTGTATATTGTACCGTGGTGAGTACAAAGATTTGCGTGCATGTCCCATATGCAAGCATGCACAATACAAGCGCAGGAGAGCAAAGGACAAGTATGAATTGGATGACGAGATCAAGACAGGAATCCCGTTCAAGGTTGTTTGGTACTTGCCTTTAATTCCAAGGTTGAGGCGTTTGTTTGCAAACCCTACAGAGGCAAAGAGGTTGCGGTGGCATCATGATGAGCGAACTGCGGATAAATATATGAGGCACCCGAAAGATGGGGCTCAGTGGGAATTAATCGACAACAAGTTTTAAGACTTTGCCAAGGATCCTAGAAGTATAAGGCTCAGGGAGTGTACTGACGGGATGAATCCTTTTGGCGATATGAGCATCAATCACAGCACATGGCCGGTGCTTCTATGCATATATAACCTACCTCCTTGGTTGTGTATGAAGAAAAAATACATTATGATGTCAATGATTGCCCCAGGCCCGAAGCAACCTGGAAATAACATCGACATTTACTTTCAGCTACTGGTAGAAGAACTGCTGACAGTGTGGATAGATGCGCCTGCTGTAAAATGTTATGATGCTTACAAAAAAGAGATTTTTGATCTACATGCGATGCTGGTGCACACCATTCAAGATATGCCGGCATTAGGCAACACATCGGGGCATAAAACAACGGGAGATGTAGGGTGTGTCACATGCATGGATAGGACAACTAGCAGATTTCTTCTCAACTCGTGCAAAACCGTGTATTTGCGTCATCATAAGTTCTTACGAAGAAATCACCCATACCGAAAGATGAAAGCTGAATTTGATGGTACGGCAGAGGTAGATGTGGGCCCAAGACCCTATGATGGGGAGGTGGTCCACAACATGGTTAAACAAATTAATGTTGTGCTTGGCAAGAAGCACGCTTTGACGGTGAAACAAACACCCAAGGGTCAAGTGTTTAAGAAGAAATCGGTGTTCTGGAAATTACCTTACTGGGAGATTCTACGTGTACGTCACTGCATCGATGTCATGCACGTAGAGAAGAACGTATGTGAAAGCATCCTTGGTACTCTGCTCAAGATTAAAGGTAAAACAAAGGATGGTGACGGTGCACGGCTCAATATGCTTGCTGATCAATCAAAACGCAAGAGTGAAGCAGAAGATGATGACAAATTCATCCAAGCTCGCCAGAGTTACAATTTCAGTACAAAAGAAGCAACACAGTTCTTCACCTATTTGTTGTCAGTTAAGACACCCTCTTCCTACTCCGCAAACATCAGAAGTCTCGTGGATGTGAGCTCAGGTAAAATGAAGTTGGGACACATGAAGTCACATGATTGCCATGTAATGTTGACACAAATCCTCCCGGTGGCCATTAGGAATCTGATGGACAAAGATATAAGAAACACACTCATTGAGCTCTGTGATTTCTTCAACCAACTATGGCAGAAAGTTGTAGATCCTGAAGAGTTGGATCATATGCAAGAGAATATTGCAAGAATATTGTCCAACCTAGAGATGTTTTTCCCACCGTCATTCTTTGATGTCATGGTCCATCTCACTGTGCACCTTGTCGACGAGATAAAGTATTATGGTCCTGTGTTTCTTCGCAACATGTATCCCTTCGAGCAGTTCATGGGAATACTGAAGCGCTATTGTCGAAACCGAAACCATCCAGAGGCAAGCATCCTAGAAGGTTATACCGCGGAGGAGGTGGTTGAGTTTTGCACCGAATACATGAAACAAAGACCTATAGTTTTGCCCCTCTCTCGCCACGAGGGAAGGCAAAAAGGTAAGCCGGTCCTTACTGGCACGCAAATGGCTGCACCCGGAGAATTGGCAGAGAAAGCCCATTTGACGGTACTGCTTAACAGCCCAGTTCTCAGCGCTTATGCCGAAGAACACTTGGCGGAGATAAGCCAAAGCTTCTTACCAATGGTGCCTTCATCAGATGTGGAGATGAAGGAGCACACTAAGAACTACGCCGAATGGCTGAAGAATCGTTTGGCACAAGGATCCATCGATGACATTGCTACGTGGTTGGCACAAAAGCCATCACCTACGGTGTTGACGTACCAAACATATGACATAAATGGATACACGTTCTACGCTGAGGAACGTGATGAGAAGACCTCATATCAGAATAGCTCTGTTCGAATAGAATGCATGACTGTAGATGAACCTGATAAAAGGGTATACTATGGAACCATCAAAGAGATTTGGGAGCTTAACTATGTGAAAGTTAAGGTGGCATTATTCAGGTGAACATGGATCCCTCTTGGTCATGTAAAGGTTGACGATTACAGGAAGACCTGTGCTAACAGGACAACGATGGCATATCATGCGGACCCATTCATTCTTGCCAGCGATGCTACCTAGATTTTCTATGCGGAAGACCCCTTGCATAAGAACTGCCATGTAGTGATGCATGGGAAGAGGAGGGTACTGGGTGTCGAGGATGTTGCCGATGAGGACGAGTACGATGAATTTGCTGAGTTGCCAGCCAAGGGATCACGCACCCATCTAACAGAGAAGCATTAAATCATCAGAAAACCCAAGTTCATTCGGGGTCAACGTAATGATCCTAGTTCCCCCATGTACATGGGAATTAAGCCGTAAGACTAGTCTTTATGCCTACCCTGCAACTTAATTCGTTCAATTTAGAACTGTCGCGTGTACTGAATTTGTGAGTTATGCCCGGTTTTCTGTTGATGTAAGAACCGTTAATATGTTGACCTTGATATGCTGTCAGCTCACGCAATGAATATGAACTTATTATTATTATTATTATTATTATTATTATTATTATTATTATATCATAGAGGTAGCACACTTAATTGATCTCACTCCAGTATGTGTGAACAAAAGATATGCAATTTGGTTTGTGAATAGCACACGGTTCGTTCATGAAAGCCGTGTGCCAACCAAACCCCGCGCGTGATCTGAGTCATGCTTTCTGATTGGCCAGAACCAAAACCCCACGGATCGTACGTCTGCACCGTTGGATGCTCCCAGATCAAACGGCAATCCTCATCCCTTTCGACAGCAAATGCAGTTCCAGTTGTAATTTTATTTTTATGCACAAAATGCACGTTAAACTCAAAAAATGTCTTAAATATAGCTAACGATACCTGAAATGCGCCAGAAAATCAAACCCATGGTATAATGGTGATTGCGTACCATGGAAATTTTTATGAGGCCAAACGATGAAGTCACCGGCCACTGGAGTTTGAATTGACACGTCTCCTTTTGGAAACCATGATCCTTCATGTGAGATGCTCCGATTTGGAAGGAGCGATCATCAAAACTTGTGCCAAACTTTACCAAAAAAATTTCACGGGGTCGTGAGAGCACGCCACGGGCACACATCGATTTTGATGATGTCCGAACTCCATCTGAATTTCCTGTAATTAAAATACCAACTAGGCCTACGCCAGTGGCCGCACCTCGCGGCCGAAATGTTTGAAACTTCTCCCCGCTTCTCGGACAAATGGATGAAAACTCGCAAAGCGACGCACAAATGATTTGGACACCTTCTTTGCTAAGGCTGGCCATAGTGGGGGTATCAAAGCCGGTATCATGCACTCGAGAATAGCAAATATGATGATGTGGCAAAGAATTAAAGAAGGGAGAGTGGGTTAGGGTAACATAGGTAGATACCATAACATAATAAATGCTATACTACTTTGTGTCATGCATGGCCATAAATACGGTCATCTATGATACTACTCTATGATACTATGCACTATGAAGGTAGTATCATACACTAGTATCATATGCATGATACTAGTATATGATACTCCCCACTATAAGGCTGGCCACAGTGGTGGTATCATAGCCGGTATCATGCACTCGGAAATAACAAGTATGCTGATGTGGCAAAGAATTAAAGAAGATAGAGAGGGTTAGAGTAACATATAGGTAGATACCGTATCATGTTAAATGCGATGCTAATTTGTGTCATGCATGGCAATAAATATGATCATCTATGATACTACTCTATTATACTATGCACTATAATTAAAGGTAGTATCATACACTAGTATCATATGCATGACTAGTATATGATACTCTCCACTATGAGTAGCCTAAGTAGCCTAACTAAAACACCCACATGTAGTTGTAGTAGGGTTTTGACTTTATATGCACTAAATGTAAGGTAAGTGCAAAAAATGACTTAAACATAGCAGACGAGACCTGAAATGGGTCAGAAAATCAAACCAAGGGTATATCCGTGATTGTTTACCATGATTTTTTTCGACGCGGAACGGTGTAGTCACTGACGATTTGAAGTCCGAAGTGTCGCGTCTCCTTTTGAAACTATGATCTTTCTTGTGAGATGCTCCGGTATGGAAGGTGCGAGCACCAAAACTTGTGCCAAACTTTACCAAAATTTTTCCATGCGATCGTGAGAGCACGCCACACTGACACAATGATTTTCGTTATTTCCGGACTCTATATGCATTTCCTGTAATTAAAATATCAACAAGGCCTACGCCTCTGGCCGCACCCTGCGGCCGAACTGTTTGAAGTTTTTTTCCCTTTTCTCGGACAATGAATGAAAACTTGCAAAGCGACACACAAATGGACTCACCGGCCACTGGAGTTTGAATTGACACGTCTCCTTTTGGAAACCATGATCCTTCATGTGAGATGCTCCGGTTTGGAAGGAGCGATCATCAAAACTTGTGCCAAACTTTACCAAATTTTTTCATGGGGTCGTGAGAGCACGCCACGGGCAGACGCCGATTTTTTATGATGTCTGGACTCTATCTGAATTCTCTGTAATTAAAATACCAACTAGGCCTACGCCGGTGGCTGCACCTCATGGCTGAAATGTTTGAAACTTCTACTCGTTTCTCAGACAATGGATGAAAACTCGCAAAGCGACACACAAATGATTTGTACACCTTCCTTTGCTAACTAACACACCCAGATGTAGTTGTAGAATGGTTTTGATTTTATATGCACTAAATGCAAGATAAGTGCAAAAAATGACTTAAATGTAGCAGACAAGACCTGGAATGGGCCAGAAAATCAAACCTAGGGTATACCCGTGATTGTTTACTGTGAATTTTTTTTGAGGCGGAACGATGTAGTAACCGACGATTGGAGTCCGAAGTGCCGCATCTCCTTTTGGAAACTATGATCCTTCTTGTGAGATGCTCCGATTTGGAAGGTGTGAGCATCAAAACTTGTGCCAAACTTTACCAAAAATTTTCCATAGGATCCTGAGAGCACACCACAGTGACACACCGATTTTCATTATTTCCGGACTCTATATGCATTTCTTGTAATTAAAATACTAACAAGGCCTACGCCTCTGGCCGCACCCTGCGTCCGAACTATTTGAATTTTTTTCCCGTTTCTCGAACAATGAATGAAAACTCCCAAAGCGACACACAAATGATCTTGCTAGCTAGCACCCACATGTAGTTGCGACTATAGCAAACGACTCAAATATAGCAAACGATACCTCAAATGCACCAGAAAATCGAACCATAGGGTACAATGGTGATTTTTTACTGTGGAAAATAATTTGGAGGCGAAACGATGAACTCTTGTTTTCATTCAAACGAAAATATACTGTTAGTTCATGTAAATGTTTTCAAATAGCACACGGTTCACTCACGAAAGCCGTGTGCCTACCAAACCGTGGCCGATTCCCCCCTTGCTGCGCACGTGATCTGAGTCATGCGTTCTGATTGGCCAGAACCCAAACCCCACGGATCATACGTCTGCACCGTTGGATGCTCCCAGATCGAACGGCAATCCTCATCCCTTTTGACAGCAAATGCAGTCCACCTAGGATTTGATTTATATGCCAAAATGCACGGTAAATGCCAAAAAATGTCTTAAATATAGCACACGAGACCTGAAATGCTCCAGAAAATCAAACCTGTTGTATAATGGTGATTGCTTAACGTGGGAAAAAATTAGAGGCGAAACGATGAACTCACGTCTTCATTTCAAAATTAGCACGTCTTAATTTCAAATGAAATTATTCTCTTTGTGCACACGAGCACTTAGAGGCAACCGTTTGCATAGGCCTTTCCGCGCGGCGACCGGGGATATTTTTTCACCCTTTTCACCTAGGCCGCCAACACTCCCCCACCGCCCGCCCGTGTTTCACTCAATTAGTCCACCCAGTCTCCATCGCCAGCTCCCCCTCCCCCAGATCCACAGCAGAACCCTCTCTGGTGCCGGCGTGCTCACCCCGGCCGTGTGCCCGCTCTTCGGCGTCAACCCTACCTCCATTGCCATTCCCAACACGCGGCTGCCCGCGCCTCGCCGTCTTCGTTTGCTCGCCAACCACCCTCGAGCATATCGATCCTGTAACCCTTGCCTCTCCTATGGTCCTGCCTGGTTTGCATTAAGAAACCTGTTAGTTACTGCTCTCCATCGCGGTGAGGCATATTTCCTCGCAATCCCTCTTCCTATTTCGTTCCGTATGTTCCCAAATTGGCTATAAAATAACAGAGAGCATACATATGTTCATTATCTACCTTCCTAACTAGTGCATATAAGCTGTATTTGTTCCAATAAGTTACTGCCGATTTACAGATCGCGGTCGCCCGAGTCACACAAACTTAACAAATAAGCCGTACATTTTCTAAATTATTGCATGACATGTTTAGACAGCTTGATACCAAGTTGTTAGTTTTATGCTTATCCTCCTTTCCTGAGTTTCGCATGTGTTCTCTGTAGATGCCGAGTAGCAGCGACAGCACTCATGCTTCAGGCGATGTATCTTCATCTGATTCCGACAACCCTAGGTCTTCAGCAGATGGTGAGGGATCAAGTAATCTTGAACGGGATAGAGCTGCAGCAATTACCCTTCCGGTCAGGACACGGAGGAACACTCCAAGGAAGCCCACACACCAGCCTAAAGGTGTATATGAAGTAACCGAGATCGATTTAAAGTCTTGGGCTCCAACTAAACCAGATAAAGCACGCACAAGGTTCAGGAGTGTGTGTGGATTTGTTGGCAGGGCAAGGCTCAACATTAATCTGACGGGGTTTCAGAAGGCTGACACAAAAACACGGCAAAGGATAGTCAGGGAGATCATGGATCACTTCAACGTTCCAGAGCAGTGGAGAATGCAGGTGGAACATGCTGCACTAAAGAAGGCTAGAGATGCTTGGAGAAACTGGAAGCACGTGCTGTACAAGAAGTACTTGAGTGAAGGCAAGGACCCAATCCCCGAATACCCTCAAATTACAAAGGCAGACTGGGCAGAATTCAAAAGGGTCAAGGCAACTACAGAGTTTGCTGAGAAGATTGCCAAGCAATCGGAACTTCAGAAGAGGAACACACACCCCCACCGTATGGGTGTGGCAGGATACTACGGCATGAAACCGATATGGGACCAGGAGGACAAAGAAGCAGTAGCGGCGGGTGGGAAACTGGCCTTTAGTGAAATTAGGGGTGAACGCGCTAGAGACTACTTGCGGGCACGTGCAAGGAGGCGTGATGACGGAACTTATTACTTTGAAAACTCACATGACGAAGAACTGTATCGCGTGATGTTAAAGGCATCCAAGATCCCTGGAAGGTTCTACAGGAACTCAGGGCCATGTGACATTCTATCCGATGCTCTAGAAACAAGAGAGCCCCCTGGCCGTGCAAGGGGTATAGGTGTTAATGTCCCACACAAGAGGGCTTTCACACTCAGCAAAGAAGAGAGGCTCAGCATGAAAAAAGCGAGGAGTGAAATGAAGCATAATGCATTGTATGAAAGGTTGAGGAAGGACATGTATCCGGCTGTTCGAAAGGATATTGAGGAGTCAATGATGATGCAGAAGACTCTATCACTGACAGATAGCCAGCAGATGGGAGGGGAGGCGGGCATGGAGAATGCTGGTTATTGCGCGACAACACCGCACAAGAGTAGCTGTGCATCAGCTGACCCCAGTGACACTGAGACTGCAGCTGCTCATGATGATGCTATATCTGATCTATCTGGAATGAAAGACAGACTGAAGGGCGTGCTTACACATTATGAAGGTACATTAAAATGTGCAACAGCCTGGGTTTGCCCACCCTTCTTGGAAGAGGGTCTCTTGTTGGACAATGTGCCATTGAAGCCGGGCTGTGTGAAGTGCTACGTGACTGAATTAAAGCCTGTATTCAATGAATTTGCCCTGAAGAATGTCCTAGGAGACTTTGATGAGCAAAGGACCTTGGGAGAAACACTGTTACATCACATCCAGTGGCCACGAAAGGAAATAGAGTTCATGGATGAGATCCCTGAAGCCCTGCCAAGAGCAACCAATGTCGCCCCTCAACCGGTGACGCTCTCCTTGCCACAGCAGCTCTAGCGTGCTTCCCCCAAAGAACCTAATACTCGTAATCCGACGGCTGATGCATCAACCTGTGATCAGCCGGCCCGACTTTGTGCCGTACAGGTCATGTCATCGTCCGCCCCAGAGCAGCCAGTGGCAAGGCCTACAACTGCTAAAGACGCACCACCAGTTTAGATGCCGGCCGCTGAAGCAGCGGGGGGAGACCCAGCTGCAGCACATGCTCTACAAACCAACCTGGTGGAACGGACTGCTAAGTAGTCTGATGCTTCAGAACCTCCTGCTAAGCAGTCTGTAGGTCCAGAACCGACAGCTCATCAGTCCGTCGGTCCGCAGCCGCGTGATCAGCATACCAATGCTTCAGCACTTCCTGCTCAGCAAACCAGCGCGTTGGCACGGCCTCCTCAGCACACCGACAAGTTGGCACCACCTACGCAGAAACCCGACATAGCTTCAATGCATGGTCAGCAGTCCGATGCCTCTGCTCCTACGGCCCAGCAGTCCGATGCCTCTGCTCCTTGATACGTCTTCAACGTATCTATAATTTTTGATTGTTCCATGCTATTATATTATATGTTTTGGATGTTTTATATGCATTAATATGCTATTTTATATTATTTTTGGGACTAACCTATTAAACTAGAGCCCAGTGCCAGTTTCTGTTTTTTCCTTGTTTTAGAGTTTCGCAGAAAAGAAATACCAAACGGAGTCCAAACGGAATAAAACTTCATGATGATTTTTCTTGGACCAGAAGACACCCAGAGGACTTGGAGTCCAAGCCAGAAGAGCCACGAGGCGGCGGCAAGGGTGGAGGGCGCGCCCTAGGGGGGGCGCCCCCCTACCTTGTGGCCCCCTCGGGAGTCCCCTGACCTAACTCTTCATCCTATATATTCACATATATTCCCAAACCATCAGAGAGAGCCACGAAAATACTTTTCCACCGCCGCAACCTTCTGTTCCCATGAGATCCCATCTTGGGGCCTTTTCCGGCATCCTGTCGGAGGGTGATTTGATCACTGAGGGCATCTACATCAACTCTATTGCCCTTCCGATGAAGCGTGAGTAGTTTACCTCAGACCTACGGGTCCATAGCTAGTAGCTAGATGGCTTCTTCTCTCTCTTTGATTCTCAATACCACGTTCTCCTCGATGTTCTTGGAGATCTATCCGATGTAATCTTCTTTTGCGATGTGTTTGTCGAGATCCGATGAATTGTGGATTTATGATCAGTTTATATATGAATATTATTTGAATCTTCTCTGAATTCTTATATGCATGATTTGATATCTTTGTAACTCTCTTCAAACTATCGGTTTGGTTTGGCCAACTAGATTGGTTTTTCTTGCAATGGGAGAGGTGCTTAGCTTTGGGTTCAATCTTGCGATGTCCTCACCTAGTGACATAGTAGGGGTAGCGAGTCACGTATTGTATTGTTGCCATCGAGGATAAAAAGATGGGGTTTACATCATATTGCTTGAGTTTATTCCTCT
Organism: Thinopyrum elongatum; assembly: GCA_011799875.1. NCBI lineage: Eukaryota > Viridiplantae > Streptophyta > Magnoliopsida > Poales > Poaceae > Thinopyrum > Thinopyrum elongatum. The sequence goes on along the minus strand of CM022298.1, from coordinate 435,415,650 downwards.
ACATCATGTCATCTTACTTAAGGCGTTACTCCGTTCTTTATGAACTTAATACTCTAGATGCATGCTGGATAGCGGCCGATGTGTGGAGTAATAGTAGTAGATGCAGGCAGAAGTCGGTCTACTTGACACGGATGTGATGCCTATATGCATAATCATTGCCTTAGATATCGTCATAACTTTGCGCTTTTCTATCAATTGCTCAACAGTAATTTGTTCACCCACCGTATTATTTGCCTTCAAGAGAGAAGCCTCTAGTGAAACCTATGGCCCCTGGGTCTATTTTCCATCATACTTGTTTTCGATCTACTATTTTGCAATCTTTTATTTTCAGATCTATAAACCAAAAAACCCAAAAATATTTAGTTATCTTTTATTCAGTTTTATATATCTCTATCAGATCTCACCTTTGCAAGTGACCGTGAAGGGATTGACAACCCCTTTATCGCGTTGGGTGCAAGTGTTTGATTGTTTGTGTAGGTGCATCTATTGGGGACTTGCGCGTTTCTCCTACTGGATTGATACCTTGGTTCTTAACTGAGGGAAATATTTATCTCTACTGTGCTACATCACCCTTTCCTCTTCAAGGAAAAAACCAACGCAAGCTCAAGAAGTAGCACGAAGAATTTCTGGCGCCGTTGCCGGGGAGACCTACGTCAAGCCTACCAATTACCCATTATAAACTCTCATCTCTTGCATTACATTATTTGCCATTTGCCTCTCATTTTCCTCTCCCCCACTTCTAAAATGATTTTCAAAAAAACACAAAAAGATTTGCCTTTTTATTCGACCTTCTTCCGTTCGTCTTTTCATTTGCTTTTTGGTTGCTTGTGTGCTAGATTACTTGCTTTGTCACGATGACTCAAGAGAACACCAAGTTGTGTGATTTTACCAACACTAATAATAATGATTTTATTAGTACTCCGATTGCTCCCGCCACTAGTGCGGAATCTTATGAAATTAATGCCACTTTGTTGAATCTTGTTATGAAAGAACAATTTTCCGGCCTTCCTAGTGAAGATGCCGCATCCCATTTGAATACTTTCGTTGAATTATGTGATATGCAAAAGAAAAAATATGTGGATAATGATATTGCTAAATTGAAGCTATTCCCGTTCTCACTACGAGATCGTGCTAAAACTTGGTTTTTATCTTTGCCTAAAAATAGTATTGATTCATGGAATAAGTGTAAAGATGCTTTTATTTCCATGTACTTTCCGCCTGCTAAGATCATCTCCCTTAGGAACGATATAATGAATTTTAAGCAACTTGACCATGAGCATGTTGCACAATCTTGGGAGAGGATGAAATTAATGATAAGAAATTGTCCTACGCATGGTTTGAGTTTTTGGATGATTATACAAAAAATTTATGCGGGATTGAATTTTGCATCTAGAAATCTTTTGGATTCCGCCGCGGGTGGTACTTTTATGGAAATCACATTAGGAGAAGCTACTAAACTCCTAGATAATATTATGGTAAATTACTCTCAATGGCATTCCCAAAGATCTTCCACTAATAAAAAAGTGCATGCGATTGAAGAAATTAATACTTTGAGTGGAAAGATGGATGAATTAATGAAATTATTTGCTAGTAAGAGTGCTCCAATTGATCCTAATGATATGCCTTTGTCTTCTTTGATTGGAAATAATAATGAATCTATGGATGTGAATTTTGTTGGTAGGAACAATTTTGGTAATAACGCGTATATAGGTAATTTTAATCCTAGGCCTTTTTCTAGTAATTCCTCTAATAATTATGATAATTCCTTCAACAATTCTTATGGAAATTATAATAATATGCCCTCTGATCTTGAGAACAATATTAAAGAATTTATTAGTTCCCAAAAAGTTTTCAATGCTATGGTTGAAGAAAAAATGCTCAAGATTTATGATTTGGCTAGGAACATTGATAGAATTTCACTTGAGATTGATTCTTTTAAGATAAGATCTATTCCACCCAAGCATGATATTAATGAGTCTCTAAAAGCTATGAGAGTTTCTATGGATGAATGTAAAGAAAGAACCACTAGGATGCGTGCTAAGCGAGATTGGCTTGTAAAAGTGTGTTCTTCGATTTCTCGTGAAAATAATAATGAAGATCTTAAAGTGATTGATGTGACTCCTATTGAATCTTTGTTTTCTAATATAAATCTTGATAAATATGGGACTGGAGATGAGTCAACTTTAGCTAGAAGGCGTCCTAATGATTCGGAGTTTTTAGATCTTGATGCAAAAATTGATAAAAGTGGGTTGGAGAGGTCAAAACTTTAAGTAGCAATGAACCTATTCTTTTGGATTTCAAGGACTTTAATTATGATAATTGCTCTTTGATACATTGTATTTCCTTGTTGCAATCCATGTTGAATTCTCCTCATGCTTATAATCAAAATAAAGCTTTTACTAAACATATTGTTCATGCTATGATGAAATCTTTTGAAGAAAAACTTGAGTTGGAAGTTTCAATCCCTAGAAAGCTTTATGATGAGTGGGAACCTACTATTAAGATTAAAATTAAAGATTATGAATGCTATGCTTTGTGTGATCTGGGTGCTAGCGTTTCCACGATTCCAAAAACTTTATGTGATGTGCTAGGTTTTCGTGAATTTGATTATTGTTCTTTAAATTTGCATCTTGCGGATTCCACTATTAAGAAACCTATGGAAAGTATGAATGATGTTCTTATTGTTGCAAATAGGAATTATGTGCCCGTAGATTTCATTGTTCTTGATATATATTGCAATCCTACATGTCCTATTATTCTTGGTAGACCTTTCCTTAGAACAATTGGTGCAATTATTGATATGAAAGAAGGAAACATTAGATTTCAATTTCCGTTAAGGAATGGGCATGGAACACTTTCCAATAAAGAAAATTAAGTTGCCATATGAATCTATTATGAGAGCTACTTACGGATTGCATACCAAAGATGACAATACCTAGATCTATTGCGTTATGCCTAGCTAGGGGCGTTAAATAATAGCGCTTGTTGGGAGGCAACCCAATTTTTTTTTCTTGCTTTCTTGGTTTTGTTTTTTAATAATTTTTTCATCTAGCCTCTGGTTAGATGTGTTTTTTTATGTTTTAATTAGTGTTTGTGCCAAGTAAGACCTTTGTGATGGCTTACGGTGATAGTTGATTTGATCTTGCTGAGAAACATAAACTTTTGCGTCCAGTCACAGAATTGTTTAAACTCACTGGAGCATGGAAAAACACTGATTTTTTTTACAAAAGATTGATATACAAATTTCCTATATTTTAAAAAAAATTAAGAATTTTTGGTGTTACAAAAGTATTAGAACAATTCAGATCTTCGGAGACTGTTCTGTTTTTGACAGATTCTGTTTTCTATGTGTTGTTTGCTTATTTTGATGAATCTATGGGTAGTATCGGGGGGTATGAACCATGGATAAGTTGGAATACAGTATAATTACACAAATATAAATAAAAAATGAGTTCACAACAGTACCAAAAGTGGTGATTTTATTTTCTTATACTAACGGATGTTATGAGTTTTCTGTTGAGTTTTGTGTTGTGAAGTTTTCAAGTTTTGGGTAAAAATTTGATGGACTGTGGAATAAGAAGTGGTAAGAGCCTAAGCTTGGGGATGCCCAAGGAACCCTAAGGTAATATTCAAGGACAACCAAGAGCCTAACCTTGGGGATGCCCCGGAAGGCATCCCCTCTTTCGTCTTCGTCTATTGGTAAATTTACTTGAGGCTATATTTTTATTCACCACATGATATGTGTTTTGCTTGGAGCGTCTTGTATGATTTGAGTCTTTGATTTTAGTTTGCCAAAATCATCCTTGCTGTACACATCTTTTGAGAGGGACACGCATGAATCATGATTTATTAGAATACTCTATGTGCTTCACTTATATCTTTTGAGCTAGGCAATTTTGCTCTAGTGCTTCACTTATATCTTTTTAGAGCACGGCGGTGGCTTTATTTTATAGAAATTGTTGAACTCTCATGCTTCACTTATATTATTTTGAGAGTTTCTCTAAACAGCATGGTAATTTGCTTTGGTTATGAATTTAGTCTTAATATGATGGGCATCCAAGAAACATATAATAAAAACTTTCATATAAAGTGCATTGAATACTATGTGAAGTTTGATTCCTTATGATTGTTTTGAGATATAAAGATGGTGATATTAGAGTCATGCTAGTGAGTAATTGTGGATTGGTAGAAATATTTGTGTTAAAGTTTGTGATTCCCGTAGCATGCACGTATGGTGAACCGTTATGTGATGAAGTCGGAGCATGATTTATTTATTGATTGTCTTCCTTATGAGTGGCGGTCGGGGACAAGCGATGGTATTTTCCTACCAATCTATCCCCCTAGGAGCATGCGTCTAATACTTTGTTTTGATAGCTAATATACTTTTGCAATAAGTATGTGAGTTCTTTATGACTAATGTTGAGTCCATGGATTATACGCACTCTCACCCTTCCACTATTGCTAGCCTCTCTAGTACCGCGCAACTTTCGCCGGTGCATTACACCCACCATATACTTTCCTCAAAACAACCACCATATCTACCTATTGTGGCATTTCCATAGCCATTCCGAGATATATTGCCATGCAACTTCCACCGTTCCGTTTATTACGACACGCTTCATCATTGTCATATTGCTTTGCATGATCGTAAGATAGCTAGCATGATGTTTACATGGCCTGTCCGTTTTTTGATGTCATTTGCTACGCTAGATCATTGCACATCCCGGTACACCGCCGGAGGCATTCATATAGAGTCATATTTTGTTCTAAGTATTGAGTTGTAATTTTTGAGTTGTAAATAAATAAAAGTGTGATGATCATCATTAGAGCATTGCCCCATGTGAGGAAAGGATTATGGAAGCTATGATTCCCTCACAAATTGGGATGAGTCTCCGGAATTTATGAAAAATAAAAGAGGCCAAAGAAGCCCACCAAAAAGAAAAAAAATGAGAGAAAAGAGAGAAGGGGCAATGTTACTATCCTTTTTCCACACTTGTGCTTCAAAGTAGCACTATGATCTTCATGATAGAGAGTCTCCTATGTTTTCACTTTCATATACTAGTGGGAAATTTTCATTGTAGAACTTGGCTTGTATATTCCAATGATGGGCTTACTCAAATTGCCCTAGGTCTTCGTGAGCAAGCCAGTTGGATGCACACCCACTTAATTTCTTTTTGAGCTTTCATAAACTTATAGATCTAGTGCATCCTTTGCATGGCAATCCCTACTCACTCACATTGATATCTATTGATGGGCATCTCCATAGCCCGTTGATACGCCTAGTTGATGTGAGACTATCTCCTTCTTTTTTGTCTTCTCCACAACCATCATATTCTATTCCACCTATAGTGCTATATCCATGGCTCACGCTCATGTATTGCGTGAGAGTTAAAAATGTTTGAGAACATCAAAAGTATGAAACAATTGCTTGGCTTGTCATCGGGGTTCTGCATGATTTAATACTTTTGTGTGATGAAGATGGAGCATAGCCAGACTATATGATTTTGTAGGGATAACTTTCTTTGGCCATGTTATTTTGAGAAGACATGATTGCTTTATTAGTATGCTTGAAGTATTATTGTTTTTATGTCAATATTAAACTTTTGTTTTGAATCTTATGGATCTGAATATTCATGCCACAATAAACAAAATTACATGGATAAATATGTTAGCTAGCATTCCACATCAAAAATTCTGTTTTTATCATTTACCTACTCGAGGACGAGCAGGAATTAAGCTTGGGGATGCTTGATACGTCTCCAACGTATCTATAATTTTTTATTGTTTCATGCTATTATATTATCTGTTTTGGATGTTTTATATGCATTAATATGCTATTTTATTATTTTTGGGACTAACCTATTAACCTAGAGCCCAGTGCCAGTTTCTGTTTTTTTCCTTATTTTAGAGTTTCGCAGAAAAGGAATACCAAACGGAGTCCAAACGTAATAAAACTTCACGATGATTTTTCTTGGACCAGAAGACACCCAGAGGACTTGGAGTCCAAGCCAGAAGAGCCATGAGGCGGCGGCAAGGGTGGAGGGCGCACCCTAGGGGGGGGGCGCCCCCTACCTTGTGGCCGGAGTCCCCTGACCTAACTCTTTGTCCTATATATTCACATATAATCCCAAACCATCAGAGAGAGCCACGAAAATACTTTTCCACTGCCGCAACCTTCTGTTCCCGTGAGATCCCATCTTGGGGCCTTTTCCGGCATCCTTCCGGAGGGGGATTCGATCACGGAGGGCATCTACGTCAACTCTATTGCGCTTCCGATGAAGCGTGAGTAGTTTACCTCAGACCTACGGGTCCATAGCTAGTAGCTAGATGGCTTCTTCTCTCTCTTTGATTCTCAATACCATGTTCTCCTCGATGTTCTTGGAGATCTATCCGATGTAATCTTCTTTTGCGGTGTGTTTGTCGAGATCCGATGAATTGTGGATTTATGATCAGTTTATCTATAAATATTATTTGAATCTTCTCTGAATTCTTATATGCATGATTTGATATCTTTGTAACTCTCTTCGAACTATCGGTTTGGTTTGGCCAACTAGATTGGTTTTTCTTGCAATGGAAGAGGTGCTTAGCTTTGGGTTCAATCTTGCGGTGTCCTCACCCAGTGACATAGTAGGGGTAGCGAGGCATGTATTGTATTGTTGCCATCGAGGATAAAAAGATGGGGTTTACATCATATTGCTTGAGTTTATTCCTCTACATCATGTCATCTTACTTAAGGCGTTACTCCGTTCTTTATGAACTTAATACTCTAGATGCATGCTGGATAGCAGCCGATGTGTGGAGTAATAGTAGTAGATGCAGGCAGGAGTCGGTCTACTTGACACAGATGTGATGCCTATATGCATAATCATTGCCTTGGATATTGTCATAACTTTGCGCTTTTCTACCAATTGCTCGACAGTAATTTGTTCACCCACCGTATTATTTGCCTTCAAGAGAGAAGCCTCTAGTGAAACATATGGCCCTAGGGTCTATTTTTCATCATACTTGCTTCCGATCTACTATTTTGCAATCTTTTATTTTCAGATCTATAAACCAAAAAACCCAAAAATATTTAGTTATCTTTTATTCAGTTTTATCTATCTCTATCAGATCTCACCTTTGCAAGTGACCGTGAAGGGATTGACAACCCCTTTATCGCGTTGGGTGCAAGTTTTTGATTGTTTGTGTAGGTGCATCTATTGGGGACTTGCGCGTTTCTCCTACTGGATTGATATCTTGGTTCTTAACTGAGGGAAATACTTATCTCTACTGTGCTGTATCACCCTTTCTTCTTCAAGAGGAAAACCAACGCAAGCTCAAGAAGTAGCACTCCTACAGCCTAGCAGTCTGTCATAGCAGCACCGCCAGCTCAGCGGTCCGGCATAGCTAAACCGTCTGCTAAGCAGTCCGTCGAAGCTTCACCGTCTGCTCGGCAGTCTACCGTTCAGCCAACCAGACATTCTACCAGAAGTGCTTCAAGTACCAAGAAGGAAGCGGCCAAAAAGGCTGCACCCGCGAGGAAGCGCGTCGTGAGAGCGACGAGGAAAGAGAACGATTGCCTCTTACTTAAAGTACTCATCGCCCAGAACCAAATTAGCAGCAAGTTGTTCGAATCGGGGAGTAATATTATTTCTGACGGCATGGATGATGAAGAAATATCGTTGCAGCTTGCTAAAAATAAAGCAGACGTACTTGAAGCACGCAATTACGTCCATGGCCAGCCATCTCTTGTTGGCGAAAGCTCCAGTTGCCGCGAGTTACATAAATATTGCATGGATTAAATGTCAGCAGGTCATCATGTTCTGCTAGTCCACTACAACAGAGATCATTTCCGACACGATGCTAGTTCCATTAGTGTGGGTTTCGAGGACTTACATATCTTCTTCAACTTCAATGAGCTCGATGCCACTCTTGTTAGATGTCTGATTTTGTAAGTACTTAACAAACTCTGATCAACTTCTCCATACAAGGCTATAAATGATAAACAGCTAACTACATTTTATTCTTCTCAGGGGATTGAATGCGCAGAGAAGAAAAAAAAAGAGTGTGTATTTCATAGATCCTGTATTAGCAAATGACACAACATTACATGGTAAGGATGAACGGGAGTGGGCCATTAACACGGTCGTCCGTATCTTCGAAAACACGTCCCATGCAGAATCATTTCTCTGGCCATATCATGAATGGTAAGTCAAGTAAACAACCACGCATACACTGATTGTTTTTCAGATTTCGACATAATTCGTAAGTTCATGACTTTCTTAATATGTAGCAATAACTGGATATTGATATTCATTATTCCAAACAAGAACACAGTTTACTACATGAATTCTCTCAGAGAGTCAACAAACGCCCAGGATCTGACGCATCTTCAACAATTCATGGATAGATATTGAATTCTATGATGTTGAAATTAATTTGCATTCATATCTGGTTCAATAATTGATGTTGTCAAAATTCATCTTCATTTGCAGTGTGCTCGCATTGTGGAAAACTAAACCAGGGAACCTGTTCAAGAGGGAACTACCTCTGCAGCACGAGATCGTTTCTCCGGTAACACACCGAAATCCATTATTTTCGGAAAATGTATCCAATAGTCTGCAAATACCTTTTCTTACGCTAGTCAAATGTTCAAGCTTCTAAATAAACCTCTTTCTATTTCTGTCCAAAGAAAAAAATATATCTAACACCGGTTAGGTTGTTCCTAACAGGACAAATACACGACTAATTCTGTACAAAAAATTTCAGTGTCCTCAGCAACAAGCAGGGAGCAACCTTTGTTGATACTATGTTTGTAGACACATGATCTTTCATCTGCAAATCTGTTGATAGTTGTGAAGATGCTCGCGAATTAGTACCAGTAAGTCTATCTTAATTAATATCTTCTACTCCACTCATATGTCACATTCTGATCTTAAAAATACTGCAGCTCATCTTAGAACAGAGGACCCCTGAATCGCTCCCCGCTGGTGAATTGCTGATGGTTCAGAGATTTATCAGCGACTTCTTTCTAAATCACTACATCAATCCCACTGGTGATAATGAAGATTTCAGCATGCGTTCTCCTGAAACATTGAGTAAGAGTTAGCCGCTAAACATATACGCATGGATCCATTGTTTTTCATCTGATGAGGCCTTCGTATTTCGTACACTATGATTAATTATGTAATGCATATATGTGTTGATAAATCATTGGAATTTAGCTACCATTTGTTCAATTGCAATTGTTGCGAAATCTGATGAATGTTCTTCCTGTGGACACTATTTGTTCAATTGAATATTGTGGCGAATTTGCTTTTTGCATGCCGATTCAAATGTGATATTTTTATTTTAACCTGGCAATTGCTCCGCACACGGTTCAACTAAATGAGTGTGTGCGATCCACATCGGAAAGCATACATCAATCGTAGCGGAACCGTCGGTTATACACAGCAGATCACAAATGATTTGTAGCACTACTACGTGTGCGTAGGGGCTCCGGAACCGTTTGTGATATCACGTTATCGCACACGAGAGCTCGGAGTAAACCGTGCCCAATGTAAAATACAATCCCAGTCGTAAATTTTTCAGAAAACGTGTGGGATCCCAAACGAAAAGCACACGTCACTCTTGCCACAACCGTCGGTGATACACAACAAATCACAAACGGTCTGCAGCACTTGTACGTGTGCGAAGGGGCTCCTGAACTGTTTGTGATAGAACATTATCGCACACGGTAATTGTTGGGAAACATGTGCGATGGAGTCTTGCATGGCAGACGGATTCCGCAGAAAACTCGTGTGCGATGGGGCACATATCGCACACAGTTCATATGTTGGCCCGTGTGCCTTACATACTGTTTTCCAAACGGTTCATTACGACACACCGTTTGGTTTCACTGCGTCATTAGAACTGTTTAATCACCGATCCCACACGTGCGAATGAATTTAGTGTGTGCTGCATCGCATATGATTATATTTGACAAGGCCTCTGCATCATGGCTTCATATCCCCGACGGTTTCTGGGTCATGTGCGAAGGACCCCCCCTATCGCAGTCACTTGGCGACGGTTCAAAATGCCGTCGCGGAAAGAGGTTAAAACCCGTGTGTATAGCACCTCGCTGTACCAGTGAAAACCATATAAATTATAGTGGTTTTAGTTGTAAAATTTAGCAACAACCAAAAATTGTTTGAACAAAATTGGGAACCGTGGGAAGAAGATAGATGACAATGAATCCATGACAGGTCCTTTTGCCTTGTCCGCAACAACAGTTATTGAATCCCTTTGAAGCACCCTAGAAGAGAAGATCGGTCATGATGATGGAGGTTTAGCCAAAGTTTGACTTTTATTTTATTGTTTAAAAAGCTTTGGGCATATCACGGAATTAGCATAGAAAAGCAAAATATGTAAAAATTTGTGTGGTGGAATGCTTCATCAAACAAGTTGGGCATTTCGTTGGATCCATTTGCTCCAAGATATTATGTATTCACTCTACGGTGAATACCGAAAATGACATTTGCTAATTCTCAATGAATTTTAGAATTAGTTAAATCTGAATCAACTCTGTAACCGTTTGATTTTACGTAGAGATTCTTGCTGATTTCCCCATTTTGAGTTATTTATTTGTTTTTTATGTTTCTTGGTGTTCTTTGATTGGGCCACAATAATGGATGGGGTTCATTCCCAGAGTGGTCATGGATATAGTATTGGGATTGTGATAACATCTCGTCGAAATTACCGTGATTCAGTTCTCAAATTCAGCAACGCATCCGAAAAATTGTTTGAACCTGAAGGGGTTGTTATTTTAATGTTTCTGAAGTTGGAACTTTGGACATATCACTGAATCAGAACACAATAGACATTTCATCAGGCCCATTTGCTCCGAGATATTATGTATCGCACTGTGACGGTTAGTGCTGACACTTGTAAGTTAAGCGGACGGCTTGGCTGGCACGCTGGCAGCTGACCCCAGTCTTTTCACATTAACGATCTGAGCAGCTTATTCTTGTGTGCACAATATTTGTGGACCTAAAGGCTCACAATATTTGTGGATCAGGTGGCTCTTTCGGTGGATGGAGCTTTTTCAGCTGGCGATGGTTCGGCGGCCGCAAGTATGATCCTACAGAGCTAGGATGAGAGTATTATCTTCGCGGCATATCGGGTTTTATTCAACTGTAATGATGCTCTGGAGGCTGAGATTCATATGTTGATGCAAGGCATGGCATTGGCAAAGCAACACTCGGAGGACCCAATCATTGTGCAGTCTGATTCATCGACAACACTGGCATCACTCATGTGTGATTGTTTGGATCGCTCAACGTATGGTCATTTAGTTGCGGCGATTAAATTCTTGATGCTTGACAAAGAGTTTATTCCCCAAAAATTTAGTAGTGAACAAAATAGAGTAGCAGATCGTTTGGCTGGTTATAGTCGAACTGAGTGTAGTACTGTTGTATGGCTACATCGTGGACCTTCATATATTGAGGATCTTTTGCTACTTGACTCCTATTGCTATGGAATAAAACTCCCACTCACCCTGCAAAATAAAAAATAAATAAATAACTGGAAAACTGTCTCGCAGAAACCATGTATGATGTACACGTGTCCGTATACACGTTGTTATCCAACTAAAGTGAGGAGTTGGTTATCAATTTCATACACCAATGCATCGACGTGTTTGATCTGTTGGCCGGCCTTTAGTGCATGGCAGAGTCGGTACACAGAGCAGTCACTCTCGCAAACTGAAGTTGCTCGCCGTCCAAAGTCCAAAGGAACGAACCCATACTTCGCCTAAGAGTTGAAGATTGAAAATGGGAGATGTAAAAAATTACATCTCAAAAAATACTTTTTACATCTTCATAAACGGGCCAACTCCAACAAATAATGCAAAACGAAGTTGTAAAAATGCAACTTCAATAGATGATGCAAAATGAAAATGTAAAAATTAGAAACTTCAAATACTACTTCTGTTCAAACATAGCAAGTTCAACTACTACTTCATTTCAAACATAATTAAACATAGTTCTAATTAAAACATAATTCTAATTTGAAGGACTACTACTAGTTCAAACTACTACTCCAACGACTACTACTAGTTTTCACACGACTACTACTCGAAGATGAAACTACTCCTCATCGGAGCTGCTGAACTGCTCCCAGAACTCATCCTAGCTGGGGTCTCACACCCCTCGTCCTCCTCCTTCGAGTCAACCCAGTCTGACGAGTCAGACTCGACAGGGATCACCGTTGAGGGGGCGGCCTCGTTCTTCTTCTTCTTCTTCTTCTTCTTCTTCTTCTTCTTCTTCTTCTCGACGTCGCGCTTTCAGAAGTACTCCTGCTCGGCCTGCACATACACCGGATGCTCACACGCGAACCTCGCCATCGTCGCCTCGTCGCTATCGCCGGGACTAACGACAATGGCGGGCCTCTTCTTCGTCTTCTTCGTCGTGATCTCCTCCATACGAATGCCCCCCGGCATGAGCAACTGTAACATCCCCAGCATCACACTACAGTAATTCCTCTTGATCATGCCAAGTCATCATCAGTTGCATTGCATGATCACAGAGGTTAAACAACTCATATCAAACTCTGCCATTAAATCCAAATTCAACTTCAGTGCAAATTAAAGTTGCTCAGATATTGCTGCAAAAATGTTCACCACTTAGCAAATAATCCAAAACAATATTTGTTAAGGAATACAATATCACCTTGCTGGTAAAATGAGCAGTGGCAATTAATTCAGAGCATTTCTGCATTTTTAAAATGCTATCTCATTTATGGAAAAATCCAGACAAATTCCAAAATTCTCAAAACTTGTTGTGGCACTGTCTAAAATCACTATGGATTTAATGGGACCCTTCCCATATTTTTCCTAAGTGAAATGGGTGCCCTATTAATTGTTTTTCCCCCCTCTGCTTAATAAATAAAAGAAAATAACAGAAAAAAAAGGCCGAAGCCACTTACCTGGCGCTGGCCCAGCCAGCCCACTCCCTCCACTGTTCCTCGTCGCCGTGTCGCCGTCTCCATGGCCGCACTCGGCGCACCGCTTGCCGCTCGCCACCGCGACGAGGGCAGGCAGGGCGAGGGGATAAGCTCGTCCCCGAGCCTTCCCCCTGGTCCTCCTCCATTTCCCTCCCCCCCCTCTCTCTCTCTCTTGCCGTCGCTCTTCCACTCCACCAGATCCCCTCCACAGCGCGCCACCGTCGCCGCCCGCCGCATTCCATGCGGCCACCGAGCCCCTCCGGCCCCGCCGACGTGCCCAGAAGCTCCAGCGTCGTCGTCCTCGTCGACTGGTGCCGCTGGACCGTGCTGAGGGCCACCGGAGTGCCCGCCTCGAGCTTCTTCCCCGCCACGGTCGTCGGACGCCGTTGCCGTCGATTCGGCCACCTCAGCGCTACTAAACCCCGCAAAGGCCATCGTGAGCCGCGCCGTAAGTTTCCGCTTCCCCTCCTTCCTTCGGTTCGCTCTCTTCCGTGCCATAGTTAGCCGTCCGCAACACCGTCGCCATTGCCGAGCCTAGCTCCGCCGCGGAGCTCGCTGTCGCCGTTGCACCCGGCCGTTGGACGAACCAAATGCGCGGGCATGCTGCTGGGCTACCTAGGCAGCACGTGGGCACTCCAGTTGGACGCGGACGAGCCCCGTTGCTCGGATCCGCGTAGCACCGATTCCGGCCGCCGCTCCGATCCACGCCGCCGCCGCTGTAGGTCGTCCCAGCCGCCGCCGTTAGTTCCTTCGGATGCGCGCGAGCCCTGGCTGTCGAGCGCGAGTAACCCCGCGCGATTTGGACCACTGTGGCGAGATTCCGACCAAGTCCGATGAGCTCCGCTACTGTTTCGGCTCGCCGGTGCTGCTCCGGTCGCCGGAGATGACCTGGCGCCGACGTGGCACCTCCTGAGCCGCTGACTGTTGGGCCCCGTGGGCCCAGTTGACCCAGTTGACCAGGTCAATGGCTGACTGGGCAGCCCCAGTCACTGACTGGTGGGCCCCAGTTGACTGGTCAACTGGTCAGCCGACGCTGACGCCATGCCCACATCATGCTGACGTCATAATTCATTTTTCTGTTAAAATGAAATAATTCCAGAAAATTAATTAATCTTTAAAAATTAATAACTTTTAAACCGTAGCTCGGATCGAAAAAGTTAAAACATGAAAGTTGCTCAGAACGACAAGACGAGTCTGATCGTGCCGTCTGTTTCTTCATCGGAACCCCCTACGTAGAAGAACTCGTAACTCCGGACCCGTATCCGGCAGATGAATAGTGCACACACGTCGGATAATAAATCCCAGAATAATTCTAAAAATAACTAAAATGACTTAGATGCATAATTAGGCAACCCTGCACTGCATCATAGCATCACACGCACCGTATTGCATTTGTTTGCATTATGTTTACCTGTTTCTTCCCCCTCTTCTCTCTCGGTAGACCCCGACGTTGACGTAGCTCCCGAGGCAGACGCAGCTCAGGAGTACGACTACGTCCCCGACGACACCACCAACGACCTTGCCCTTGCCCCAGAGCAAACAGGCAAGCACCCCCATTTTGAGCATGCCTATATCGCCTATTCTCTTCTCTCTTTTGCTTGCATTAGAACTGCTGCTGCTACTATTTCCTATATCTGTTGCATAGCCTGTTTATTGTAACTTGCCTTGCTACCTTACTGGTTATCCTAGACTGCTTAGTATAGGCTGGGTAGAGACACGACAGAGACCCCCACTTGATCCCGACTGCCCTGCTGGATATCAGAAGACCCGATCATCGGGATTGAAGACCAGCCCCTGGCACCGCACATCACTTCCCCTTAGTTGCCGACACTGCTGGGTTACCGTCGAGTGCCGAGGGTGATACCTCGTCACCACTTCTGATGTTAACCTTGTAGGTTAGTTACTCGGTCGTGGTAAGCGAGGGTGATTCCTCCTACACCACCCCCGATAATGACATCGTCGCGCAACTCCTCAAGTGTGGACCTCGAGGGTGATTCCTTCTTCGTTCACCTTGACTTTAACATCAGGTGGGGTTCCATCGAGGATGATTCCTCAGGGCTCCCCTGGTGTCAGACACACAGATACTGTTGTTGAGTTGACTTGCACTAAACCATGATACTAAAGACGGGTCGGCCCTGAGGGGTACCCGCGCGAGCTTAATGCGAAGTGATGTGGAGTCAGGTTGACCTGGATGGTGCCCGCGAGATAACTACGAGGCGTGGCCGGGCATTCTTAGCCCTTGCGGCAAGTCCTCGAGACGGGGCGACGGGGTCACATCGATCGTGAGTCTCTGCTCGTTTCCGCGCGCTCCTAATCCACTACGGTTTGGATATTTGGTCCGAGGGGCCTCTGCCTGATAGCACTAACCATCACGTGGGCATAGTATGGGCGTTCTGCGTCGTATACTTCAGCCGGAGCTTAATGGACGTCAGCGACTGAGCGGCGCGCGCTGAATTGGACCGGAAACGCAATCGCGCTTGTATAAGGGGTTGCTAGGTCTTCTTTCAGCCGCGTATGCAACGTGCAGGAGTTCCCGGGGCGAAGGCCCAAGACCCCTGGGCGCATAGGTTTAGTCCGACGTGTTGACCTCTCTGTTAGGTATTCGGTCGGGTTGCGGCGTGTTGCTTAGCCGAGGCCGGGCATGACCCAGAAAAGTGTGTCCGGCCGGAGTTAAGCGAGCGTGGTGGGTAAGTTGGTGCACCCCTGCAGGGAAGAAACTTCTATCGATAGCCTGTCCTACGGTAACGGACACTCAGAGTTGTATCCCGATCGGTACAACTAGAACATGTGATGAGAACTGGATAGTACGGCTCTGGGATTGCTTTCTCGCATGGAGTCGAGAAAGGATCTCAGGTCGAGGTTGATGATACTACTACTACTACTTTACATTATGTTGATCTGCTCTCTTCTATTGCTGCAAGACTGTCGAAGATTGTTGAAGATGCTAGTCTTCGATAGGACTAGGCTTTCCCCCTCTATTCTGGCATTTCTGCAGCCCAGTCCACATATACAGCCATTCCTTTGACAATGTTGCATATGTAGTGTAGATCCTTGCTTGCTGAGTACTTCGGATGAGTACTCACGTTTGCTTTACTTTCTTTTCCCCCCATATTCCATTTGATGCCACCAGACGACGGAGCCCCTGAGCCAGACGCCCCAGCCGATGACCAGTACTACTACCCGCCTGGCGAGTACTACTACTACGAGGAGCCGTTTGACGACCAGGAGTAGGATCGGAGGGTCCAGGGCAGGAGGCCTACGCCTTTCGATCGTAGTATTTTATTTTATTTTACCCCGCCTCTGTGAAGGCTTATCTCTCTCTCTCTGTAATATATCTGTACTCAGATATCTGATGCTTCCGCTGACGCTTGTATGCCATCGAGCTATGTATTTCGAGCCCTCGAGGCCCTGGCTTGTAATATAAAGCTTGTATGACTTTATTTATGATTTAGAGTTGTGTTGTGATATCTTCAAGTGAGTCCTTAGGCTTGATCGTGCGCATTTGCGTGTATGATTAGTGCACGATTAAGCCAGGGTCGTCACAGCAACTCCGCATCCGCCCGGGTCTCGATCTCCGGGAAGTTGAGGTCCGTCCTCGGCCTCCCGGCACGCTACACCGCCACGTCATAGGCACGCGCGGCCTCGTGGACGGTGGGGCAGGTGCCGAGCCAAAAGCGGCGGACGGCATCGCTGAACTCCACCCCGTAGTTGCCGGAGGGGCTTCGCCCTCACGCCGAAGAACCCCATCTTGCTCTTCAGGGTCTTCTTCGGCGGCATGGCAACGAAGGGGGCGGCACAGTGGTGGGTTGGTGACGGTGGGGCAGGGGAGGTTGAGGCGACGCGGTGGTGGTTGTCGATAGCGGGGCAGGGGAGGTTGAGACGGCGACGGAGGCGATGGCGGGGCGGCGACTCGGTGGTGCTTGGCGACGGTGGGGCAGGGAAGGTTGAGGCGATGGCGAAGGTGCTGCGGGGCGACGACGGGGCAGTCCGGGGAGGTTGAGGCGACGGCCGAGGCGATGTCGGAGACGGCTGCGGAGTCAAATCGAGCGGCGGGCGGAGACGAATCGAGCGGCGGGTGGTGGCCGAATCGTAGGACGGCGACAGGTAAAAAATCGCCCGATTCCCGGTAGGGGAGGGTAGGCGGCGCGCGAATCATGGCGGGATCGACGGCTGGGGTGGAGGAGATGGCGGATCTATCGCGGGGCGGCAGTGGCGCGCTGCGGTGCGCCACGGCCGAATTGCGGGGTGGCAGTGGCGCGCTGCGGTGCGCCGCGGCCGAATTGCGGGGCGGCGGCGGGAGGAAGAAGAATGGGTGGAGGGAAATGAAATGAACATCGGTTGGTGCGCAGGCGGTCGTTTTACATCTCCTGCACTCAGAGATGCAAATTTGCAACGCGAGGTGTTGTATTTTACATCTTCGGGAGGCGGAGATGTAAATTTTTTTTACATCTAAATCATCTATTGGAGATGCTCTAATGGACTACTTTCTTGTGTTTGGTTGAAGGGTCGTCCAGAATGGGTTTCGACCATACAAAAGAGCAGCTGTATTAAAAAAAACACTTGGACTCTGATTGAATTCTCGTTTCAGAGAGCTATTACATCTGTAAAACTTACGCGCCTCCATTCATCGTATTTTTTCAGGTGGAAATCAAATGTAGCTTATGAGGGCGTCGTCTTGAAGACCGTGATTCCCTGCGTGCTTTTCCGGGGCTGGACTTGCACTGCATCGTGGAAGGTGGCCGGTGATGCGAGAGGTCCGTGTGACGGCTTGTGTGGCAACGATGGCGTTGGTGAGCGATGGTTTGGTAGCGGCAAGACCTTGTTAGTTGGCTTTGCTCCGGTGTGTCCGAATATCTTCGTCTCGGTCTTCGCTTGTTCTGAAGTCGTAGCTGCTATGTTTTCCAAGCGTCTTCATTTGAGCAGCGTACGATGACCTGCAAGGTGTGGTCTGGTGGTGAAGATCTTTTTCGGCGCGGGACTTGCGCATCTCCTCTTCGGTGTTTGTCATCAGAGTCAGAGCTGCCTGTTGCTACGCGAGGGTCGATTGTTTGGCATGGGCCAACATGGGTACCGGCGTCTGTTGCGACGAGGACTTCGTTTGTGGAAGTTCGATGGGGAAGTCAGAGTCACTGACTCATGGAGGAGTGATGATGATGACACCTGGAGACAATCTCGGCCTTGTGTTTCTTCTCGGCAGCGTGTGTATCTTCGTGTGGGTGGCCAGGTCGCCCGGGGTTGCCCTTGGTCGGCGAGGTTCTCGTGTCTCGCTCGTTCAAAGGGGTCTTGATGGGTCGTCAGAAGCGAAGTTGGAGTCGCCTGCTTGGGGAGAGGTGATGACGATGACATTTCAGGCAACCTTGACGGTGTCCTCTTCTCGTCGGTGTGTGCGGTCTCGTCGATGCCAGGTCGACCGGGGTGCCCTTTCTTGTGGGCGTGTTGTAGCGGTTTTTGCCCGAGTTTCCGTTAATTAACCGGACAACTTGTTACCCTTCTTCTTTATTAATGAGATGAGGTAAAACTTTTGCATCCGTTTAAAAAAATAAAAAATACATGTGTATATAAATACACCGATTTCAAGCAGGGTCTTGAATGATTCCAACAAAAATAAAATAAAATTCTAGAAAGATACTTAAACATCCCACCCATGAAATTGATCGAATTCCTATTTAACTCCTCAGGTGATTATTTTATGCCAAGATGTCTCTATATTATGATTATTTTATGCGAGGACGACATTCAAATCACCTTTGTCTCTTCGACCAAACAGAAAATGGGTTCATCCCGCTCATCTTAACCAAAAATCAAAATTGAACCATCCGACAAAATCTGGATGGTTCCAACCCACTCATATTACCCTTCAACCAAACACACCTGCGGTAGAGCAAAATCTTCTTAGAGTATCTATAGCCGCATACAGCTAATTTAGCCGTGGACGTCGCATCCGCAAATAGTGAGCGGCCACACCTTAAATTTTTGTTCCCACAATCGGATACCTCAGTTACAAATCTTCAAATCTATACATTACATGCAATGTAAATTCTAAGTGAGGCAAGGCTTTCTTTTATAATACATCCTACCCGATTTTGGTTGACGATTGCGTGTTATTCCAATTATTCACTTGTTTTTCTTGTCACTATGGCCAAGCCAGATGATGCAATTTAGAGAGAAAGAGCAGTGCAAATTAGAAAAGGAGAATCGAAAATTTCGTTGTTGGGTTAGCCATACACTTCACATGTTTCTAGCGATTCACATGGCATCATAAAATGATACAAGTCTTGGATAAGAATTTACAACGCACTAGAATGCCCTTTTTGACGATTCTTTACTGCGACAACATCTAGGGTACCTCGAATAATGCGACATCTCACACCTTTTCATCGGCGCTCGTTCGGCTCCACGGTCGTGTCCATGTCCGGCGGCTAGCGGCCGACTGAGCCCCTCGGAGTGAAGGTGCAGTTGCCGGCGAGGTAGAGGAGGACGTGGGACACTGACCGGCTCATGGGACTCGAGGTGTTGTCGTCTCCCATGCCCTAGTATTCCTCGTCAGATCCCGTGGCCTGCACGTCGCCGATCGATGTGAGGTCCATGATAGAACACCCGTGGTCGGAGCTCGACATGTCCACCATGACGCGGTTGCGGTGCCAAGGGTGGCCTGTCACCCGCACCGACTCCGAAGCGGGGTGCGACTCCGCCTCGCGGCCTCCCACACCCTCTGCCTTGCATGCCACTCCATGGTAGCGGACGCACTATTAGCCATGCCGATGTTTACATCCGTCTCAGAGTCCGTGGGGTTGACGCGCCACCGAAGGGGTTGCGCCGCCGCCACAGCGTTGGGACGCCAAACGGTCTAGACCGCTTCTGGCGAGGCTGCTGGAAAGCGCCTCCCACCACCACGACTGATGTATCCAAGCACCATTTGTGCAGACGCAATGGATTCCCGTCGGATCAAGTCCAACCGCTGTCGGGCAAACTCCACTAGGGAGTGGCGGAGAGTAATGCGGACGGCCATCTCCTCCTCCGGATTGGATGGGACGAGGTTCCAGTCCACATATCGGGGGAGGTCGAAATCGGATCCGCTGCCCGCCATGCCGAAGATTGCCAGAAGGGAGTTTGGGGGCAGAGTGGAGTTGAGCAAAGTGGCTAAGTTTTGGTCCGAGATGCAGATGGTGACAGATATATGTTTTTTTAGACAATGGGGACAAATATATGTGGTGTCGGGATGAGCCAGCATGGACCGAATCCAGCATGGTGGGCCCATCCGGGCCTCCCTATATCTGCCTCTGATTTGGGCAAGATACGAAGGGTATTGGTCGGCCCGGCCGTATGGGGATTTAGGGAACCCATCTGAGTCACTTTTTCTTGGGTGGTGGGAGATTGGGGCTTAGTGTGCTTTCGTCGCTCTACAAGCTGCATCATTGTGATGCACATATTTATATTTTTTATTAAAATTGATGTAAGACAATGAGGCCAAAGTTATCGACAAATGGTCGCGAGTTTAATCAACTATGGCGCACTCACTAGCAGAAGGTCGCAGGCTCCATTCCAACACCAGAAATGCAGTAAAGATGGAGGCTCGATCTCGGCTTCCCCCTTGTGAACCCAGAGCTTGGCATCAATGAGGAACGGAGTAAATTGCAGAAAACCACCACTTTGAGGACTAGGTTAGCAGAAAACACTACGCTACATTTTTGTTGCAGAAGACACCATGTCTAGCGTAATCTTTTTGCAAAAATCACTGATTGGCGAATTTGGCTCTGTTGAGCGCGTTTATGACAGATGGGGCCCGTTTTCTGCTTACGTGGCATAACAGTTTAGGTTTAATGCAAAAACGCCCCCAACTTTCTTCCCTCTGCTTCCCAGGCCCTCAAACCACACCACAGTCCTTCCCCTCGATCCCAACCCTCCCTCCTGCCGCAACCGACAAGTGTGCCCACGATCTCGGCGCCGCCTCTCCCTCCCCGGGCCGCGGACGTCATGCCCCACGCCGGATCCGGCCACATCAGCCTCCATCGTCCCCGCCCGGCAACGGATCCGGCGGGAATGCCCCGGCCAGCTCAGCGTGGTGAGCGTACGAGGCTACAGCTCCACGACCCCGTTGACCATGGGATGGTGCCGAGATGAAGAAGAGAAGGCCAGGGTTAGTGCCAGAGCCCGGCACCTGCAGGAAGGCTGCCACAGGGGAGTCATCATTGTCTTTCCTCGACAAGGGCGCTGTGACTGGGGCAGCTGGGGCGGCAACCGGAGCAGCAGGGCCGGTCTGGGGAAGAAGAGCTCGGGAGGGCGAGGGAGACGACTACAATCGTAGCAGCTGGGGCGAGCTGTCGTTCCTCGACGCTCCGACGGTCGCCGATGCAGTGGGACAGAGTGCACGTGCAACGGCTCACTCTGGTCGTCGCTGAGATCCAGATTGCGTTCGCCCCTGTTGTCATCCTCCTTATCCCATTGCCTCCATCAGCCGGCGAGGTCCACTGCAGCTCCAAGCCTCCATGGGCGCCGCCCCAGGCCAGCGAACAGAGCCCATGGGCGATGTGCTACATGTTTTATGCACGTCTGAAGCTAATTGCATTTTGCATTTTTGATTCGGGGTGTCTATGTAAAATTTTAGGTTCTAGTTTGTAACTATAGATTAAAACCCATAGACATAAAAAGTTACGCCATGTGAACAGAAAACGAGCCCCATCTGTCATAAACGCGCTCAACGGAGCCAAATCCGTCAACAATTGGTTTTTGCAAAAAGATTACGCTACATATGATGTCTTCTGTAAAAGAAACGTAACGTTGTGTTTTCTGTTAACCTAGCCCTCAAACTGATGATTTTCTGTAATTTACTCCGAGGAATGAAAAGAAGGCAACTTGCAAAATGCAGGCAGGATGTTGCAACTTGCGAGGGCATAAAGCTCAAAGAAACAAGCAGATAAGCTGGATGCCCCTGCAGTGCAGGCTGAGGCTCTCGCTCGCACAAAGGAGCGAAGTGGACGTGCCGGGCCGTGTCCATCTCGAGTTCGTTGGCTTGCTAAACGCCCTGCAGTGTCGGTCGCTCGATCGCGGCGTCGATGTGGGCGGGACTGTCGGCAAGCAATCAAGCGAGCGCGCCGGGGAAGGAAGGAACCAAGGCATATCCCGCTGATATCCGTCGGTGTGTAGTACCGCGCGCGGCTGACCGGCCGTGTGGGTGGATGGCCTTCGCTATCGGAAGCGGACGACGGCGACGGCGACGGCGGGCGCGCGGCACGGATGGGCCAAGTGGGTGGCTCGGGCCAGTGACGCGGCGCGTGCGTCCAAATTTGGCGATGGGAAGACCGACAATTGCATGTGTAGTCGTACGTAGTGGGCGGTAGGCCTGCCAGTACGATCGACGTCTGCTTACAGCGATATGCTACACAGCTACGTGGAGCATCTATACTACTATTAAAAAAGCAAATAGAAACTCCTCTAAAAACACACAACAAACTGTGTATACGATGTAACCAGGACCCTTGATTAAATTAACTTAAACACATCTTATTGTCCATATTACGTCAATGGTCAGCCAACCAGATCTACGTCTGAGATCAAATATTCTGCCGGGCAGACGTTATGGTCTGCCAGTCGTCCGCGCTCTGCATCCCTCGATTCTCGCGGCCACCCTGCCTGATTTACGAAACGCAATTAGTCTGTGATCTCCCTCCCCCGATCCCCTTAATTGCGGAAACAACCAAAGATTTTTGTTTCTCTCCACCTCTTTCTTCCAAAAAAAAAACTGCTCCCTCCCCTCGCCCGCTCACCTCTCCCCACAGCCCCTTCGCCCGTAGGTTCTCCGCCGCCGCCCCACGCGACGCAGGCGGGGATCTCCCATCTTTCCCTTTTCTCCCACACATGACAAGCGCGCGGCAGAGGACGAAAAGGGCGACCACCATCTCCCTCCTCTCCCTCGCCCTGCTCCGACTCACCCACCGCCGCCTCCTCTTCCCCACCCCCGGCAGGCCTCACGCTTCTAGACGCTCGCCTCGAAGGAGGCAGCCGCCTCAACCGTCTCCGAGCCCGGTGGGGGCGCGGAGAGTAGGCTGCTCTTGGTGCTCGACCAAGCATTCACCGACCAGGAGCAAGAATGCCGCGAGCGCGCCCAGGTGCAGCATAAGGGCGTGAAGGGGGACATCCTGCTACTATCTCCACCCCGTCGCCGTCGCCTTTCCCATTCTTCCTCTGGCCTCGGGACATCCTACTACTGTCTCCACCCCGTCCAGTCTTCATCCGGCCATTGGATCTCCTCACTCTGAGGTATGCATGAGTAGCTAGATAGGTTGTTTCCTCTCATCCACCAAGGCATCAATTCTCTTTCTTATTAAATCAAATCGATCAATCCACTAGAGTAGGGATGGGGCCTTCACAGGATTCCTGGGCCAGATCCGCCCCTGGGTGTATTATCCATGGCAGGATCATGCATGTTGTTGTGTTCCTTAATTCCATCTTCTGGATGATATGTGTATGATTGGTGCGCTGTCTTATCTTGCGTGGTTACAAATTTCAGGTTCTTATACAATGGATGATGCATGATAGCTTGGTGCTTTTTATTTCTTATACAATGGATGATGCATGATAGCTTGGTGCTTTTTATTATGGTAATAATAATTAGTACTATGCATCTGAATACCCTTGTGCGTACAATTGTTGTATGTTTCAGAAAGATATCAACTATTTGATTTCTTCCTGATTAGCAACTCCATTGATGTGTTATATGTACTAGATGACTCGTTGCGCCCATAGCGCAAAAAGCGAATTAGATACGGGTATTATGTGGGTATTGTAGTGCATATGTCTGGGCCTTTAATCGATTGAAAGAGAAAAAAAAACTTATTTGAGGTGTTAGATCCATAAAATCCATTTAGCAAATGTTATGTCTGCATAAAACAGAACCTTATCAGCCAAAAAGGGCATTCATATTTTAGTATCAATATGGATTCATAGCTTAAATGAAACTAGAGAGGGGGGGGGATCCATCAGATTATGTTTAAAGTATCGACTCAAAGAATCATCGTCGGCTCAAAATTTTCCGACATGCCTTCCACTAACTCGTGCCTTCTTTAAGTTGAACCTGCATAAAAAGTAGAGCCAGGGAAGATTAGAGGCATGACTATTGTTAGTTGACCAAACTGGAAGACCTAGTAAAACCCATGCTATGAAAAATCTCATCTCAGTAACCACAATATAACTATATAGGCACGAAAAAAAGAGGCAAAACAATACCAAGAGTAGATTGAAAGAACATGCATGATATGATAGCATCTACTGGGCCAGCAATGAATAAAACTAAAATATGGCAATGTAACTAATAAACACTATCAAGTTTCCAAAAGGATGTCTTTTACCCAAAGATTACCGTCAAATTAAATTAAAATTACAGCACCTTATTCCATTCTGATTCAAGCACCATGAACAATAGCATCCATGGAGTTCATTTCTAAACTCTACGCTGAAGGAAATATGCCCTAGAGGCAATAATAAAGTTATTATTTATTTCCTTATTTCATGATAAATGTTTATTATTCATGCTAGAATTGTATTAACCGGAAACATAATACATGTGTGAATACATAGACAAACAGAGTGTCACTAGTATGCCTCTACTTGACTAGCTCGTTGATCAAAGATGGTTATGTTTCCTAACCATAGACATGAGTTGTCATTTGATTAACAGGATCACATCATTAGGAGAATGATGTGATTGACTTGACCCATTCCGTTAGCTTAGCACTTGATCGTTTAGTATGTTGCTATTGCTTTCTTCATGACTTATACATGTTCCTATGACTATGAGATTATGCAACTCCCGTTTACCGGAGGAGCACTTTGTGTGCTGCCAAACGTCACAACGTAACTGGGTGATTATAAAGGTGCTCTACAGGTGTCTCCGAAGGTACTTGTTGAGTTGGCGTATTTCGAGATTAGGATTTGTCACTCCGATTGTCGGAGAGGTATCTCTGGGCCCACTCGGTAATGCACATCACTATAAGCCTTGCAAGCATTGTAACTAATGAGTTAGTTGCGGGATGATGTATTACGGAACGAGTAAAGAGACTTGCCGGTAACGAGATTGAACTAGGTATTGAGATACCGACGATCGAATCTTGGGCAAGTAACATACCGATGACAAAGGGAACAACGTATGTTGTTATGCGGTTTGACCGATAAAGATCTTCGTAGAATATGTGGGAGCCAATATGAGCATCCAGGTTCCGCTATTGGTTATTGACCGGAGACGTGTCTCGGTCATGTCTACATAGTTCTCGAACCCGTAGGGTCCGCACGCTTAAAGTTCGGTGACGATCGGTATTATGAGTTTATGTGATTTGATGACCGAAGTTTGTTCGGATTCCCGGATGAGATCGGGGACATGATGAGGAGTCTCGAAATGGTCGAGAGGTAAAGATCGATATATTGGAAGGCTATATTCGGACATCGGAAAGGTTCCGAGTGATTCGGGTATTTTTCGGAGTACCGGAGAGTTACGGGAATTCGTATTGGGCCTTAATGGGCCATACGGGAAAGGAGAGAAAGGCCTTAAGGGTGGCTGCGCCCCTTCCCCATGGACTGGTCCGAAT
This sequence comes from Thinopyrum elongatum, assembly GCA_011799875.1. Taxonomy (NCBI): domain Eukaryota; kingdom Viridiplantae; phylum Streptophyta; class Magnoliopsida; order Poales; family Poaceae; genus Thinopyrum; species Thinopyrum elongatum. The sequence goes on along the minus strand of CM022298.1, from coordinate 435,390,112 downwards.
TGGACTAGGGAAAGGCGGCGCCCCCTTCCTTCCTTCTCCTTCTCCCTTCCCCTTTTCCTATTCCATGTGGGAGGTGGAATCCTACTAGGACTAGGGAGTCCTAGTAGGACTCCACACCTTGGGCGCGCCCTGTGAGGGCCGGCCTCCTCCTCCCTCCATCCTTTATATACGTGGCCAGGGGGCACCCCATAGACACAACAATTGATCATTGATCTCTTAGCCATGTGCGGTGCCCCCCTCCACCATAATCCACCTCGATCATATCGTAGCGGTGCTTAGGCGAAGCCCTGCGTCGGTAGCATCATCATCACCGTCACCACGCCGTCATGCTGACGAAACTCTCCTGTGAAGCTTTGCTGGATCGGAGCTCACGGGACGTCATCGAGTTGAACGTGTGCTGAACTCGGAGGTGCCGTGCGTTCGGTACTTGGATCGGTCGGATCGTGAAGACGTACGACTACATCAACCGCGTTGTGCTAACGCTTCCGCTTTTGGTCTACGAGGGTACGTGGACACACTCTCCCCTCTCGTTGCTATGCATCACCATGATCCTGTGTGTGCGTAGGAAATTTTTGAAATTACTACGTTCCCCAACAGTGGCATCCGAGCCAGGTTTTATGCGTAGATGTTATATGCACGAGTAGAACACAAGTGAGTTGTGGGCGATACAAGTCATACTGCTTACCAGCATGTCACACTTTGGTTCGGCGGTATTGTTGGATGAAGCGGCCCGGACCGACATTACGCGTACGCTTACGCGAGACTGGTTTTACCGCCGTGCTTTGCACACAGGTGACTAGCGGGTGTCAGTTTCTCCAACTTTAGTTGAACCGAGTGTGGCTACGCCCGATCCTTGTGAAGGTTAAAACAGCACTAACTTGACGAACTATCGTTGTGGTTTTGATGCGTAGGTAAGAACGGTTCTTGCTCAGCCCGTAGCAGCCACGTAAAACTTGCAACAACAAAGTAGAGGACGTCTAACTTGTTTTTGCAGGGCATGTTGTGATGTGATATGGTCAAGACATGATGCTATATTTTATTGTATGAGATGATCATATTTTGTAACTGAGTTATCGGCAACTGGCAGGAGCCATATGGTTGTCGCTTTATTGTATGCAATGCAATCGCCCTGTAATTGCTTTACTTTATCACTAAGCGGTAGCGATAGTCGTAGAAGCAATAGTTGGCGAGACGACAACGATGCTACGATGGAGATCAAGGTGTCGCGCCAGTAACGATGGTGATCATGACGGTGCTTCGGAGATGGAGATCACAAGCACAAGATGATGATGGCCATATCATATCACTTATATTGATTGCATGTGATGTTTATCCTTTATGCATCTTATTTTGCTTTGTTTGACGGTAGCATTATAAGATAATCTCTCACTAAATTTCAAGGTAAAAGTGTTCTCCCTGAGTATGCACCGTTGCCAAAGTTCATCGTGCCGAGACACCACGTGATGATCGGGTGTGATAAGCTCAACGTTCATCTACAACGGGTGCAAGCCAGTTTTGCACACGCAGAATACTCGGGTTAAACTTGACGAGCCTAGCATATGCAGATATGGCCTCGGAACACTGAGACCGAAAGGTCGAGCGTGAATCATATAGTAGATATGATCAACATAGTGATGTTCACCATTGAAAACTACTCCATTTCACGTGATGATCGGTTATGGTTTAGTTGATTTGGATCACGTGATCACTTAGATGATTAGAGAGATGTCTATCTAAGTGGGAGTTCTTGAGTAATATGATTAATTGAACTTAAATTTATCATGAACTTAGTACCTGATAGTATTTTGCATGTCTATGTTGTTGTAGATCAATGGCCCGTGCTACTGTTCCTTTGAATTTTGATATGTTCCTAGAGAAAACTAAGTTGAAAGATGATAGTAGCAATGATCCGGACTAGTTCCGTGATCTGAGAATTATCCTTATTGCTGCACAGAAGAATTATGTCCTTGATGCACCGCTAGGTGACAGACCTATTGCAGGAGCAGATGCAAACGTTATGAACATTTAGCAAGCTCGATATGATGACTACTTGATAGTTTAGTGCGCCATGATTTACGGCTTAGAATCGGGACTTCAGAAACGTTTTGAACGCCACGGAGCATATGAGATGTTCCAAGAGCTGAAATCGGTATTTCAGACTCATGCCCGTGTCGAGAGGTATGCGACCTCTGACAAATACTTTGCCTACAAGATGGAGGAGAATAGCTCAACCAGTGAGCATGTGCTCAGAATGTCTGAGTACTACAGTTGCTTGAATCAAGTGGGAGTTAATCTTCCGGATAAGATAGTAATTGACAGAATTCTCTAGTCACTATCACCAAGTTATTGGAACTTCGTGATGAACTATAATATGCAAGGGATGACAAAAACGATTCCCGAGCTCTTCGTGATGCTGAAATTAACGAAGGTAGAAATCAAGAAAGAGCATCAAGTGTTGATGGTTAACAAGACCACTAGTTTCAAGAAAAGGGCAAAGGAAAGAAGGGGAACTTCAAGAAGAATAGCAAGCAAGTTGCTACTCCTGGGAAGAAGCCCAAGTCTGGACCTAAGCCTGAAACTGAGTGCTTCTACTGCAAAGGGACTGGTCACTGGAAGCGGAACTGCCCCAAGTATTTGGCGGATAAGAAGGATGGCAAAGTGAACAAAGGTATATTTGATATACATGTTATTGATGTGTATTTTACTAGTGTTCATAGTAGCCCCTGGGTATTTGATACCGGTTCAGTTGCTATGATTAGTAACTCGAAACAGGTGTTGCAAAATGAACAGAGACTAGTTGAGGGCGAGGTGACGATGTGTGTTGGAAGAGATTCCAAGGTTGATAAGATCACCATCGCACACTCCCTCTATTTTCGGGATTAGTGTTGAACCTAAATAAATATTATTCGGTGTTTGCGTTGAGCATGAATATGATTGGATCATGTTTATTGCAAAATAAATATTATTTGGTGTTTGCGTTGAGCATGAATATGATTGGATCATGTTTATTGCAATATGGTTATTCATTTAAGTCAGAGAATAATTGTTGTTCTGTTTACATGAATAAAAACCTTCTATGGTCATACACCCAATGTAAATGATTTATTGAATCTCGATCGTAGTGATACACATATTTATAATATTGAAGCCAAAAGATGCAAAGTTAGTAATGATAGTGCAACTTATTTGTGGCACTGCCGTTTAGGTCATATTGGTGTAAAGCGCATGAAGAAACTCCATACTGATGGACTTTTGGAATCACTTGATTATGAATCATTTGATGCTTGCGAACCATACCTCATGGGCAAGATGACTAAAACTCCGTTCGCCGGAACAATGGAGCGAGCTACGGACTTATTGGAAATAATACATACCGATGTATGCGGTCCGATGAGTATTGAGGCTCGCGGCGGGTATCGTTATTTTCTGACCTTCACAGATGATTTGAGCAGATATGGGTATATCTACTTAATGAAACACGAGTCTGAAACGTTTGAAAAGTCCAAAGAATTTCAGAGTGAAGTAGAAAATCATCGTAACAAGAAAATAAAGTTTCTACGATCTGATCGCGGAGGCAAATATTTGAGTTACGAGTTTGGTCTTCATTTAAAAAATGTGGAATAGTTTCGCAACTCACGCCACCTGGAACACCACAGTGTAATGGTGTGTCCGAACGTCGTAACCGTACTTTATTAGATATGGTGCGATCTATGATGTCTCTTACCAATTTACCACTATCGTTTTGGGGTTATGCATTAGAGACAGCTGCATTCACGTTTAATAGGGCACCATCTAAATCCATTGAGACGACACCATATGAACTGTGGTTTGGCAAAAAACCTAAGCGTCGTTTCTTAAAGTTTGGGGCTGCGATGCTTATGTGAAAAAGCTTCAGCCTGATAAGCTCGAACCCAAATCGGAGAAGTGCGTCTTCATAGGATACCCAAAAGAAACTGTTGGGTACACCTTCTATCATAGATCCGAAGGCAAGATATTTGTTGCTAAGAATGGATCCTTTCTAGAGAAGGAGTTTCTCTTGAAAGAAGTGAGTGGGAGGAAAGTAGAACTTGATGAGGTAGTGGTACCTTCTCTTGAATTGGAAAGTAGTTCATCACAGAAATCAGTTCCAGTGATGCCTACACCAATTAGTGAGGAAGCTAATGATGATGATCATGAAACTTCATATCAAGTTACTACAGAACCTCGTAGGTCAACCAGAGTACGTTCCGATCCAGAGTGGTACGGTAATCCTGTTCTGGAAGTCATGTTACTAGACCATGACGAACCTATGAACTATGAGGAAGCGATGATGAGCCCAGATTCCGCGAAATGGCTTGAGGCCATGAAATCTGAGATGGGATCCATGTATGAGAACAAAGTATGGACTTTGATAGACTTGCCCGATGATCGGCAAGTCATTGAGAATAAATGGATCATCAAGAGGAAGACAGACACTAATAGTAGTGTTTCTATCTACAAAGCTCGAATTGTCGCAAAAGGTTTTCGACAAGTTCAAGGTGTTGACTACGATGAGATTTTCTCACTCGTATCGATGCTTAAGTCTGTCCGAATCATGTTAGCAATTGCCGCATTTTATGATTATGAAATTTGGCAAATGGATGTAAACACTGCATTCCTGAATGGATTTCTGGAAGAAGAGTTGTATATGATGCAACCTGAAGGTTTTATCGATCCAAAGGATGCTAACAAAGTGTGCAAACTCCAGCGATCCATCTATGGACTGGTGCAAGCATCTCGGAGTTGGAATATACGCTTTGATGAGTTGATCAAAGCATATAGTTTTATACAGACTTGCGGTGAAGCCTGTATTTACAAGAAAGTGAGTGGGAACACTACAGCATTTCTGATAAGTATATGTGAATGACATATTGTTGATCGGAAATAATGTAGAATTTTCTGGAAAGCATAAAGGAGTATTTGAAAGGAGTTTTTCAAAGAAAGACCTCGGTGAAGCTGCTTACATATTGAGCATCAAGATCTATAGAGATAGATCAAGATGCTTGATAAGATTTTTCAATGAGTACATACCTTGACAAAGATTTTGAAGTAGTTCAAAATGGAACAGTCAAAGAAGGAGTTCTTGCCTGTGTTTTAAGGTGTGAAGTTGAGTGAAGACTCAAAACCCGACCACGGCAGAAAATAGAAAGAGAATGAAAAGTCATTCCCTATGCCTCAGTCATAGGTTCTATAAAGTATGCTATGCTGTGTAACAGATCTATTGTATACCCTACATTGAGTTTGGCAAGGGAGTACAATAGTGATCTAGGAGTAGATCACTGGACAGCGGTCAAAATTATCCTTAGTGGAATAAGGATATGTTTCTCGATTATGGAGGTGCCAAAAGGTTCGTTGTAAAGGGTCACGTCGATACAAGTTTTGACACTGATCCAGATGACTCTAAGTCTCAATCTGGATACATATTGAAAGTGGGAGCAATTAGCTAGAGTAGCTCCGTGCGGAGCATTGTTGACATAAAAATTTGCAAAATACATACGGATCTGAATTTGGCAGACCCATTGACTAAACTTCTCTCACAAGCAAAACATGATCACACCTTAGTACTCTTTGGGTGTTAATCACATGGCGATGTGAACTAGATTATTGACTCTAGTAAACCCTTTGGGTGTTGGTCACATGACAATGTGAACTATGGATATTAATCACATGGTGATGTGAACTATTGGTGTTAAATCACATGGCGATGTGAACTGGATTATTGACTCTAGTGCAAGTGGGAGACTGAAGGAAATATGCCCTAGAGGCAATAATAAAGTTATTATTTATTTCCTTATTTCATGATAAATGTTTATTATTCATGCTAGAATTGTATTAACCGGAAACATAATACATGTGTGAATACATAGACAAACAGAGTGTCACTAGCATGCCTCTACTTGACTAGCTCGTTGATCAAAGATGGTTATGTTTCCTAACCATAGACATGAGTTGTCATTTGATTAACGGGATCACATCATTAGGAGAATGATGTGATTGACTTGACCCATTCCGTTAGCTTAGCACTTGATCGTTTAGTATGTTGATATTGCTTTCTTCATGACTTATACATGTTCCTATGACTATGAGATTATGCAACTCCCGTTTACCGGAGGAACACTTTGTGTGCTGCCAAACGTCACAACGTAACTGGGTGATTATAAAGGTGCTCTACAGGTGTCTCCGAAGGTACTTGTTGAGTTGGCGTATTTCGAGATTAGGATTTGTCACTCCGATTGTCGGAGAGGTATCTCTGGGCCCACTCGGTAATGCACATCACTATAAGCCTTGCAAGCATTGTAACTAATGAGTTAGTTGCGGGATAATGTATTACGGAACGAGTAAAGAGACTTGCCGGTAACGAGATTGAGCTAGGTATTGAGATACCGACGATCGAATCTCGGACAAGTAACATACCGATGACAAAGGGAACAACGTATGTTGTTATGCGGGTTGACCGATAAAGATCTTCGTAGAATATGTGGGAGCCAATATGAGCATCTAGGTTCCACTATTGGTTATTGACCGGAGACATGTCTTAGTCACGTCTACATAGTTCTCGAACCCGTAGGGTCCGCACGCTTAAAGTTCGGTGACGATCGGTATTATGAGTTTATGTGATTTGATGACCAAAGTTTGTTCGGAGTCTCGGATAAGATCGGGGACATGACGAGGAGTCTCGAAATGGTTGAGAGGTAAAGATCGATATATTGGAAGGCTATATTCGGACATCGGAAAGGTTCCGAGTGATTCGGGTATTTTTCGGAGTACCGGAGAGTTACGAGAATTCGTATTGGGCCTTAATGGGCCATACGGGAAAGGAGAGAAAGGCCTCAAGGGTGGCTGCGCCCCTTCCCCATGGACTGGTCCGAATTGGACTAGGGAAAGGGGGCGCCCCCTTCCTTCCTTCTCCTTCTCCCTTCCCCTTTTCCTATTCCATGTGGGAGGTGCTTCCCCTTTTCCTATTCCATGTGGGAGGTGGAATCCTACTAGGACTAGGGAGTCCTAGTAGGACTCCACACCTTGGGCGCGCCCTGTGAGGGCCGGCCTCCTCCTCCCTCCATCCTTTATATACGTGGCCAGAGGGCACCCCATAGACACAACAATTGATCATTGATCTCTTAGCCGTGTGCGGTGCCCCCCTCCACCATAATCCACCTCGATCATATCGTAGCAGTGCTTAGGCGAAGCCCTGCGTCGGTAACAGCATCATCACCGTCACCACGCCGTCGTGCTGACGAAACTCTCCTGTGAAGCTTTGCTGGATCGGAGCTCGCGGGACATCATCGAGTTGAACGTGTGCTGAACTCAGAGGTGCCGTGCGTTCGGTACTTGGATCGGTCGGATCGTGAAGACGTACGACTACATCAACCGCGTTGTGCTAACGCTTCCGCTTTCGGTCTACGAGGGTACGTGGACACACTCTCCCCTCTCGTTGCTATGCATCACCATGATCCTGTGTGTGCGTAGGAAATTTTTGAAATTACTACGTTCCCCAACATACGCTTATTCGGCAAGCACTTCTAACTTCAGGATGGGTGTTTACTGTACTTTTTTCAGAGATGTAAAAGCATATTAACTTGTTAACTCGGCAAGTAGATGTATAAGCTAGCAGTTAGTGATCTCAGAAAATTTTAATAGTTTTCTTACTGGATTATGTAAGCCTATTCAGGTAACCATATATATATATATATATATATATATAACAATTACTCAAAATATATGATGGATTCCTAGCTAACATGACCAAGGAGGAGCTTATGCATGCATATGCATAAAACTAAGCATTCATTCTTCTCCTATAACAGAGAACCATCATACTCCAGGAAATTTGCACCAAATAATCATGTTGAGTTCAAATGAAAGCACATGGCAAACCTCAGAGCGAGAGAGAGAGAGAAAGAGAGCGAATGCTTGGGAGCAAGGAAGATCACATGCGCCAAAACCCTACACAAGAAAGCGTGGTGTAGAAGGAGCGCATCGGGAAATTTGGCATGTCGAGCTGGACTGACAACAGTGGCAATGCTTAGGATCTTATGTGCAAACTTGATGGCAGTAGAAAATACCTGCTAGCCAAGGTAAAGTAGGAAATGCTTGGCAAATGGTACTTACACATTTTTCTTTGTTTTGATAAATAGAGCAACTCCAGCTCTCCAACTACACATATTACTATGCAAAATTAGAAGGCAGAGAGAGGCTTGACTGCTTCAAATCATAAATGGGTTCATGGAAACATGAGCATAATAGTAGCCAAAAACTATCTCATGATATGCAGGTAACCAACAAGTTTTCTCGCTTACACGGTTGCAGCTCCCTACCATATACATACTCAAAAAGTTATAAAACCGGAGCATATTACAAACCTGTAGTTCTAATAAAGCGATACCTTTCCGCATAGTGGCCAAGAAAGTTCATAAATTCATGTGGTTTACCTAGGACAAACATATGATTTGAAAACAACACCATGTGGTTTACCTAGGATATATAGTGTAGGTGTTAAAATCCTTGATAATCATTGAACAGTGCAACAAGGCAACAAGTGCCATAAATATATTCATTGGCTGCAAGTAAAACTGAAAGCCATGGATATCCATCCAAGGACCTTATTTTCAATAAATACAAGGCGATATGCAGACAGCAACCAACATTTAACATCTCCTCTTAACAGGACCAAAAAGAGGCAAAAAATAAATAAAAAACAAGGCGAGCTGAGCATTTGTTCTAACCAGCATAAGTTATATTTTTTTGTTCTGCTCGTAGGTCTACTATATGGCAAGATTTAAATAGCTTAATCTTGTATTTGACACTACACTGATGATCTGCTGCCATACTCAAAATCTGAATAGAGGAGGGTGGTTGGCGAGCGCACCATAGATAGATAGATGGATGGACAAGTCGAATGTTGGCGATAGCAGATGATTTGTGACCTAGGAACTAAGAAATCAAATATGACAATCTCACCTTGGGTCTTCGAACTACCACGACGATACTGAATCACAAAGCTGCATTACAGATACACAAATCAAATCCTTCATACGAAACACTGGATCAATGTATAACTTTGTTATTGCAGAGTTATATATTTAAATTTTTAACACGCTATGAGAGTCTTGGCAAAAAATTAAATAGTGCAGATTGAAATTATACAATTTGTTTATTCAGTTTAAGTAAAAGCTAAATGACGAGGCCATAGATGAAACAAGTAATATTTATTCCTGTTGTCTTGAACTTTGGTTGTTGCTAAGGCACATGAATTGAATATAAAGAGAAAATGAGCAGGCAGGAAATAGTATACGACACTTTAGGGGCTCAGGCCAACACGCTGTATCTACAGACTATTTGCAAAGGAAAAAAGAAACTGAATGTGTCTTGAATAAAGCATAAGTATTCATAGATGTACTAACAAAGCACGGTCACTTTGTGGCATCACAACCATTCGATCAAATCTTGTATATGGAAAATGCGTTGTATACTAAGATAATAGACGATCTATACTGACAAAACAGGGCAATGAGAAGTGATTTACCTGGGCTCTGTATCCATAGAATCACACTAAGAACTATCCATCAAAGTTCTATCCTCTGGAAAACAAAACAAAAATGAAAACCACTGCTATAAATTGTTGGAACCGTAGCCTAAACAAATAGAAAATCTGCGTGCTCGAAAAACTCTAGAACTGACATTGAAATTTAGCCACTGGAAGCAACTCGAAGATGCCAACTTACAGCTATCTCACAATCTTTCAGTTTGCTAACTCTGCATGGTCAAGTTAGAACTCTCAAGGTTCAGGTTAGATCAACTCAAGAAACTCATTTAAAAAAAAAGAACGACAACACATATTCTAGCCTGAAATAAGCTTCATGGTGTTTAGAGTGAAACAGAGCAGCTGGAACGACAAAGATGTGCAGCCACGAACACACACACACACACACATTCATACTATCATCACAAGAATTGAAGAAAACATGGAGTCAAAGTACAACTGAACGATACAATTGTAGCACTTATTTTTCTTCTTACCATAAGATCTCCTTCAACTCTGCTGCTTTGGCCTTGCAGACATGGTTGGACAGCTTGTCATTGTGACTGCAATCTGCACATGAAGCTAGTGCTCGCAATAGGAAGCAACATGAGCATAACTTCAGAATAAATTTTTGTAGCTAGACAAATTAAAGTTGGAGGTAGTACTTCTTAAGGCTGATAGAAGGTGCAAAAGAATTGAAGTTTCTTGTTCATGTACTGCTTGGAGATAGCTTAATAAATTACTTCAACTGGAGATTGTACTACTTTAGAATAAACTTGTATTTACAGCCATGTCAATTGTTGCTTCAAAAGGCCATCATTTCTCTGGAACTTCTTTCACAGCAAGCTCAATGCTTTTTCACACGACTGCACGGCAATGTACTTGGGTCAAAAGCAGGCCCAATAGAGTGCGATGAACATATCAAAGTCAAAGATGCCAACATATACGTAGGAAAACATGAAGTAATGATCTTGGATTAAATTTCATCCTAAAACCTGAACACGCACACTGAATGTACCAAGTTGACAGTACGTCACCAACTGCCCATTCAATAGGTAAAAAACAAATTAGGTGAACGCTCACACTTATCTTACTACTTTATATTTCATCCTGTCAATTAATAAAATCAAGCATCGTCACTTTTATTGCCTCTTGCAGCATGTTCATTCCATCAGAATGTTAAGACACTGTATTTGTGTCTTATTTACTTATTAAGAAACAGTTCTCTTATCAAGTTCTACAATTCTTTTGGTGATGTGAATTTTCAGGCCCACACTGACTGTAACTATAACAGAACACAATTTGCTTTTAGAGAAGAAGCATACAGAAACAATCATAGTTCAACAAAATGAAAATAGGCCATTAGCGCTAGTAACAGAACAAAAACCTGTCGAAGCTACTGAAGAACTGCATACTCTGCTTCAGCCGTTTTAATAGCAGAGTCTTCTCCAGGTTCACATATTCAGTGGAAGAAACTACCATCAGTATATACATGCTACAGAAGATTGAGTGATCACTATTTTCTAATTTCTTCCCAATAGGAAATGAACAGAGAACAAATCACACAGATTCCCTCTTCTATACCTTGCACTGTCGGCTGCTTCCTTGGCGTGAACTACCTCGGCCAGCTCATGGAGAGCCATCTCAGTTCACAGGAATTTGTCAAATATGAGATGAGCAAGGAGGAACTTGCCTCCCCGAGTAGCAATACAAACGACGAACAGAAGACTGATTAACCCTGCAACAACAACGGGAGGAGGAGTGAGCAAAATAGCAAAACCAAGGACGACAGAAGGCAAAAGAAATCAACGGAGCACGAAAAAATGCAAGCGAGATTTTGAAAAGTCAACAGCGCATGCTTTTGAATAACCCAAAACATAGGTAACTTCATTTCACGAAGACCCTGGATATATAGAGCCTACCATACTTCTAATTGTACTGCACACCAGCTGTGACCAAATCCTGCAAGTTGCAGGTGGTTCATCACCAAATGCAAACATGACAAAGGTGGACACCACAGAAACTGAATTTATATAAGTGGAAAAACAGTATAATGCAAGAATATAATAAGGACAGCAAATCAAACAAACTAAAAGCTCCGATAACACTATAGATGAACCATGGCAATCATGAATTGGTCTAGTGTTCAGTCCAATGAATCAAAGAATAAATGGCTCATGGAGTTGAAAATTATAATACAGAGTTGAAAAAATTGAGATGGTGTCTCATGGCCTGCCGCTCAGCGCCATATGATTCTACCATCTGCTACCGATATCGAATTTGTAGATGGCATAATTATTTGTGAAACTAATTTAGGATACTTAGCAGGCCTCTACAAGCTGGAATCGAAGACACACTATTATTCCTGAAGAAAATAAGCAAGAGTCTCCAAAAGTTCTTCCTTATCCTATACAATAACTTTGCAATGAAAAATAAAATATATTAAAAAAACACATCAGGTGGTCATGCAAGAGCACAACTATGCCATTTTGAATCAATGAACAGATCTACCTTTTGAGAATGACCATAACTCACGAAACTCAAAAGCATTGTCTTGCAAAGATCACCAACAGTCATCATGCAATGCATGGTGCTACTCTCTGAACCTGCATGTGAACCAACATAGTGGTAAGACAAAAATTTCAGATATGAGGGTATCCAGGGGGGGGGGGGATTATTAAACATGAGAGTGCAGAGAAGACCACTACCCACATCTCCAGAAGTAAAGCCTTATTTCCATAAAACCAATCATGATACTTAGATCAATCATGATAGTAAAACGGATGAACGGTTGACCAGTTGCCACCAAGGTAAAAACGCCTACAGTAAAACGATCGAGCGGGGCAAAATCGCTCGTGAGCACAAACCCCCCAGGATAGCGGGTAGTCTAGCGTGATTTATATGTTCCGATTATCATCAATTCATCATTTTGATAGATGGATTATAACCGCTGCTCTTTGTAGATTTTGAACGAAGGATAGAAGTCGAATCATGGGGAAGAGAAAGGCGGCCACTAAGCCACCCCCTAGGAAGCGGATGGACAAACTCGATACGGTCTTTTCCTGCCCATTCTGCAGTCATGGGAGCAGCGCTGAATGCCGGATGATAGTACCATCTTCACGTATTTTTACTATTAGTTGGTTGATACCAGATGGTTATCTATCCATTCAACATTGTGACTGGCCTTCATTTTTCTGCAGTGATACGAAGAACCTGATTGGTGAGGCTAATTGTCAAATCTGCCAGGAAAGCTTCAGCACCACTGCAAATGGCATGTCTAAATGATACATAAAACTGCAGATTGTTCCTCCTAACTTGGATGTAGATGCCATACTAATTGGCTCTCTGCTAGAAAATTCTGCACCAGAAAATGATTGCAACTCTAGGACAGAGTATAGCTTATGTATACATTCCGTACAACCATGTCCATTTCATATACTCTTGAGGGTTTAGTCACTCTAATAAACTAGGTTATAATAGAGCATAGCTGAGGTAGTAACTCATGCAGGGTTATATATGGACTCGGTTGCCATTAAATGATGTCTATAAGACGGAAATCAAACAACAACGTCTATGTCACCATCTCCCCATATACACTTGTACTGAACACCAAACACGACTGCTACTTTGATTCAGAACGGTGATTAGTCTTGCCTAATTCTCTTAATCAAAGCATTGTACTATACTGCTACCCGGCGTGAAAACAAAAACTTAGATTACTACATTTCCTTTGCTATTTCTCAGTTTTTGTTTGATTAATTGATGAGGCAAAGCTTATGCTTCCATTTCAAAATCATAGTTTTTGTTTTCAAAATCATAGAAAATCCATGGCATCTCTCACAAAGTCACAATGCTTGTGTGTTCGATGATTTGAAACAAACAGAACACTTTCCAGTCACAGGAGTCCCCCCTGTTTTACTTAGCATAATAAAAAATGAGGCAAAGCTTTGGGGCACTGCTGGTGCCAAAAAAATAGGGACAATAATATTGAAAGAGTACTTTGTTTTATAAGGGTGTCTATTTTAACACAAACTCTATTATCTTCTCAATTAATCGATATGGCGAAGCTTATGCGTCCGTTTCGAAAAAAAACTTTTAACTGTTAACCTTAATGCTATTTTGTTACTATTATGGATATGTGATCATTGACTCTTTGCTTTTTGCACATTTGATGTCATATATAATATATATTTCTATTGCATTGCATAAGTTTATTTTACAATGAATACCAAGGTGTAAATTCCTGGCTCCGCCACTGCTTGCACTCATGAAAATTTATGAATAGGACAATCTTTCGTTCTGGTGTATGAAATGCCTCTAAACATCCATGCATTGAGACTGAAATGAATGCAATGATAGTTGGCATTCACGCTTCAGGTATGAGATCAGCTCAATGATTTCCAATTAGGTTTCTTTCTTTGAACAAAGGAGTGGATAGGAGTACACGGTTTGAACCCCTCGATAGAATGAAACTTTTCCCTGATACATAGTTCATAATTTTCAGAACTTAAATACAGGTAGGTTCCAGTTGCCATTCCAATGTACAATCAGATTAGTATTTACTCATGTTGCTTTGTCATCCTCTTTGCAAGCGTGTGATTTGATTCCGCATTTTTATTTGACAAGTCCTGTTGTATTTGGTAACCTATATTTTAATATTTATACATTTAATCTTGTGAGTGCATCTCCATGAAGAATTGTCAATTTCATGTGACATATTATCTTGGAAAGGTTGTGTATGTGATAGGTTTGGCATGCTATTGGAAATTAAAATAAAGGGTCTTGAAATTGTGTCCTTCAGTTTTACTTGATTGATGTTTCGTTTTTAATGAATTTTATTGATGTTTCGTTTTTAATGAATTTTATTAGTCGAGATGTGCATCGAAGAAACATGAATGTTGTTAGCATCTTGTTACAAAGTGGTTATTTTATGGGATATGATTAAGTAACTTATGACATGAAAATATCCATCTACTCTTGCAGTCTATTATCCCTGTATGAAAAATCATTCATGCAAACTTTAATGCTTCAATACGTTCGTATGCTAAATATCTTTTCTTTATTACTTTGTGATATAATGAATGGACATGTTAGCTGTTGGTAATTATGGGGAACATGGTGTCATGTATGGCAGCGGGAAGGATAGCTGACTCTACATTGTGTAAATTGTTGTGTATTCACAGAAGTAGGAAGGATGCATTCCATGCCCTTAATGCATGGATGAGCGAGTTAGGAGGAAAACACATTGTACTTTTTTGAATTTGTGGTGTATTGAGATCCTCAAGTTCATACAACTATTCTATTGTATCTTCGTTGGTGAATTTGTTTTTCTCACAAGTCTTGTTTGCCTCTTTAAATTGTTTGAAATAGCCTATGATATATTTGATCTTCACATTTTTAGCACTTTATTTACTTTTGATCGATCATCTTGACATTGTTTGATTGCTTTCCTTCGAACCTCTTGACCATCTTACATATCATAATATATGAGACAACGTGCATATAATATGGTGAACAACTATTGTGATCCTTTATATGTTATCTAAATGTGGATTTTTGAGAGTTCATGTATGTGCATGATCCTTGGATAGTGCGTACTAGGTAGGGCTGGCGTTTGGTACTGATTCGGTATACCCGATAGAAGTATCATGAGATAATACACATTTTATTGTTTCAGCAAAGGATAAATCATCAAGATTTCAACTCAACGAGTACAAAAATCATTTTACATCATGATTGTAGATATACGCGAATTGAAATTATGAGCTTAGAAATTGAAATTCTGAATTGTAACGAGACGTGCATTGTACGTGCACACACTTACTATCTCCTTAGCGAGAGAGGTTAGGAGAGGGTGAATGTCGGCATACGACACCTATGGGATCCGAAGGACCCTTTTACGATTCGGCAGGGAGAGAGGTATGCACAAAGAGCAGAACCAAGGACCAGCGCGAGGGGATTTTTACCCAGGTTCGGGCCGCTGATCAGCGTAAAACCCTACTCCTGCTTTAGTTTATTATCAGTATATTCGTCCCAGTTCTTGGAGCGCTTGCAATGAACAGTGTGTTCGTGCAGCGGCTACGCATGCAGAATGGGCCGAGAGTGTTCTCTCCCTGTAGCAGTTGCGTTGGGCCTCCTTTTATATGCTTGAAGGGGTCACCACAGTGGCGAACTGTTCATACGCGAGGTGTAAAGTAGCTACAGGGTTATCATACCTAACCTCTGGCGGTTTAGGACAAATGCATTTAATGCACCGTGAAGTGTCCGTTTAGGTGTCCCTACTTTCTTGGGGATGGAAAAAGGGGCCATCCCATCAGCACCGCTTAAGCTCGCCTCCACTAGCGCCTTGCCACGCATCCAGAGATGGGGCTAGAATGCCAGGCTGGTCGCTGCGCTAGAGCGGTGGCACAGTGGCGGAACCTTGCCGGGGTGCGAATTTTGCCGGGCTCCGCGGGCTACCCCAGCAAGATCTTGCCGGGGGCCGAGCCCCTGGTCTTCAGGTCTCCTTATCTTCTGACCATTGGCTTGAATGTCTCTTTGATAACTTTAGATTAATCTTCAGCTGTTCCCCGACAAGCCTTGCCGCAGGTATGGCTACAACTGCCTGTGCACAAGTACGGGGTACTAAAGGCCCAATACTTAGTACACCGACAGGAGCCCCCGGGCCTAGGCCACACACGAGTGCGAGGCGTTGTTGGGCTAGGCCCAAACAGTGCGCGGGCATGCGTGGCAGGGGTTAACTGCTTGTAATTATTCCGTTTACTGCGCTTCTCCACTACGCGCGTTGAATGCGCGATGTGGGGAGCGTGCGCTGAACGGCCGCGGCCGCAGCGTGCTTGTATAGGCATGTTCACATTGGGCAGTAAAAGAGGCAGCCTCGCGCCTTCCCCGTAAAAAGGAATCCGTAGAGGCGCCGCCCATTTACCCCCTCTTCTTTCCAATCTGGAATCCGCCATTACTTTCTTCCCCCCGAGCCCAGAGCAGAACTTCTCCTCATCCGTTCACCGCCTCCGCACCCGCTCTATCCTCGGCTTCCGCCTTCGCAATCGCCATGCCGCCCAAGGCTAGCAAGGGCAAAGGCAAGAGCAAGGAGACGAAGGCCGATGTCCCAGAGAGCGAACTGGCGAAGATGCGGAAGAAGTACGTCGTCTTTGCTCCGACGCTCGACGCGAAAGCCTTGAAGAACCGGTACCAGTGCATGTGGGCGAGGGAGACGCAGGCTCACCCCGCAACTCGCGTGGCCCCAGGTTCTTCTTCCAAAGGCGGACCAGATAAATATCCCTTCTTCGTCGCTTACTTTTACTGCGGGCTCTGTCCTCCATTCTCCGATTTCTTTATTGACATCATGTACACATACGGCTTCCGTCTTCTGGATTTCACGCCGAATGCCGTAACATGTATGTCTATCTTTGCGAAAACTTTGCCGGAGTAGTTCCCAACACTGCCCTCTTCCGCCATTACTTTGTTCCTCGCATCCAAAAAGGGGACGCCCTTTCCGGTTCTATCGCCTGGATCCCAAGGGCATGGAACAAGGAGATATATCCAGATGGGGTTTACCGCGAGAAGTGGGAATTATGGCGGTCCGAGTGGTGCTGGATCAAGGAAGCAGACCCCCATCCATTCTGTTCGCCCCGACGGCAGAAAGTGGTCCGTGGCGAGGACTGGAGTAATCTTGATGCTCAAGACGACAAGCTCACGATCGCCACCACCAGGATTCTCCGTCTGAAAGCTGCCGGGCTCACAATAGAGATGATTGGGTCTGACTTCCTTCGCCGCCACATCGCCCCTCTGCAGAATAAGGGGAGACCAGCTTGGGAGTTCCAGAACGCGGCAGACATCATGAGGCTGCGCCCCGGATTAAACAGCAACTTGACAATCATGCAGCTTGCCACTCTCCGCCACAAGCTATTTCAGCGTGATGACAAGCATAAGTTGCCAGCGAGAATTATCCCTTTGTGCAACAACTCCGCCCTGGGGTCGATCATCGCCACGATGCCAATGTTCAACGCCCATGGGCTTGACGCAACTTGGGTCGAGCCATCTGAGGAGCAGGCGCAAACGTTCTTCGACAACTTGTCGGAGAGGGCCGTCCGGGAAGAAACAAGACTCGTCCGCGCCACCACCGATGAGGAAGTGGCGTATATTGCCACTAGGGTGGAAGAGGCGAACCTTGCCGCGGAGGCCGGCGATGTCGGCTTCACGGAATGGGAAACTAGCGACGCAGATGTCGTTTTGGAAGAAAATCCTGCCGGGGAGGATAAGGCTGCCGGGGAGCAGAGTGGCACAGCCGCCGAAAACTCGTCTGATGAGGACGCAGCCGAAGAACAGCCACAAGAGGAGCCCCCAGCTCCAAAGAGGGCAAAGCGTGTCCTTCGAAAAGCCGTCTCTGATGCCCCAGCAAATCAACCTTCTTCAAGCAGTGACGCTCCCAGCAAGAAGGCGGCCGGCAAGGCTGCGCCGCGGCAAGGACTTCGACATCAACTCGTGCGGCGCACAAGACACACACATGCGGCAACCACTGGGGTGGCAGGGGCGTTTCACACAACAACACCAGAGGTTGGGGCGGCAGAGTCACGCCAACCCCCCGCACCTGCTGCAGCCAAGCGATCCAGGACCCCTCCTCCGTCTCCCCATGCGGACGCTGCAACGGAGGTTGACTTCGACATCTCCGGTTTCAGCCCGGAACGAGAAGAGGAAGAGTAAATATCCTGTCACAGTCTTTATCTCCCAAATTCTGAATTCGATTGATCTCACTGTCTTGCTTTGTCTTGTTTCTGCAGTGACGCAGAAACTTTGGCGGAAAGGATGGCAAAAAGGGCGAAGACTTCCACAGGTGACGAGCCCCCGACAAGCTTTGCGAGCGTGCCAGCAACTATCGTCATCAGCCCGGAGCTTAGTCCTCAATGCAGCCCCCAGCGCAGCCCCCAGCGTGAGTTCACTACTCATTTTCCGCTGGCGGGTGCTGAGGTTTCTACCTTTGCCGCTAATATCTTTGGGCTTGCAGGAGGAGGACAGCAACAGGGAGAGTCATTGGAGGACGCCCACGTCGTGCCGCCTCCATCAACCACGCCGCCCGCAAGCGCATCCCCGGCAAGACCTCCTACCGACAAGCCTACCTTGGAAGAGGAGGAGCCGGCAAACATGGGCACCGGCAACCTTTCCCCGGCAACCCATGTCGCCGGGAGGGATGAAACCACCCCTCAACAGCTCGACGCAGGTGACTGCATGCCTCAGAGCACTTGCCATTCTTTCCTTTATCTGCTCTCTCTTTGTTTTCTTGAACTTCAATCTTGATCTTATTTTGTTTCCTTCCTTCGTCCTCCAGAGTTCCCTGTGATGGAACACAAGGACATCGACGTTGTCATCGAGGAGACCGCTAGAGGCGCCGCCGCAGAAGCTGACAAGATCGCTGCTAGCGAGGCCGCCAAAGACGCCACTGTCGAGGTCAGCGAAGCTGCTGCCGAGGAAGCCGCCAAGGAATCTGCCGAGAGGGCCGGCGAGGAGACTGATGACCATACTGACGGCATTCCTACCGCAGGAGCGCCAGGCGCTACATCGGCCACAGAGCCCCCAGCCACCGGTGAGATGATCGTCGAGGATCAACCATCGACATCCGAAGCTCCCTCATCAAGCAAATATCTCAAGGTTGGCGACAACCTATTCATCAACTTGCCGGGCACGGCAAGTATTGGAGCGCCGACTGAAGGGAAAACCTTTGATGAAGAAATCATCACCGCTGCCGGGCTCGAAATCGTCGATGAACCAAGCGCCAGCAGCGGCAAAACTGAAGAAGATCAGCTCCTTCAGGCTATGGGCGATAATTTCCGCAAGCTCCAAGCACTCCACCATGCTCGAAAGGAGAAGGCAGATTCCAGAGTTGCAGTTGTCGAAGCAGCCGAGGCAGATTTCCAGAAGCGCGTTGAGCAGATGCAGATCTGGTACGCCGATGCCCTTCAGGAGTTGACCACCAGCCGGGAACAAGTGAGCCGAAGCTGGACGGAGCTCCTCCTGAGGCAATCCGACATAGAGAAGGCGCAAGAGGAAAATGTGCAAAGGATTGCTGCAGAGGAAGCCCTCTTAACGGAGCGCCACGTTGGGCTTGACGCTCAAGAAGAAGATCTTGCCGCGCGCGAGCAGGCACTTGCTGCCAAACTCCGCGGCAAGGACGAAGAGATTGAAAAACTTGTCGTGCAGCGGACCCAGGAGCTGGAGCAGAAACACAAGGAGGCACTCGAAGCTTCAACTGCAGATCACGCCAGCAAGCTCAAGGAAACCATCGATGCCGTCGAGGCTGCAGAGGCTGCCAAGAACGAGCTGAGTAACAAAGTGAAAAAGCTGGAGGCGGATCTTGAGGAACACAGCAAGGAGCTCTCGACGCTCAAAGACGACAGGGAGAAAACTCTCCACAGCCTGGCGGAGATGCAAATCGCTATATCCGACAAGACCAAGCAGCTCTCTTCAGCCAACGATGCCATTGCCGATCTGAGGCTGAAGCTAACCACGCTGGAAAAGTCTCTTGAGGACGGCAGGGCCCGCGAGAAGGCCCTAAGCAAAGACCTTCAGGATGAGAAGAACTTGCTTAAGAGTGCTGCCGCCGCCCAAATCGACTATGAGAAAGGTGTGAAAATCTGGACTGATCGCCTAGTCGACACGGCGGAGAGGCTCACAGCACAATTGTCAACCATGGGCCAGGATGGCCTGCAAAACTTCAGGTATTCCTCTGAAGAAAGGATATCCTCGAGCGCCAGGCTGACCATGTTCTTCGAAAGCATCATTGATGCTCTAAAGCTGCTACAGTCCAACCGAGCGACCCAACTGGCCAATGAATCCCGCAAACTTTGCCGAGTCGTCCTCCGCAAGGTACTCGTCAAGGTGGTACATAAGAACCCTGTCGTTGATCTCACCAACGTGCTCGATCGCTTGCCGAAGGATGCAGATCTCAAGGCACTTGAGGAGCTTGTCGCGCCTATCCTTGAGAAGGTGGATTCAATCAAGAGGGTCGAAGGCCAGCGCAGGGACTAGCCGTCTTACTTTTCCTTGCCGCCACCATTCCATGCCAAAGACATTTTAGTCTTAAGTTAGAACTGCGGCAATTATCAATGTAATATAACTTGCTATGATTGAATACATGCATGCTATTTCTCCTATCCAATTTCTTTCTGTATGGTATACGCCCTACGCTAACTGGAAACTTGCTGGCGCGCAACCTGCCGCGAGCGCTGGGTGCGGGACTTCAGGAGCCTGCTGGAGGTGCAGCAGCCGGCAAGACACCTTGGCGCTCTTGGTGCAGCCACTTAAACTATTGAGCGGACTCGAAACAAAATAAGGGCGCAACCAATTACGACAAGGGTTCCTTCACGTGCAGGTTTTCCATACAAGGACCGAAATCGTCTAAAGAAAATAGCCTGATTGTAAAAATTGAAAAACTTGCTCAAAGTTTCGCAACTTAGCTTTCTATCGCTGTACTCCTTCCGGCAAGACATCAATTTCGAACATTGCCCATTGGTATCCATACCTTCCTTTCCCCCCGGCAAACTTATCCGCGAAGGAACCTTCCATCCTTTAAAGAAGAGAAAATAAAGATATGGAACCTTGGTGGTTCGTTAATGCTTACCGGGAGCAAGTGTCATACAATATCTCAGACAAGCATGCATATATATGAACATGGAAATCAACAAGAAATGTACAACACTTAAGCTTATTCAACTGCGCACAGGGTCTGCGCCTGGCTTTGTACAAAGGATTATATGCCTTGCCGGCAAAACTCGTACAAAAGGAGGTTGTCGGGAGCCCCCAGCAACCGCGCCTTATGGGTAGAACTTGCGAAGATGTTCGATATTCCAGGAGTTACTCACTGGAACGCCATCCTCGGTCTCCAGGCGGACAGCGCCGGGCCTGGTGACTCGTACTACCCGATAAGGGCCTTCCCACTTCGGCGTCAACTTGTTTGAATTCTTGGCGGACTGAATCCGCCGAAGAACAAGGTTGCCTTCCTTAAGACTTTGGGCATGAACTTTGCGGCTATGGTAGCGACGCAAAGCTTGCTGGTAGCGTGCAGCTCGCACAGCAGCCTGAAGACGATCCTCCTCAAGGAGCATAGCGTCATCTTGTCGCAGTTGCTCTTGCTCAAGCTCATCATAAGCGAGCACTCGAGGTGACCCGTATATGAGTTCCGTGGGGAGAACTGCTTCCGCTCCGGAAACCAGAGCGAAGGGTGTCTGGCCAGTAGCTCGATTTGGTGTCGTTCTGATTGACCAAAGAACCGCCGGCAACTCATCAATCCAGCGCCTTCCGCACTTTTTCAGCTTGTCAAAAGTCCTGGTCCTGAGACCGCGCAGCACTTCAGCATTAGCCCTCTCTGCTTGGCCGTTGCTTCTCGAGTGAGCAACAGATGCAAAACAGATTTTGCCGCCAAGATCCTGGACGTACTGCATGAAGGTGCGACTTGTGAATTGTGTGCCGTTGTCGGTGATGATCCTGTTGGGCACACCGAAACGGCAAACTATCCCTTTAAAGAACTTGACGGCTGATTGTGCTGTCACCTTCCTCACCGCTTCCACCTCCGGCCACTTTGTGAACTTGTCGATTGCAACGTACAAGTACTCAAAGCCCCTGGTAGCACGGGGAAAAGGGCCCAGTATGTCGAGCCCCCAGACCGAAAATGGCCAGGAGAGAGGGATTGTCTGAAGAGCTTGAGCTGGCTGATGCGATTTCTTTGAATGAAACTGGCACGCTTCACACTTGGTTACTAGTGCAGTTGCATCCTGAAGAGCGGTGGGCCAAAAGAAACCTTGTCGGAATGCCTTTCCGACAAGCGCTCTTAACCCTATGTGAGAGCCACATATGCCTCTGTGTATCTCTGCCAACAGCTCTAGCCCATCCTCCCGAGGAATACACTTCAATTTCACAACGTTCAGTCTCTTCCTGTACAGAACGCCATCGGCGAACTGGTACATGCTAGACTGACGGGCTACTTTTTCCGCTTCTTCCTGCTCCTCAGGGAGTTCTCTTGTCTGAAGAAAATGGACAATGGGTTGTGCCCAAGCTGGAGCCTGGGGCTCGACAACTAGGACTAAAGGCATCTCTTCTACCGGGGGAACATTTGTCTCGACGGCAAGGGCCTGAGCCCCTGCTGGAGCCTGTTGTTCCCCGGCAGGCTTGTCGTTGATCCCGGCAACTTCCTTGCCGGCGGCTCCCAGGAGCTCTGCCGGAAAGTACTGACCAGAATTCAACTTCCTTCTCTTTTCTTGCCTCATTGATGGCGTCACAAATGGCTGAGTTAAGTGGAGCACAAAAGTTCCTGGTTCCACAGGTAACTTGAGGGCAACGCGTTTTGACAGGTCATCTGCAATACTGTTTTCGGCACGAGGAATGTGCTTTGTTTGCAGGACGTCAAAGCGCTCTTCCATTTTTCTCACTTCATCCACATAGGCTTGCATCAATGGACTTTGATAATCTTTGTTGACTTGCCTGACAACAAGCTGCGAATCGCCTCTGATGATGAGCTTCTTGATACCAAGGTCTGCCGCGATCCTGAGACCGGCAAGCAGGCCTTCGTACTCCGCAGTGTTGTTTGTCGAGCTCTCCCGGGGAAAATGCATCTGAATTACGTACTTGAGGTGCTCTCCGGTGGGTGCGACAAGCAGCATGCCAGCACCGGCGCCTTGCAGCGAGAAAGCCCCGTCAAAGTACATAATCCATTCTTGATCTGTTTCCTTGCCGGGAAGAGTCGTTTCTTGAATCTCTTCGTCTGGCGTTGGGGTCCATTCCACAATGAACTCCGCCAAGGCTCTGCTCTGGATTGCTGAAGTACTTTCAAACTTGAGACCAAAGCTTGATAATTCCAACGCCCACTCCACAATCCTGCCAGTTGCCTCTGGATTTCGCAAAATCCGCTGCAACGGGAATCGAGTGACGACGGTAATCTCATGTGCCTGAAAATAACGGCGCAGCTTCCTCGAGGCCATGAGAAGGCCGAACAGCAACTTCTGCACACCAGAGTATCTTGACCTAGCTCCCTGCAAAAGAGAGCTAACAAAATAAACTGGGCGCTGCACCATCTTCCTCTTTTGAACTGATTCCTCTGACTGCGCAGATCCTGTCTTGCCGGTACCTGACCTTACCGGGGAAGATCCCGGCGTGTCGCTTGACGGTCCTGCCGCTGCCGTTGCCTCCTCGTCAACTTCTCTCTGCACCACTAACGCAGCACTAACCACTTGATTCGTTGCCGCTAGATACAATAGCAACGGCTCTTGTGGCCTAGGTGCGACTAGCGTCGGCGGAGATGAGAGGTACCTCTTCAAATCTTGCAACGCTGCCTCCGCTTCCGGAGTCCATCTCATTGGACCTGCCTTCTTCAAAATTTTAAAAAAGGGTAGGGCGCGCTCAGCGGATTTGGAGATGAACCTGCTTAGGGCAGCAATGCAGCCGGCAAGACGACGTACATCCTTGACGCGTCTTAGTGCTTCAATCTGCTCAATAGCTTTGATCTTGTCGGGATTCGCTTCGATTCCATGCTGAGATACAAAGAACCCGAGAAGCCACATGGGGTGATAAATGTGGTATTTTCTTCATCTTCTTTTGCCATGAAGATCTGATGATATCCCGAGTAGGCATCAAGGAACGACAGTAGGTCACAACCAGCAGTGAAGTCCACAATCTGGTCGATGCGCGGCAAGGGGAAAGGATCTTTTGGACAGGCTTTATTGATGTCTGTATAATCAATACACAGCCTCCATTTCCCATTCGCCTTGCGCACTACAACCGGATTGGCCAACCACGTTGGGTGAAGCACTCCTCTGACCAAGCCTGTCGCTTCTAGCTTTCTGATTTCTTCGGCAATGAATTCTTGCCGCTCCAAGGCTTGCTTCCTGACCCTCTGCTTGACGGGCCACGCGTGAGGACAGACAGCAAGGTGCTGCTCAATTACCTCCCTGGGAACACCGGGGATGTCAGACGGTTGCCATGCAAACACGTCGACATTCGCCCGCAGGAAGGCAATGAGCGCACTTTCCTATTTGTCATCTAGGGTGGAACTTATGGTGAAAGTTCCTCCCATTCCGTCCTCCTTGACGGGCACCTTCTTGATCTCTGGTGGAGCAGCCTTGGATTTCTTGTTCTTGCCGGTGGAACTCTCTGATGCGTCCTCAACGGAAGCGCAGCACTCTGAGGAGGTGCGCTTGCCGGAGTTTGTGCCAAAGATCTTGCCGGTCTTCTTCTTCCCCCCGGGAGTTCCAGCGGCAGGAGCAGATGCCTTGACGGCAGGTGCTGCAGCTGCCTCCCGGTATAGTTGGTCGGTGCAGATAAGTGCATCCTTCTTGTCAGAGTGGATAGTGATGACACTTATCGGTCCGGGCATCTTCAACACATTGTACGCATAGTGTGATGCCGCCATAAACTTAGCCAGCGCTGGGCGGCCAAGGATCCCATTGTATGACATAGGGATTTTGGCGACATCAAACACTACCTTTTCTGTCCTGTAGTTGAGCTCGCTACCAAATGTTACCGGTAGCGTAATCTTGCCTTTTGGCTGGGTTCTTCCTGGATTGATCCCCTGAAACGTGCCCGTTTCCTCGAGATCTTCATCAGGAATTTGCAGCTTCTTGAGCACGTCCGGCGAGATTAAGTTCAGCCCGGCCCCACCGTCAACTAGCATTTTTGTCACCTTGAGGTTGCGGATTGTTGGTGAGACCAACAAGGGCAAACACCCGACCGCAGTTGTGCGATCAGGGTGATCCTCGGCGTAAAAAATGATAGGCGTGTTGGACCACTTCAAAGGTTTGCGTGCATCGAACGACGGCTCCGTTGCATTAACCTCACGCACCCACTGTTTAAGTCGGCGATGAGAAGAATACAACGAGGCACCCCCGTCAATACACATGGCCTCTGTGGCTTTCTGAAACTCGTGCTCACTGGATTCGTCGTCTTCTTCATCATCATCGCCTCCCTCGTCTTTGTCGCGGCCTGGGGCGGGCCTCTCCTTGTGTTGCTTAGCCTTGCCGCGGCGGCCTCCTCGGCCACCACGCTTCTTGCCAGATCCCTCAGCACCGTCTTGGGCCTTCTCCTTGTCTCGTCTTTCGTACTCAGCTCTCTGCTTCTCGACAAGCTGCTCAACTTGCCGGCAGTTTTGGAGATCGTGGCCCTTGGTGCGATGGATCTTGCAATACTGCTTGCCGGAATTTTTCGACTTGTCGGCAGCCGCCAAGGCCTGGCAGGAGGCGCACCCGGGAACTTCCTTGCCGGGGTCGTCAACCTTGGCCTTCTTGGCGGTGCCGGGGTTGCCGGATTCCTCGACAGCAAGCACGACCTTACCTCTGCGCTTCTTGTTCCGCCGCCGGCCTTTCTTTGGCGGGGTTGCAGCATCTTCGTCTTCTGATTCGCCCCCTGTGCCAACACCCTCGCCAGGGAGTTTCCTCCCTTCTTTAGCTCGAGCGCACTTGTCGGCCAAAGCGTAAAGCTCGGCAATACTCCTGACCTTGTTCATCGCCAGCTCTTCGCGCATCTTGCGGTTGCGCACGTTCTGATGAAACGTGCTAACAACAGCGGCAGGATGAACGTCTGGAATATTGTTTTGCACCCGGCTAAATCTCTGGATAAACTTGCGCAGGGGTTCGCCCTCCTTTTGAGGGAGGAGATGCAAATCACTCTCTTGGCCAGGAGCTTGGTGGCCTCGAACAAAGGCGCCAACAAACTGATGGCACAGATCTGACCAGGAAGAAATGGAATTCTCCGGCAGATGCATCAACCACGACCTGACGTTGGGTTTGAGCACCAACGGGAAGTAGTCGGCAAGTATCTTGTCATCTCGGCCCCCGGCAGCCTGCACCGCGATGGTGTAGATGCTCAAGAACTCCGAGGGGTGAGTCTTGCCGTCATATTTCTCCGGGACCTCTGGTTTGAACGTTCGGGAGTTGGGCCACTGGACTCGCCGCAGCTCACGGGTAAACGCTGGACAACCTACCTCATAGGGCAAGTCGCCTACGTGCCCTGGCGCAGGCTTGCCGACAGTAGGCCCTGTGCGTTTATCAGACTGATGACGCGCCTCCCGTCGCCGCTCGATGGTAGTTCGAGCGTCTTTTTTGCTTCGTTCCTGAAGAACTTGGCACTGATCGCGGCGCATCCGCGGATTGGATGACGCCGTGGAATCGTCATCACGGTCGTCAGTCCGCCGGGTTGACGACCGCTGCTGCTGTCGTGGAGGGGAGTGCACCGTGGTCACACCGCCTCCAGTCTTCTCACCATCGGCTCGCGTCGGATTGATAGACCGCTGCCGCGAGGGCCCCGCAGGCTGCGGCCCATCCTTGTTGATGAAGCCGATGAGGCTCTGGATAGTAGATCGCCACTCCTCCATCTTCTCCGGAGCAGGAGGGAAATCGAGGAGCAGCTGCGCACGTGCCAAGGCTTCTGCCGGCGTAGGTGGCGGCGACAGGTGCGAGGTACGTGAGGTGCTCTGACTCCTAACAGTGTTAGAAGGAGCACCATCACGATCACACGACCGCGCGCCACCTCCATCGGCAGTTTGGCGTGCATGCTGGGCCTGCGCACCTTGGGATCGATACGCAGAAGTCTTTTCATGGGGACGTTCAGACCCACCAACGCCACGGCGCTGCTCGTCGCGTGCGACCTGAGAAGGCCGCAACGCTTGCGCCGGCGTGAGAGTCTTAGAAGGCGTCCTCCGATCTCTGGAGTTCGCTGCGCCGCCCGTAGGCAGCACGGCTCCATCTCTGGATCTAGCGGCGTGCGGGTTGCCGTCGCCGCTGCGAACGACGCCGCTCGCCTGGCTTGGATCACCAGAACGCCGTGGAGGCTCTAAACCTCCATCTCCGGCATCCAGGCCGTCACCTGTCCGAGTAGGTACGGGCAAGACGGACGTAGACGGAACAACCGCTGCCGCACCCTTCTTCTTGGGCGGCATGGTGATGAAGACGGTGAAGAAACTGACACGCTGATCATCGGATCAGGTTCGCGCAACCTCGATCCCCCTCTTTGGCGCGCCAAAGATGTCGGCGTACGACACCTATGGGATCCGAAGGACCCCTTTACGATTCGGCAGGGAGAGAGGTATGCACAAAGAGCAGAACCGAGGACCAGCGCGAGGGGATTTTTACCCAGGTTCGGGCCGCTGATCAGCATAAAACCCTACTCCTGCTTTAGTTTATTATTAGTATATTCGTCCCAATTCTTGGAGTGCTTGCAATGAACAGTGTTTTCGTGCAGCGGCTACGCATGCAGAATGGGCCGAGAGTGTTCTCTCCCTGTAGCAGTTGCCTTGGGCCTCCTTTTATATGCTTGAAGGGTTCACCACAGTGACGAACTGTTCATACGCGAGGTGTAAAGTAGCTAAAGGGTTATCATACCTAACCTCTGGCGGTTTAGGACAAATGCATTTAATGCACCGTGAAGTGTCCATTTAGGTGTCCCTACTTTCTTGGGGATGGAAAAATGGGCCATCCCATCAGCACCGCTTAAGCTCGCCTCCACTAGCGCCTTGCCACGCATCCAGAGATGGGGCTAGAATGCCAGGCTGGTCACTGCGCTGGAGCGGTGGCACAGTGGCGGAACCTTGCCGGGGTACGAATCTTGCCGGGCTCCGCGGGCTACCCCGGCAAGATCTTGCCGGGGGCCGAGCCCCTGGTCTTCAGGTCTCCTTATCTTCTGACCATTGGCTTGAATGTCTCTTTGATAACTTTAGATTAATCTTCAGCTGTTCCCCGACAAGCATTGCCGCAGGTATGGCTACAACTGCCTGTGCACAAGTACGGGGTACTAAAGGCCCAATACTTAGTACACCGACAGTGAACCATAACTTAACGATACGTGTGTTGCACGTGCACGCTTACTAGTTATGCGTAAGGGCAGCTAGCCTTCTTCCGGTTAGTTATTAGACTTTTCGTGTATTAAAAAAAGGAAAGCATATTTAAAAGTTAAAAAAAACAAAAAAATCCATGGAAACATATTTGTGGTCCACACAAACGTGTGAAATTTCGTTTAAAAATATCATGATTTGTAGGCCGTAAAAATATAACAATTTTTTGGCCTAACAACAACAATAAAGGGCCCATTTTGAAAATACGTATTTGCCCTTTTTCTGTATGCCATGTATGAGAGTACAATGTTGCAAATTTTACGTGCTATACATGTGTATGTGTGTTCACAACAAATTAAAACAAAACACGCTGTGGAAATTTGAATTTTGAAAACGAGCTCCATTGGCATTTTTAGGCGAGGAGGAGCTTAGGACGTGGGCAAGGGTATTAGTCTTATCGATAGCAATATGGTACAAGGCTGGATACTGTTCCCGAAGTATAGCGTTTCCCAAGACACTTGTACTCCCAAAAGCGGTTCTCAGAGGCGTTCTTGATCGTGAAGGAACCGAAGTAGAAAAGATGTTTTCTTTGCCGCTATTAGTTCAGCCCAAAAATTTGAATCTAAATTTCTGATCATTTATGCCGTTCAGTTTATCACTAAAACATATGTCTAAGTTAAACCTGTTACTTGAAACAATGAAGCTAACTAATTGGTACTGAAACATGTAGAAGCTTGAGGCTCTGGACATAAGCTACAAGTTACTGTCACCTGCTATGAAGAAATTAGTTGGCATGATAATGAGCAGGCATAAAGAGAAAGCAGCAGTTGCAGTTGCAGTGAACTGTGCTGGCTGGTATCAGAATGACCAGCCACTCATGTGCTTACACGTTTCTCCAGTGTGCTTAGGAAAAGGGACATCCTGCAGGAAAGATTAAAGTAGGCTTAAAAAGTAACCAGCTAAGAATACATAAGTAGGGACAAAATCACTTATCATACTAAGATTGAAAAAATGAGAAAAGGAACATATTTGGTTTACTGGACAAACAATCCACAATTTTCTGTCCATCTGCAAGGATGCAGGTGGCACAAGGCAATTTTGCAGGGTGAACTCGTTTCATCCAATGGTGTAGAGTGAAATATCTCTGTTCAAATATAGCAATAAACTGTCACCATGTCATTCATGTCAAACAATTTTCTTTTCATCTGAGGAATATATTTACAAGGAGCATCCTCCATTAAACAGTTTTGCTCCCAAAAAGACTGAAATAATTATATTCTTGATCAAAGAGGCAAACATGTCGTTTTCAGTTCATTGAACCAAGACATACTTGAACTTGTGACCAAAATAAGGTAAATTATTTCTCACAAAAATTATTGTAGAAAATATCTTCAATTATTGCTAGATGACACGACTCTGCACTGCGCTGCCAACAACATGCAACATGCAACTTCAGTCCCCTCCCTGCCCTTCCCCCAGCCACCAATAACTGACACCAAATAAAGAGTAGAAATATAATAGCTTTGTTTGCACCTTTACTTTAGGTGAAGATCTTCATGGCCCAGTTTGATGATGATTCTTCCATGGCCGATAAACAAAAAGAATTTGCATCTAAACCAGAAAGCATGTGAATACTTTTGAATAATGGGAGAGGTTACCAATAGAATGGTCCAGGGATCAACCATAGAATGTTAGCGTGACAGAGTGCTAGAACAGACTTCGAGACAACACTGCTACATGATTATACAGAAGCATGGATCTTAAGTGAAACCACTGCCACGGAAGCATGTCAGAGACTTTTCCAATAAATCTCATTGTCATTAACTTTGTTCATCAGAATAAACAGAATTGACAAACTGTGCTTACATACAAAGATAATATTCATTTAATCCTGCGACCATCTTGAAAGTAAGCTCCACAACCATCGATAATGACGATGGAGCACATCAAACGTCAACTTCATTGTGCAAGATTGATACCTTCAAGCAGATCTTTAGCATGATTTGCCAGATAATGTTGTGGACCATAACATATATTTGCAAGATATTTGCAAAAGGTGATGCAGCAAATAGCTAAGCTGAGAATACACCCCTTCTGCTCTTCAGAGAAAATTTCTAGACCATCTGTACAAGAAAGGTCGGCAGAATCTACCTCAGAAAGATGGAGAGACTGAAATATTTCTGTCCCAAGCCAACTGAAGTCTATAGGGTTTTTTATCTTTTCCAGGCAGGGTGAGCTTTGCACAAGAAATGGCCAGCACTGCAATGATAGCGATAACATGCGCTTGCCAAATTCCTCACAAGTTGATCTGATTTGATGGCACTGCATGGAATCACGTGTTCCTGAACTTGCTAACATGAAGCAAAGCTAAACTTAGCTTGGGATACATTTTTCCTTCTCTCTCCCTTTACACATTCAACAAAACCTAACATGGACCGTCCAGCACTTAACAAAAAATGCGCCAGTGGGGTCATAAAGGAACGTTCAGATATGAACAGATGGTGCGTAGCTCCCGCAAGAAGAAATGAATAAGCTACTGCAGCTTTGGTCATTTTGAAAGAAGCAGTGCTGTTTTCTCCCTTAAAGCCATCAGTACTGGATTCTAGGGCACGAAAGCGGTAAGCAGAGGCAAGCGTCATATAAGCTCTAAGACATATATGATGAAGAGGATGTAGTATATGTCTTTTCCGTGAAAGTTCCACTTGCTGCAAATCACCCATCAAGTTTTCAGAAATCAAACTTTCAATCATAACACAGCAGGCTTTGGGATCATCACCCAATGAATATTCCGAGATTGCTTGTTGTAAGATATCATCAAAATCCTCAATTGCTCGAGATATAACAGCATTCTCTGGTGAATTCAAGTTCCTGAAGTCACACTGATAAGGGTACCATGTCAGCTCGTAGAAGATATAAGTTTAAGCATAAACTATCAGGAACCTGCAACATACGCAACTATCTAAAAAGGGTTGCTAGTTAATGTATATGCCACTGATACTAGTTACTGGTCAATTTATAGTTTTTTGTAAGTTGTGCTGGGATGAGAGATATCTGAGAGAAGTTGAAAGATGTAAGTTGGGCCACACTGATAGAGATAACACACCAAGGTTTACAAACATACAAGCCACTGGAATTTAAAAGAGTCTGAAAATACGAGTGGCTAGAAAGAACTTCATAGCAGAGTAGAAAATCAAATTTATTTGACGGAAAGGAATATGGCACAATACTAGAAGTGCATAAAGATAGTACATGGTAAATTGCAAGCAAATGATGACAATATTTTCTCCAGGGTTTGGCTCTTACATTTAGAATAAAATCCACATATGATTCTGGTGATGCAGTACAGCGCTCACAAGAACAAATAAACTTATACTTTGACCAAAGATCTGAATGCCTTGCTTCCTGTAAAGGCAAGTTCTGACTTCTGAGTGTGACAAAGTAGGGAAATAAAAGTAACTCCTACTTATTTGATGTGCAAACAGTTAGAAAACCAAAAAAAGAAACAACACACCTGAACTCCCGCAGTTCTTGAACACATGTTATTCTAGTTCGAAATTTTGTTCCTAAATATATGTCATTTTACCATTTCGGGATAACTTTACACCAGATTTTCCCTTGCATACCCTTCCCTTTGGCTATTTCAAAAGCCATTTATTAGTATAGACTAGAGTAACAGACAACTTCGAAAGGTAATAACCGGCCATATAAAGAGGGGTCATGCAGTCTTTGACTCTTTTTCACATGCCACTTGTTAGAAGTGCAAACTCCTAAGTCGTCATGCATTCAAGAATGGAGGGACTATAATATCCTAAAGCATATTGACCTAATGTATGGAAGGCACGGAAAACATTCTCTACCACAATAACTTAACCAAGACAGTCAGTGTGCAGAAAAAAGGATCCAAGATACTCCCTCCGGTCCTTTTTACTCTGCATATAAGATTTCTTTAAAGTCAAACTTTGTAAAGTTTGACCAACTTTATAGGAAAAAATATCAACATTCAAAATAAGGAATCAATATCGTTACATGCGCCATGAATTTAATTTCCATATTGTATAACTTTAGTTTTGTAGATGTTAATATTTTTTCATATAAATATGGTCAAACTTTATGAAGTTTGACTTCATACAAATCTTATATGCGGAGTAAAAAGGACCGGAGGGAGTATAAAACAGCTACACCAATACATCTAAATGGAAACATATAATATGCAAATCCATCCTGAAGTAGGTGTCCATTCAGACGAAAGACATATCTGGTGCTCCCAAGGCTTGTGGGGCTAGCATGATCCCAAGCCATGGGAGCACAACCAAACTGTCTTAAAAATTTCTGAAACATCGGGTGGATTGACACAATGTGTATTTAGTATGTCATGAAATTTCAAAATGCAAATTCCACACCGTCACTAAGAAAAGCAGAAGAGAGATGCTATTCACAGGAGATGGTACTATTCATGGCAGAATTTGTCTTTTTTCTTCTTTCTTGATATGTAGATTGGATTTGAACATGCAATTGTGTGGCATGACAGGTGAATATTGTGTTAATCGACTTAATTGGTGTTAGAACTTTGGGAGCTTTTTGGTTGTGCTCCTGTGGCTTAGGAGCACTGGACATGTTCTTCATTGAGATATAGCTTTTGCATATGGTAGGACTAAATAGTGATCAGAACATCTACCGACAGCAGCAGCTCAACACAAAGTTAGAAGCTATAATAATACTAATCTGCATTACAATATCTATGTACTTCAGTTTTCAATAATTTGATTTCCTTTACCGCATCTGGAGCAACCCCTTTGCTAGCAGGGACTGCACGGTATTCTGATTTGTCTGAAACAGAATCTTCATTGGGTGGAGCCGATACAAAACGATAAGAAGCGTTCGGAAAGCAACTATGATTGAACCATGAGAAACTAGGCCCATAAACTGCAATCCCCAGATCCCACCCGTCACTAATCTGCACCTCAACACCGTTGATCGTCACCGCCCATAATGCGACTATCTCTACTGTCAGGCCATTGGAGAAAACAACAGAAGTTTGCGTCCTCATTTTTCTGGCAGACGACATCAGCATGCTTCCCTTCAGTATCCTCTCGGCAACCTCCCCACCTTCCTCCAGAACTTCCTGAATACCAGTTGCTGAAAGCCCACCAATTCTGCTGGACCGGTTGATTGAATCGGACGAGACAAGACCATGCATCTCAAGAAAATAAAGAAGTCGAAGAGAAGCACGAACATCGCTTGTGCCTTCAGTGACATAGGATGGAGATGCTTTCTTGAGGTGGTCGGCGAAGAAACAACATTCACCAGAAGACGAATGCATTTTACGATCCGAACTTAAGCAGTCTAAGCAGCAGTACAGAACAGAGCAGCAGAGCATACAAGACATGGCACATGGAGGTTGAGATGGCAACTTCCTGAAACATGAGGAGCAATGGGAGTGGAGGAACGCGTCATGCAGGGCGGTGGCATATGGTGCGATCGCCTGTGTCAGGTCCTCTGACATGCCTACGGATTCCCGGGCTCTCATCTCCATCGCCATGGGTCCTGTCCTCCTGTAGCGAGGTTCAGTTTCGCACAAAACGGAAAACATGAGTTAGACTAGATTATCCAATGCTCAGCGGAACTGAACTAAGCTTTCGCCGCAACATGATCTATCAGCTCTCGGCCCTTTATGCTCTTTGGCTCCGATTGGTCTTAGAAACTACACCAAAACTTATTAACAAACAAACCTATTTTTCGGAAGCGGATTTGTAGCACCCGGGTGCTCCACACCCCTATACGAATATTAAATTCAAAAAAATACCGAGAAATTTGAAAAGAAATCTGAGATTTTGGGATATCAAACATGGGTTCCCGATCTACTCCCGTGTAAAATTTCGTGAAAAAATACCAGGAAACGTATTCGTGGCAAAAAAGACAAAAAATTCTTATGTATAGAAAAAAAAACTGTTTGGATGGATTTTTGTTCGGACAGTATTTCCTTCACCACGGATACGTTTCCTGGTATTTTTTCACGTAATTTCACACGGGAGTAAATTGAGAACCCAGGTTTGATATCCTCAAATTTTAGATTTTTTTGGTATTTTTTAAGCTTAATATTCGTATAGGGGGGTGGAGCACCTAGGAGCTCCTGTGTATTTTCCCCTATTTTTCCCACTATATAGTATCTCTGCCTAACCAGTTCATTTGGGGGCAAAGCAAAATAGAAGAGCAGGAACATTTGAATCCGCGTATAACTCGGCGTTCCCAAGACCACTGAAATCAGGACCTGGAAAATCTAGCGGCTGCAGAGATGGATAGCTACTTTACGCCCAGTTGCGAAGCAATGCGTAGGGCACCAAACCCTCGCTAAAAAAAGGGGGAGAAACAGCTGGGAAGGTGAGGCTTACTCAGTTTGGAATCTAGATAGCCGCCGAACAACGAAGTCGCAAGCCTGCGGTTGAGGTAGGAAAGACGGGGGGGTCGGCGCGGCGGCGTGTTGCCCCGGCGACGGAGAAGACGGGAGTGCGCTGTTTGTTGGTGCTGCTGTTGGGCTGATGGCTTATTGGAACTTATTTGAGGCTTTGAGCCCTTCTAAGCTGGGCCTGATGTACTGAGCCCTTCTAAACTGGGCTTGATGTACTGTGCGCGATCTTAGGCCCCGTGGTACACGCGACCTTTGTTCGGCTTTCCACGCGTCCCCCTGCTTGCGGTTTGCCTCTCTCAAACTTTTGATAAAAAAACATTTATACAAAATAAGGAGCTTATCTACATTTTATAATGTTTATTAAGGGATCCTTTGATTCAAAGAAATATCATAGTTTTTTGGAGGATTTGAATCCTTAGGAATTTTTTCTATGGTTGTTGTTTGATTCACATGATTTGAATCATTAGGAAAAAAAATCCGAAAAAAGAAAATCATTTGGATTTTTTTTCATAGGATTCATTTCTACTCAATTTTTGGAGGATTTAAACTTCTTGGAAGAATTATTTTGTTTTTTATGTTCTATCAAACACATTTCATCCAGATTTTTATAGTTTTGTAATCCTATAGAGTACAAGTGGACATGACACTATATTCCCGCGTTTTGAGATCGTACAAATCAAAGAGGCCCTAGGCGTACAAAGAAAAAGTAAACCTATAACAATATAAAAGGAACTTGAAATTGTCCCTCTAGAGACGAAAAGGTGTGTTTTCCTTAGACAAACAAAGAACCATCATTAGATTGTACTCTCTAATTCACGTATCGTGTACTCTAAAAAAAAATTATGTACTCTAAAAAAATGAGAGGGGGGGGGGGGGGGGGGGGGGGGGACTATTGATCAATTGGACTTACAAATAGTTATTTCTACTGCAGCTGCAACAAGTAAATATGGATCGGACGGAGTAATAATAAATGGCTCTTAGCGTCGCCTTAGAAATTGACAAACAGAAAAACTGACAATATATTTATAAGAACTCACCAGAATTACAATATTATGAAATACATTCTGATACACAACACATCTACAAATATGATATTTTAAGTATCTAATATAACTAGTTAAAGAGAGATATGCAATCGGAGCTTGGGGAGTTCAACTGCCATGTTCAAATCATCAGTTTTTGTTCTCTAATATCATCAGTCGGTGCAGAAGAAAGAACACAGCGGGACTATTACAGTTCGCAACGACACAAGCTCAAAACATGACTGACGGCAACATTTTGCAAACTTGTCTAACATATATCAAATTTGACGCCGCTAAACTGAACTTGCATTTTTGCTCAGACATGTTTCCTGCAAGAAATGACACTCGATGGTCTCAACCTGCAGAGAACAATAGTGTAACCCAAGAATTGGGGTAAAATCTAGGGGATTCTAGGACCTGAAATCACCCGTCACTGGTTAAAGTAAGGGCAAGGACAACACAGGTCAGCGTGAAAATAATTGTAGCTGCAGCAAAGGCCAGGATGGCTCTCTGTGAAAAGCCAGGCTTGTCATGGCCTGCTAGCTCAACCTCCTTCAGCAGATCCCGGATCTCATTGACGTCTGCGTCCTTTGCTGCATGAATTAGCCTGCTCTGAACCTCTTCAAGCTTAGCAAGCCTTCTAGCTCGGCTGGCATCTCTAGCAGACCAGATGAACCGTGTCATCCTCCACAAGAGGATTCCGACGTAGATTGCCACGACGCAGTCCACGGTGTAATGATGCCGTTCACGTACCTCCCTTTGTGCACTGTGCAGGACGAGAAACCATATTGCAACAGAAATCCAGCCTCCATAAGCTTCCTATATGCGTGTGAAACAGGTCCAAAATGAGTTAAGATGTCATCAATTACATGCGACTGGTTAAACAATATCCAAGAAAATGGAATATAGATCCTAGACTGGAAGTGGTGGCTCCAGATAATGGAAATTCAGTTTCAGTACAGCGGGGCATATTCAGACTATGGTGCTGTAACACAGAAAAGTAAAATGAATTACGTACGGTCCACGCCATGGCAGTAAGGACAGCGACAAGCATGTGCCCACTATACATAAGATCATTGCAACCTCCACTGGCTTTTTTCAACAGATGGTACCATGCAGGCCCCTCTCCAGGGGTTGGCCTCAAAATGTCTACTAAGAAACTCATCCGACCCCAGTCAGGACTGTACTCATCAGGGTAAGCTTGAACATCAGCTGTATTTTTTAAAGGACAATTCAGTTTTCATATCCCAGAAAAATACATACTTCAATTAGGTGATTAGACAAATACACTAACCATAAGCCATATCTTTGTCTATGACCGCACGAATAGCATGTGAATCAGAAGCATATGGAACATAATATTTTTGCGCCCAGGGATGAGGATGCCCAGGTATTTGATAACGACCTGCAGCGCACCAAGGTCTCGCAGATGGAAGAATTGTACCAACAAAAGTTGCTGTGCGAAGCAACCGTCCGACTGCCATGGTGAACATATATCTTGTGGCTATTCCAAGACCAGGAGCCTTGATGCAATCAAACAGCACTGAGAACCCCAACATCATAAATAACATCAAATAATGGTGAAGAGTGATAATGTGAGCTCTCAATAGATCAACAACACTTCCAGGAAGCTTCTCATTCAAAGCTAGAAGCAGCCATTGGCCAGTGTCAGGAAGTGGAGCAGCAGATCTGTTAAAACAATAGAACAGGGTTCAGTTTACAGGTGAGGTAACTGTGTGAGAATTCAGGATTCATGCATGTATTTATCTGGGCAAGAAAATGAGTGCACGCAAATAATAAATAACTTTAAAAAGTAACAGTTCGTAAGTACTGAAACTCTCTTCTTGACAATGAAAGTCAAAGTATGACCGAACCATGCTCTTTTTACAGAGGTCAAGTTGACAAAATATCAGGCAGTTACAATTAGCTGAAAACCATGACCAAATAAACCTAGTGCAGTGCCATCTTGCCATCTAATGAGGCATGATATGAACTTCTCGATGTTTTGTCAATGGGGCACAATGGGAGCATATTTTGGGAAGGTTAGCTCATTTATGTAAATCAGAATGAGAGAGGAAACATCAATGCTCAGTAATGGAACAGGAATACACTGGCCCAGGCATGAAGCGATGCTTATGCCTTTCTTAGCCACTTAACTTCTAGATGCCCCTTTGGTCAGATCATTGATACCTTGCTTAAACTGAACTCTTTGAAACACTAATCACCATAGAAACTTTTGATTATTTTGGACAAGAAATAATGTGAACTTCTTTCTTCATTACAAGGCTGCAAAGGAATATTTTAAAACTCCAAAAATAGCATGGAGTAACAACAGTCAAACAAGGTATGTACCTCTAGCAATGACCAATAATCCACAGAAATATGATTGAAATAAAACTTGACAGACGGAGAGGCTACACAAAGATGCATTTGCCACGCAACATTCACCAAAATTATAGTATACAGCAACAAGAAGCCGTAGCAACAATTAATCGACAAGGTTCACTTTACGCACTTGTCATGATAAATACTGTCATCTCCATGAATCTCTACTACGCCACTGGTTTTGAGCACCATAATAATAAACATGATAAACGCGGCATTTTCTAGGTTTGGTCTACCTACAAAATAAATTTCTTCAAGATCCCCAAAACTGCAGTCTCTGAAATGTTTCACAGCCCTCTCCAGGATAACAATTATATGCCATTACAAGCCTAATTCTTCACCCATCAAGCTTAGCCATTATCCATACTCAACAATTAAACCCCTACTACAAGACACACGCCTTTCTGATACAAGCTAGTCCATTGTTTCACAGTTCAAAAAGTAATCCTCCAAGATCATACTATCCTGACACGAACAGCACACTAGAAACATCTGAAAAGCATATCATTAAGCATCATAAACCAAAATAAGTACTAAAAATAGCAACACAAACCAAATCTCTCCGAGATCCATGGCAATTCGCGTCCAAACAGCTGAAAAGCTAAAGCATGTGCCAAGGAGGAAGCTCGCTCCTCAGTTCCCAGAGATACTAACCCGTGCCACTGGAGCCCCATCAGGACGGAGACGAAGCGGACGGAGATCATCTCGATGAGGAAGGCGCCGAGCATGAAGACGATGGAACCGAGGAAGGGAAGCACCGCCCGGAGCTCGACATCCCAGTGGCGGTAGAACGGTGCGCGCGCGGCGGCGGCGAGCGCCAGCGCCGCCCAGAGCACCGGCTGCAGCCGGTCGTGCCATGTCGGCGAGAGGTACCGCAGGTAGTCAATCCCCACGTACAACGCCGCCGCGAAGCTCAGCCCACAAAATCCGAGGAGCCGCCGGGAGACCGCCTGCGGCGGCTTCCGCCTCGGTGCCTTCGCCCTCGCCATGGCCGTGAGAGCTTAGGTTTGGTCACCTGGTCGTGGGCTGATGTCAGCGAGGATCGTCGAGATCGGGACACTCTTGTGGGCACGGACTTGGTTGCAGTCTTGCAGAGCAGCAGACCGGTTCAGATGAAAGATGAGAAGATGTATCAACTGGAGCCCTCGCGGCATCTCGAGCAGATCCCCTAAAATTTAGACCTCAAATGCCCCTCAAATTTTAACTCTTCAGGTTCTTTGTCAATTCTTCTAAGTTTTGATTTACGTACTCCATTTCAACTACATATTTTGTCAACGGTGATATTATGGATAGAGAATAATTCACTTGCAGTTACTAAATTTGTCGCCGAATTCACTTTTGCCATTGTCCTTTGCAATACCCGAAATACGGTCACCGAAGTGGCTTAAGTGGCTCACATATAGTTTAATATACGTATTTCACTTAGCTGTTATACGGTTGATGGGTCCAACCGTCACATGAACGACATACAACTGTGTGGACTGCGTGGTGTGACATTTTACAAAAAAAAAAAAAAACCATGGGTCTTACCCTGCGCGTTAGCCAAGACCCTCCATGGCCGAGGGTGTTTTTATTTCTCTCATCCATCTGACAGGTGGCCCAAGGTGTTTTTGCAAAATGTCACACCATGCTATCCACACAGTTGTCGCTCATGTGGCAGTTCGACCGGCCAATTGTATATCAACTAAGCTATATATATATCAAATCATGCGAGTGACCGTACGCGAGCCACTTAAACCACTTCAGTGGCCATAGTTTGGGTCCTGCAAAGGACGGTGAGCAAAGTGAATTCTGCAACAAGTTTAGTGACCGCAAATGAATTTTTTTTCTCAGGGATAAAAATAACCCATTTTTGTTCGGCTGGGTGCTAAAACACTGTGGAGATCTTCCTTCTAATGAGTTACTAGAGACGATGATTTTACCCGGATTTAGGCCACCACGGAGGTGTAATGCCCTACTTCCTGCTTTGTGGTTGATGTATTGATGTGTGTGGTTGGTTACAAGATGATCCTATGAGTTCTCTCTCTGTCTCTTGTTTCAAGTGGTCTACCTCTTCTGCAGATCGAAAATCATGTGATCTATGCATGGACTCGGTCCTTCCCTTATATAGTACTTGGTGGTATCAAAGTGGCGTTACACTGCACGGGGTACATTATCTAGAAGGCACAACTTGCGCGGCCCACGCGGGTCCGTCAAAACGTCGTGGGGATATTGGATGACAGGTGAGGGCAGTTTCCTGGAGAAATGAGTTGCCTTACCGCCATATGTTCATCGACCCCCACTAGCCAAGGGCGGGGAGTTAGTGTGGATGCACCGGCCTCAGCGCGTCCAAAGTAAAAAACTAGTGGACACCCTCGTCACGTCGTGGAGGGTGAAATGCCTTACCATGTCGGATGATGTGCCCCGTCATGAGAAATCATCATCATCACCACAGGCGTAAGCCGTCGTAGGCTTGTAGGCTTTTGCTACTCCCTAGGAGTTGTTAGAATTCCCTGAAGAGGAAGGGTGATGTAGCACAGCAGCAGAAAGTATTTCTCTCAGTTAAGAACCAAGGTTTAATTAAACCAGTAGGAGTCAACAAGCTAACAAGATAAGCAGCACCTGCACACAAACAAAATAAAAGCTTACTCCCAACTTGGCAAGGGGGTGTTGGTACAATATCTGTCTACCTTGTGTTTTGGAGATTGTTGACAGAAACAGGTATGGACTGATTTGTTTACCAGTGCATACAGAGAGAAAAAGTCCATACACAACCGAAGAATATGCTGTCTCCGGTGCTGAGTTCGAGGAACTTCATCGAAGTACATCTGCGTTGCAGAGAAGAACGAGCTATATTTATTGAAGTGATAGAGTCGAGAAGATTGATGTAAAGAAATCGACCCCTCAAAAGTTTACTGCTAAAGCAAAGTTTTTGATTCGGTAATGTCGTCCGAAGAAATTGACTGCAGCGATGGAAGTCGAAGACTAAGTGAAGACGTAGCATTCATTTAGGTGTTCTTCTTTCATTAACTCATAGGACCTCCGTACTATTAAGAGGAGTATAGGTTCTCGATGCTTAGATCCGCTGTGATGCTTAGCCAAAACCTATGAAAGTTGCGAGAGAAATCTTTTTGTGCTCCGAGCAAATACTCGTCCGTAAGAGACTGAGTTCTTCTTCACTGCGAGATATTTGTCTCAGACCGAGGAGTTAGCATTACTTGTTCCGCAAGAAATGTTACCGTTGTGCTCAAATCCGACCGTTGGAATCGTGTCGTTCGGCCATTGGCTGATCCCGATGTCTAATTTGGTCATTTCCCATCAGGAAAGGCTGGGGCTATAAATAGCCACCCCGCTCCAACGTTGTCCGTTGGCTGCTCTGCTTGAGATTTCTGAGAAGATTGATTTGAGCAACCCCTCTCCGAGTGATTTGAGTTTAAGATCCACCGAGAGAAAAATCAAGAGCCCAAACTTAGACAATGGTTCAACATCATAATAGTTCTGAGTGAGAGTTCTTGTACCTATTACTCTTGAGAGCTGCACACTCTCTAGACGGATAGGTCTCGGCTTCGAATGATGAAGAGTCGTTGTCTTCACCGAGCCTGATCTTCAGCAACCAAGAGTGATTGTGGTTCGCGAAGGTCGACCGAAGGTTTGGAGATCGCCGATAAGGATCTGCCACGAGTGAAATCAACCTGAGTCTGATCAGCTCTGCGTTGAAGGAGAATAGGGTGAAGAGAGTTTATCTTCCGTGTTAAGTCACGGCCCCTCCAACCAGACGTAGCCCTTTGGTAGAAGGGTGAACTGGTCTACCAAATCTCTCTGTCGCCATCGAGCACCCCTGGTCATTTCTACTCTACTGCATTTCCCTCAACAGTTATTATTCCTGCTCTGTGCCGATAGATTACTTGATCATTTTGTTCTGTTGTCACCATCCTGTGTGTCAGTATTCATCCTCATTCATTTTCATCGCCTGTACTCGTTCGTTATCATTCTCTTGTGATATCATCCCATAGTTTTTATTTTGTACCAACTATGTTGTGTCTCACTCTGCTACATCTGTTTGCATGTTGCATTACTCTCATGGTAGTTAAACCAGTGATTCATCAAGCACGTACTGTTGTTAATGCTTTCATCGATGAATATGCTTCTGACGAAGAAGTTTGACTCGGTCTATTTCCTTCGAAATTATATTCCGCTGCTGTGACTGGGTTTTGTTTCAAAGCTTTCGAAAGAAAATTTGAATCTCCCATTCACTCCCCCTCTGGTCGATATACTCTCGATCCTAACAATTGGTATCAGAGCAGGTTCTCCCTGTCTCTGTTTATTAATGGTCTAACGTCCTTGGAATTTTGAGTATGTCGCTTGCAGGTAGATCCTCGCACTCTGAAAGGTTCCCCATCTTCGATGGAAATGACTATCTATACTGGAGGAACGAATGAGAATCAGAATTCAAGCT
The DNA here is from genome assembly GCA_011799875.1 of Thinopyrum elongatum. NCBI lineage: Eukaryota > Viridiplantae > Streptophyta > Magnoliopsida > Poales > Poaceae > Thinopyrum > Thinopyrum elongatum. Next base: position 435,347,521 of record CM022298.1, on the reverse strand, counting down.
GTCAACTATGATCTGTGGCAGATTGTGGAAGATGGCTACACCATTCAGCAACAAAATGATCTGACTTCCGATGATAAAGCAAATTTGTAGTTGGATGCTCAAGCAAAAGATGTCATCTGTGGTAGTCTATCAAAAGACATTTTCCTTCGATTCCACAGGCTCAATACAGCAAAGCAAATTTGGGATGCTCTCAACAGTTCCCATGAAGAATTTGTCGCTCGATCAGATCCTCACACTAAAATGCTTCGAGCTATGTTCACTGGATTCAGAAGCCTTCGTAAAGAAAGTGCCATGGAACTCACTGATCGATTGATAAACATTGTCGAAAGATTACATCAGCGAGGAGTAACTAATATCACCGATAAAGATGTAGTCAACAAGCTTCTGAGCGCACTTGATGAATCCTTCGATCCCATTGTGTCTGAAATCAAACAAAGACCTGACTATGAAGAGCTTCACTATGTTGAGGTCATGACACTGTTGTCCATTCATGAAGAAAAGATGGAGCTGGAAAATGCTAATCAAGAATCTTCTTCGGAAAGTGAAGAAGAAATTCTCTCACACTATGGCAGTTCTGAAGAAGATGTCGAGAATCAACACACCATCACCAGAGAACTTGAAATGCTCACTCAAAGGCTAAGTGATCTAAAAAGACACAATCTCTATCTCACAAATAATGATGAGCCTGATGAGCCAGAATCATCGAGAAGAAGATTGCCTCCGAAAGATATGAAGTGCTTCAAGTGCAAGTTATACGGCCATGTCATCGCTGATTGCCCTGGTTGGGAAGGAAAACCTAGTAGCATATGGAAATACCTTCACTGTAGTGGTTTTACTTGAATGGATCGTCATACTAAGCTCTCAAAGGAAATTGCAACTCCGTCATCTTCTTCGACGAGACCAGTCACTGACGTGAAAGCCAGAGCTATCATTGAATCAAATATGAAGAGGATGTCATGGATAAACCGAGCGTATGCGGATCTGACAGTGGATTTTGAAGAAGAAACTACTGACACTGAATCATATGATGAAGAATTCTACAAAAGGATAGGGAGAAGTAATGCATATGTTGCTATTGAATCATCGAAGAACTTCAGCAAATTAGATACTGATAGTGATGCTTCAAGTAATGATGATTCAAGCGATGATGAACAGATCACCTTTTGTCTCATGGCAAAATCTTCAAAGGATCAGGTATCTGGCAAACACCTAAGATCCATGAACGAATATTCTCATGAATATATATCTTATGCCAAGCTAGTCAAGATTGCTAAATCCCAACATGATCAACTTGAAATGCTTGAAAGGAATCTCAGGAAAACTGAAGGATTACTGGTCGAAGAGATGGAGAAGAATCAAAAGTTGATTGAGGAGCAAGATGCTTTTTCATCAACTATTGATGATCTCACCATTCGATATGACTCACTTACAGTTGACTACGAGGGTTTATCAAATGAATACCTCAACAGGAATCAAGAACTCGTGTCACTGAAAGAGTCTCATAACGAGCTAGTTTTAGAGAAAGCTTCTCTCTTCGCCGAGCAATCTGTTCAAATTCCTGATGATTTTGTGCCCCCGTGCTTAAAATGCCTAGAACGTAGCAATGCTGAATCTCATGCTGAAACCTCTAATGCTGCCAAAGAGAATATTGCTACTACCAAAGTTGGCACCACTACTGACCCCTCTTCCGAGGATTTTGCTGCTATTATTGAAGAAAATTGCAGGTTAAAGGGCTTACTTGAGACTGGAATGCTAAGGAGTCTAAAAGGGCATCAAACCTTATGTGATGTGGTCAAGAAGTCCATACTTCACAAAAATCCTCAGAAGGAAGGATTAGGTTTCAAAAAGAAACTTAATGTGGATGGATCATATTGGACTCCCGAACAGTATCCTCGTACGACGTGGATTCGTGCAAAGAGTAAAACTCTCGAACCTGAAACTCTAACTGGTTATCATTCACCCATTCCTGTTGATACCGACGAGTCTGATGACTCAAATTACAAACTCTTCAAACAACAGAATGGTAAGGTTTTCGCTCGATATGCTGGAACTAACTGCAGGACAGGTTCATCCATGAAGCAAATTTGGGTAAAGAAGTGCACCGCTGAAAATTTATCTATTACTGCTAACCTGACAGTGCGGGATAATAATCGATGAGGAAATGGTTGTCATTCCAAGTCTTCTCGAATATCATTCTCGAATGATTATCACCCTGTACTACGTCAGAAGGAGTACATGCGTACATCTTCAAATCATTACACTCATGTATCTGGAAACAACTTCAATGCCTATTCATATGATTATTATCACAGTGCACAGGTGTCTCGTAGGACTCACTGAAGAAATATTCCAAGCCAGGCAAAGCAGATGAGATCCTCACCTCCCACACAAGTGTGGGTTGTGAAGAAGAACTAATCATTTCTTGCAGGAAACCCTCTCAGGTATATCTCATGTTTATCTCAAGCCCTGAGATCAATTATTGTTGGTGCTTATCCTTCTGGGTTTTCTCTTGTAGTGTTTGTGTTCTTTCTTTTGGTAGGGTTGTGTTTTGAGTCTATTCTCTTTCTGGTTTGTTCTCGGTTCATCATGTCATGAACATGCAACTTGATCTGAAGAAGATTTCACTCCGACGTCCTTGATCACGAATGAAATTAACTTCAATATTTCATCTGTTTTGGTGCTTGTGCTTCCTCAAACTTTTCGGCATCCAGTTCAGTTACCGAGATTTTCGCAGGAAACGGCTGACACGTGCCCACGATCTCTTGATCGTGATCTCATCCGTTGAATGTGGAACGTCCCGAGTTTTTCGTCCGTAGATTTTGGAGTGGGCGGTTTCTCCCTCAGGCTATATAAACCCCCTCTTTGGGTCTCTTCTTCCTTAGCTCTTTCCCTGTTTAGCCTCAAACCCTCATCTCGCTCTCCTCTCGAGCCCGAGCTCGAAGCAGCGTCGACATCAAGCCTCGCCGTGCAACTCCGGCGGAGCTCCGTCACCGTTGGTCGTGCCAGTGCGGTAACTCTTCTCTCCCGTGCTGCCGTAGTCAATCTGTCTCGCCAAGTTAGGGCATTCAGATCTAGAACTTGCCCTATTCCCTTCCTGTTCTAAGGCAGTTCATCCCGACGCCATTTATCTTGTGTTATTTTCTTGCGGTAGATCTTTAGGGTTCACCAAGTTATGACCTGTACGGTTTGTAGTGGTTCCTCGTACTAGTCTCTTGGATCTAGGGTTCACTGTGTATACATCGAAAGATTAGAGGAATGGTTATGTTATCTTAAGGCATATTGCAATTCCCTCGACGATATCTTGCAAGTGTATGCCATGGATCCCATGCTTCTTCCGAAATCTTATCTGTTTTGAGTTAAAATGCTTCTGTGCATGTTTGTGACTTCTTCCTATGTTTTCTTTCGCATTTGCGTTTTTCTCTCAGGAGTGGTCATGGCAAATAGTTCGGATGAGCATTCTGGATCCGAGGAAGAAATTCCACAGTAGCCACGTGTGGCTGACACAGCAAAGATGGTTGAAAGAAAATCTGCAAAGCCGCCCAAAGCACCGAAGAAAAAGGTCAAATCAGAATCTACTGAAGAAGATGATGATGTCCCCTCAGCTCAAAGTCAGCCGGAGGATGAGCTAGTCACAGACTCCAAAACCTTGTTCTCTGATGGAAATGCCAAGAAGGGTGGCCGCGGAAGAGAAAGAAATATTGCGGCTAAGATGTCTGATCACGAAACGTACAAGACTCCACCTAGAGTAGAAACTGCTCAGGAAAGGAACAACAGGTTGTAGAAGATTCACCTTCATTGGGCGAAGAAATGGTTCAATTATGAGAACGTTTGAAGGCAATACCAGATCCTGTTTGCATTCACTCCTCTGTGGAATGACTGCATTGCGGAGGGCTGCCTAGGTCCTAATGATGAAAAAGCCAGACCAGCTCCTCCTCTCAATGCTCATGCAGACTCGTTGAAGACTATAGCTGATTTTCCCAAGGAAGTTGAGAAACATGCAAAGGCCAAGGCCAAGCGTGACGCCAAAGAGGCGAACAAAAATCAAGTGGAACAACGAAATGTTGAATTGACTCAACAGGATGTGCTAGAGAAGAAGGAAAGGGTGTCTGCCCGAAAAGAAAAGAAGAAGAGGAAGTCTGTTTCCCCTCAAGTCCCGAAGAATAAGTCTGTTGCAAGTAAATCTAGAAATATTGCGTCTGCCTCGTCTGATGATAATGCAGGCAAATAAATTCCCATGTATGATCAAAGAGCTCTGATTGATAAGCCGTACCAAACTCCATCTCCAGCAAAGATTTCTCCACCAGTGAGATCTTCACCAAGGCTTGCTCCCGTCCCCTCAGATAAACCTTCGGGTTCTGCTGCCCTAGTGGCCAAGAGAAAGTTGATTACTGATGAAAAAGCTGTTGCTCCTGCCAAGAAGGCGAAGAAAATCATTCCTGCTCCCACAGGGAATATGATTTTAATATTATATTTGACATCATTGAAGGTGCCTCCTATGAAGCAAATCCAGTTGAGTTGAGCAGCTTGGGTCTGCCTGAAGATGTTACCAAGATGGTAGCAAAGCACTTCTCTGAGCTGAGAGAAATTACCAAAGAACTCAATCAAGCTGTCGATGATAAGAAGCTTCTTGAGAAAATGAGAAGGGAAGCTCAATCTAAGTCTAAAAGAAAATACGTAAACAAGGGAATCCTTGAGATCACCAAAGCCCTCACTACCATGAGAAATAACAAGATTGATTGGCACTCCAAGATGAAGATGGATGTCTCTCAGCTTTGTGATCGTAGGAACGATGAGATTAAGCATCAAGCAGATCTTGCTCGACGCAGAGAAAGAGAAGAGAAACGTCAGAGAGCACATGCTAGAGCCAATAAGCTGAAAGAGATCAAGGATCGTCGTATCCAATCTGTGGCTACTGATGCACCCGTTGATACAAGTGTCCCACTACAACAGATTCCACCATCCCCTTGCTACTTCTTGAGCTTGCGTTGGTTTTTCCCTTGAAGAGGAAAGGGTGATGCAGCAAAGTAGAGATAAGTATTTCCCTCAGTTAGAGAACCAAGGTATCAATCCAGTAGGAGGTACAAGCAAGTCCCCAATCTATGCACCTGCACAAACAATCAAACACTTGCACCCAACGCGATAAAGGGGTTGTCAATCCCTTCACGGTCAATTGCAATGGTGAGATCTGATAGAGATAGGTATAAAAGATTGCTAGAACGTAAAACTAAATAAAAGTAAATAAATTGCAGCAAGGTATTTTTGTTTTATAGATCTGAAAATATATGATGGAAAATAGACCCGGGGGCCATAGGTTTCACCAGAGGCTTCTCTCTTGAAGGCAAATAATACGGTGGGTGAACAAATTACTGTCGAGCAATTGATAGAAAAGTGCAAAGTTATGACGATATCCAAGGCAATGATTATGCATATAGGCATCACGTCCGTGTCAAGTAGACCAAAACAATTCTGCATCTACTACTATTACTCCACACATCGATCGCTATCCAGCATGCACTAGAGTATTAAGTTCATAAAGAACGGAGTAATGCCTTAAGTAAGATGACATGATGTAGAGGGATAAACTCAAGCAATATGATGAAAACCCCATCTTTTTATCCTTGATGGCAACAATACAATACGTGCCTCGGTACCCCTACTATGTCACTAGGTGAGGACACCGCAAGATTGAACCCAAAACTACCTCTCCCATTGCAAGGAATACCAATCTAGTTGGCCAAACCAAATAGATAATTCGAAGAGAAATACAAAGATATCAAATCATGCATATAAGAATTCAGAGGAGATTCAAATAATATTCATAGATAATCTGATCATAAATCCACAATTCATCGGATCTCGACAAACACGCCGCAAAAGAAGATTACATCGGATAGATCTCCAAGAACATCAAGGAGAACATGATATTGAGAATCAAAGAGAGAGAAGAAGCCATCTAGCTACTAGCTATGGACCCGTAGGTCTGAGGTAAACTACCCACGCTTCATCAGAAGGGCAATAGGGTTGATGTAGATGCCCTCTGTGATCGAATCCCCCTCTGGTAGATCGCCGGAAAAGGCCCCAAGATGGGATCTCACGGGAACAGAAGGTTGCGACGGCAGAAAAGTATTTTCGTGGATGCCTCTGATGGTTTGGGAGTATTTGGGAATTTATAGGTCGAAGATTAGGGTTAGAGGAGCTCCAAGGGACCCACAAGGCAGGGGGCGCCCCCTACACCCTTGCCGTCGCCTCAGGACTCATTTTCCTTGGTCTCCAAGTCCTACGTCTGTCTTTTGGTCCAAGAAAAATCATTGTAAAGTTTTATTCCGTTTGGACTCCGTTTGATATTCCTTTTCTGCGAAACTCAAAAACAAGGAAAAAACAGAAACTGGCACTGGGCTCTGGTTTAATAGGTTAGTCCCAAAAATAATATAAAATAGCATATTAATGCATATAAAACATCCAAAACAGACAATATAATAGCATGGAACAATCAAAAATTATAGATACGTTGGAGACGTATCAAGCATCCCCAAGCTTAATTCCTGCTCGTCCTCGAGTAGGTAAATGATAAAAACAGAATTTTTGATGTGGAATGCTACCTAACATATTTATCCATGTAATTTTCTTTATTGTGGCATGAATATTCAGATCCATAAGATTCAAAATAAAAGTCTAATATTGACATAAAAACAATAATACTTTAAGCATACTAATAAAGCAATCATGTCTTCTCAAAATAACATGGCCAAAGAAAGTTATCCCTACAAAATCATATAGTCTGGCTATGCTCCATCTTCATCACACAAAGTAATAAATCATGCACAACCCCGATGACAAGCCAAGCAATTGTTTCATACTTTTGATGTTCTCAAACTTTTTCAACTTTCATGCAATACATGAGTGTGAGCCATGGATATAGCACTATAGGTGGAATAGAATATGGTGGTTGTGGAGAAGACAAAAAGAAGGAGATAGTCTCACATCAACTAGGCGTATCAACGGGCTATGGAGATGCCCATCAATAGATATCAATGTGAGTGAGTAGGGATTGCCATGCAACAGATGCACTAGAGCTATAAGTGTGTCGGCATTCTGGGAACCAGGGTACCCAGACTTGCCTGCCTGTGGCCCATCCATCGACGACCTGGTGCGGCCCAGCTTCAGCGACAACCACTCAAGACCCTCGCGAGGGGCCAAGCCTTGCGAGGCGGATGACACCAAGACCTCCACGAGGAGCGGCCTCCTCAGGCTGGCTCCCGAGGAGCGGAGATCTCAATGCAAGCCTCACCTCGTGAGGTCCGGATGACGTGAGCCATGACGACCAAGGCCAGGCGGGCGCCAGCGGGCGCAGTGCACCAGTTTCCTCTTTGGTGCTAAAGAGGCAAGCGCAGGCGCGAAGTCCCGAGGAATCAGCCAAAGGTTTCCATTCCCGTGCAACAAGACCAAGACTGCCAGGACGGCAGGACGGAGGTCATCACCGAGCCCACCGCGGCGTCACAACCAGAGGCTTTTGCAGGCGAAGACTACTTTTGTCAGGATAACATGTACTAGTTGTCTTCCTTCGAATTTGGCCGTTGTGGGATCCCTTCCCACCTTTCATTTGGGAAGAGGACCAAGGCCACTATAAATAGGACTTAGCCACCACCGTAGAGGGGGGTCGCATCGCATCAGATCGGATCGGAGGGGATCGGACCCCCGGACAGATCATTCAGATCACCCCCACTCCACCAGCTCACTCGAGCTCAAGAACACCTCTCCTCCTGAGGCTGTCCGCCACTGTACTAGTTCATCCTCAGCCCCTCGAGGCCAGTCCACCACAAAGCAGGAGTAGGGCTTTACACCGCAAGGTGGCCCGAACCTGGGAAAACTGCTGTGTCTCTTTTCCTTACAGTTCGTCGAGCTAGGCTGTGAGATTAGCGAGTAGGCAGACTGGAGAGGACGAGTTCTTCGCATGCACCCCAGAGTTCGAACCTCTCAAGGGTTTGCGGAACCCGAAATCTGACATTTGGTGTGCCAGGTAGGGGTGCGTCGGAGCCTCTCTTCTGCCGGTCGATCCACCATCGCTCCACCGCTTCCATGGCTGACGCTCGTCGAGCTCGTGCTAAGCGCTGGGCCACCCTCGCCGCCCGCGTCACTCAGACAGCGCCTGCGGGTGATGGCTGCCCTCGCCGTCCCCCGTCTCCAGTGGCGAACGCCACCATCGGCCCCGCGGGGCATGAGCAGCAAGCTTCGTCGCTGCACCCTTCTGTGCGGCGGGATGGGCGCACCGCCACCCCGTCGCTGACTCCAGCTGGTTCGTCGTCTCATGCTCGTCGCGGGCCGGCGAACCCGCAGGCTGCGTTGCTCATGGCGCGCGAGCTCCTGTGCTACCGCCCCATCGACGACCTCTATGAAGACTGGCTGGACCGCATCCCCGAGCTTGTCAGCACCGCCGGGGACTCTCCTGCACCATCTCGCTCGCTGCCTCACCCGCCGCCTGCTGCGGGTGACGTAGCCCACGGAGCACCTCCTCCACCTCCCCGTCAAGACGTCGCCCTCAGGCCATGGCGCGAGGCCCCGCGGCGTGATCCGCCGCGCAGGGCGCCAGCGTGTGAAGAAGAAAGCTGCCAGGTGGTGCAGCGGCCGCAAGAAGATGCTCGTGCACTCCCAGCACCGCCACGTCAAGACCGCGCGCCGCCTGCAGCGGTGGCGCGCGAGCGCCAAGACCAGGCTCCACCTCCACGACGGGCTCCCGTGACCACAGCGGGTTGCCGCGCATTCACTCTGGAGCTACGCAGCGTCGTCTGGCCGGGGAAGTTCAAGCTCGACCTGCCTCCGTGCTACGACGGCACCCCCGACCCTGCCGAGTTCCTACAGCTCTACGAGCTGAGCATCAAGGCAGCCAACGGCGACGAGAAGGTTATGGCTAACTGGTTTCCCATGGCCCTCAAGGATGGTGCGTGCTCGTGGCTCCTGAACCTACCCGCGGGATCGATCTCTTCCTGGGACGAAATGCGAGAGCGTTTCATCGCCAACTTCCAGGGCACTCGCGACCGTCCATCGGCTGCGGGTGACCTGCGGCGTATCAAGCAGCAGCCAGGAGAGACCTTGCAGAAGTACATCCAGCGCTTCAACAGCGTCCGCCTCAAGATCCCCAAGGTGTCGGACGAGGCCATCATCTCGGCGTTCACTGATGGCGTCCGCGACGTCAAGATGAAGGAGGAGCTCGCCATACATAAGGACCTGTGCACGGCTCTGGAGATGTTCAACATTGCAACCAAGTGTGCGAGAGCTGAGGAAGGTCGCCTCTCTCTCCTGGAGCTCCCAGGGGCTGACCCAGAAGACAAGAAGGCCAAAGCCAAGGACGTGAAGCGCAAGGGACCGGCCGTGCTCGCGGCCGAACCAGAGATGAAGCGCGGCTGCGACCACCCAGAGTCATCCAAGGGCAGCTGCCCGTTCTGCATCTTCCACAACGTGCACAGCCACAACACCAACGACTGCCAGGAGCTCAGGGCCATTCGCGACGGGCGCCTCGGTCGTCGCCCCGAGCACAGCGACCGAGGCTACGGCCGCGGAGGAGGCCGAGGTGGAGGACACTGGGATGGCCACGACCCCTGCCAAGAATGGCGTAATCAGCCTCGTGAGGACCGCTGGCAGGGCCAGCCTCGCGAGGGCCCCTGGAGGGACCAGCCTCATGAGGACCGTCCTAAGGGCAACGCTGGCCTTCCTCCGCTGCCGCCACCACCAAGAAGGAATGACGACCACCACCAGGACGAGGGGGCTGGGGGCTTCCAGGAGCCTCGTGCCATCGCCTGCATCTTGGGTGGCGCTCAGGGCCCTGCCTCTCATCGCATCTTCAAGTAGTTTGCCCGTGAGGTGAACGCGGCCCTCCCCAAGCTCGAGGCAACGCGTACGCTTAGGTGGTCCAAGTGCACCATCACCTTCAGCCCATCCGATCAGCTCAAGTGCGCGGCAACTGCCGGCACTCTCCCGATGCTCTGCTTGCCTACCATCAGCAACGTGCTCGTCACCAAGACTCTCATCGATGGCGGTGCGGGGCTCAACGTTCTCTCCATCGAGACATTCGACCGACTCCAGATGCCCTATGACCAGCTGCAGCCTACCAAGCCTTTCTCAGGAGTGACCGATGGCTCCACCACCCCGATAGGGCTGATCCGCCTCCCTGTCACCTTCGGCAAGCGCGACAGCTACCGCACTGAGCTCATCGACTTCGACGTCGCCCACATTCGCCTTCCATACAACGCCATCCTTGGGTATCCGACCCTGGCCAAGTTCATGGCGGTGACTCATCATGGTTACAATGTCCTCAAGATGCCAGGGAGCTACGGCATCATCACGGTCGCCTGCGAGGAGAAGGACGCGGTGTGCTCTCTCGAGCGCGCCTACCAGGCTGCGGCGGTCGAGAACCCAGATGATGAAGGCACCGTATACCCTCCTGAGGCTGTCCCCAAGAAGAAGAAGCTGCTGCTCCGCCAAGGACCTCAGGAGAGCGGGGTGTCCAGTGGCACCACCTCAGGCCCAGCGCCCACTGACGGGGCGCCTCCCTCTCTCGCATAGGAAGGCGCGCCCGGCGCCCCTCTCAAGCTGGGCTCGGGGGCTCTCCTCTGGAGGGCCTTTGACTTGGCCAATGTCACGAGGGAGGTGCTCGGGCACCATGTGGAGGCGTGCTTCAGCGCGTGCTTCTGCCAGGAGGGTACAAGGCGCGAGGTGCTCAGGAGTTCATCACCAATGCGATCGAGGAGCTTCAGGAGGCAAGAGCTATGTGAGGCAACCATCGCCCACCACCCAGCGCGGCTCCTTGTCCCGGCGAGGACAGCGAGCTGCGCGTCTGCGTCAACATCCTAGGGCTCAACAGGGCCGCATCTCAGGAGCGCTTCTGGCCGTCCCGCGCTGGCCGGTGCGAGGGTCCCCCTCACAGCTATGTTCGCATGCCTTTGGGCTTGTCGAGCGTAGCTGCTGCACTCCAGCGCCACATGTGGGGCGTCCTGGCGGCTCATGAGGCCAGAAGCCAGGCGATCCTGTCAGAGGAGGAGATGGATCCTCGCGAGCCCCCCGGGCCCCCAGAGCCTCCCGAGGTTCAGGGCCTGGGCGGCTCATGAGGAGCGACTTCTACAACACGCGTCTTCAGCTACTCCAACATCTCTTCAACAACGGTGCCAGGTGACATTTTCTGGTTTGTTCTGTTGGGGGCGTCCCTCAGGCTGCATTATCCCCAAGCCGCGTGGGTCCGTCCCTGCGGCATGTATCGTTTTGCATCTATTAGAACTAGCTCTACCTTACCTATGGGTTGATTTATGTTATCACCTGCTTGCCTGGTGTTCTATCGCCTCCGCGGCCTCCCGCATTGCTGACCAGCCTCTTGCTCATGCCGCAACGGGGGCTACACATGCTGGCACGGCACTTGTGCTCGGGTCCGTCCCTGCAATGCTGACAAATCTGAGAGATCGAGCTCTGGCTCGTGGCCTGCCCCGCACACGTCACCTCACCAGATCCTCAGTGCCTTCATCTTCTTGCGGAAAGATCAGCGGCAGGACAGCAAGCGCGATTATGAGTTATACTCTCCTCTCGGACTAACCCGCAGGAATCCATGGAGTTTAGCCACGGGTGGCCCCGCCGGCCGTCCCTTTTTCACGCAATTCGCTTGCATGTTAAAGGGGGAGCTCCTGAGCATCGCGCCTCAGGAGCCCTTACTGACTCTCCAGCCCTCACCCCCTGGCCTTGGCCATGGCATCACGACCTGGCATACCTGCGGCGGCTGAGCCTCGCTCGAGGGTTGGGACCCGAGGACGTAGAGCACCTAGATGAGCGGGGAGAAGGGGAGGTCGGCGTGAGCCCTACCTGGAAGCATCACTGCCAAGGCACAATCAGGCGATGCGCAAAGGAATCACTTCAGGCCTACTAAGATAAGTCACCCATGCATATTAGAGTGAACCTCATCGTCTGGTATTTTGATTCTCGCAATCTCGCTTCGGCAATGCCGCTTCCCTTTTCGGCCTCCAGGGAGCTGCTTGCACGCCAAAAGGGACCTCTTGAGCATCGCGCCTCAGGAGCTCTTACCGGACCTCGGGCCGCTCACCTCCTGGCCTTGACCACGGCATCGCGACTTGGCATACCAGTGACGGCTGAAGCCTGCCTGGGGACTGGGACCTGCCGGCGTAGAGCACTAAGCTACCGCGAGAACGAAAAGGGGGAACCATGTCGAAGCAAGATGCGCGGCTGCAACGTCATACTAGGAATAATAAACATTGGAGCAAAAGCATTACAGTTTTTTACATACCCCCACGGGGTTTGTCACAATTCCGCGCAGGGAACAAAAGAAGGAAACGTCAAGGGACCCCAGCTACTGGGCATCACCGACGACGCCGAGTGGACGCCGCTGCTGCGCTCCGGGCACGGCGAGAGCTCGGCGGCACGTAGCTGTCGTCATTGGACTCCGGAGAATCGCTGGGCTCGAGAGAGTCGCTGGATTCCCAGGAGTCGTCGCTGCTGCTGGAGGAGCTGCCGGCGAGGCCAGAGGCGGGCTCGACGTCCGCAGCCGTGCCACACGGACTGCTTTCCCTGGGGCAGCACTCCAAACGCTGGCCCTCCTCATCGAAGACCTTGAAGAACAACGTAGAGGCGCCATCGTACTCAAAGTGGATGGCGAGGGCCCCCTCTGGACGGCAGGCGCGGGCGACCTCGCCCCATCCTCGGGTCATGAAGATGTCGCCCGGGGGGACGACCTCGACCTTCGCCCCCGAGGCTAGGCCGCAGCACCCGGCGTGCTACAGCCACAGCTTAAGTGGCCCCCTCGGCGGCATCTCCTCGGCAAAGAACCTCGGGAGCCGAATCCACGTGCGCGGCGGCATTGCCGCCCACACCACGAACTCGCGCGAGGTCCCCTCGCCATGGATTCGCCGTCCTGCTGGCCGCGTAACCTTGGTCAGTCCGCCGAGACCCCGGCCCGCGCGGCGCTGGGCATTACCGCCCTGTCCGGAGGCCTGCGCGCGGGCATACAGAGGAAGCGGGAAGCCAGGCGGAGGCCGCTCGTACCAAGGCCGCGCCACCTCTTGACTTTCGCCGGCATCGTGAGGACGGCCGAGCCTCTTCTTTGGCGGAAGTGGCCCCGGCTCCTCCCGAGGGGTTTTCCCTTCTCCGCTGAAGAGAATCTCTTGATCGGCGCCATGGATGCTGCTGCAAGACGGCGAGACAAAGAAGAAGAAGAAGAAGGAGCGGGCAACGAGAAGATGGAGATGAGTGAGGGGGGCTCTACCCCTCCCCTCATTTATAGCCGGAGGGAGGCCGACCGCCGGCCTCCATGATCCCGCGCAATGATGGTTTTTCTCTGCATGCAGCAGAGTCTCGTCAAGTCGAACGGTTGCCGAGGCGGCGTGGGGAAGCGGATACGCCCACGTCCCATCAATCGCCACGCATCGACCAAGGCCGCAGGCGGTTAGGGCCCGCGGTGCTCCGCACTTGCCCCTTGGCTTCGCCTCAAAGCCAAGTTCGAGCGCGCCTTGGGCCCGGGGGCTACTGTCGGCGTTCTGGGAACCAGGGTACCTAGACTTGCCTGCCTGCGGCCCATCGCGTGGCTCCATCGATGGCCTGGTGCGGCCCAGCTTCAGCGACAACCACTCAAGACCCTCGCGAGGGGCCAAGCCTCGCGAGCCGGACGACACCAAGACCTCCGCGAGGAGCGGCCTCCTCAGGCTGGCTCCCGAGGAGCGGAGATCTCAATGCAAGCCTCACCTCGTGAGGTCCGGATGACGTGAGCCATGACGACCAAGGCCAGGCGAGCGCCAGCGGGCGCAGTGCACCAGTTTCCTCTTTGGTGCTAAGGAGGCAAGCACAGGCGCGGAGTCCCGAGGAATCAGCCAAAGGTTTCCATTCCCGTGTAACAAGACCAAGACCGCCAGGACGGCAGGACGGAGGTCATCACCGAGCCCACCGCGGCGTCACAACCAGAGGCTTTTGCAGGCGAAGACTACTTTTGTCAGGATAACATGTACTAGTTGTCTCCCTTCGAATTTGGCCGTTGTGGGATCCCTTCCCGCCTTTCATTTGGGAAGAGGACCAAGGCCACTATAAATAGGACTTAGCCACCACCGTAGAGGGGGATCGCATCGCATCGGATCGGATCGGACCCCCGGATAGATCATTCAGATCACCCCCACTCCACCAGCTCACTCGAGCTCAAGAACACCTCTCCTCCTGAGGCTGTTCACCACAGTACTAGTTCATCCTCAGCCCCTCGAGGCCAATCCACCACAAAGCAGGAGTAGGGTTTTACACCGCAAGGTGGCCCGAACCTGGGTAAACTGCTGTGTCTCTTTTCCTTACAGTTCGTCAAGCTAGGCTGTGAGATTAGCGAGTAGGCAGACTGGGGAGGACGAGTTCTTCGCACGCACCCCAGAGTTCAAACCTCTCAAGGGTTTGCGGAACCCGAAATCCGACAAAGTGTATGAAAGCTTAAAAAGAAACTAAGTGGGTGTGCATCCAACTCGCTTGCTCAGGAAGACCTAGGGCAATTTGAGGAAGCCCATCATTGGAATATACAAGCCAAGTTCTATAATGAAAATTTCCCACTACAATATGAAAGTGACAACATAGGAGACTCTCTATCATGAAGATCATGGTGCTACTTTGAAGCACAAGTGTGGAAAAAGGATAGTAGCATTGCCCCTTCTCTCTTTTCTCTCATTTTTTTTATTTTGGGCTCTTTTTTTTTCTTTTTTTTAATCCAGAGTCTCATCCCGACTTGTGGGGGAATCATAGTCTCCATCATCCTTTCCTCACATGGGACAATGCTATAATAATGATGATCATCACACTTTTATTTATTTACAACTCAAGAATTACAACTCGATACTTAGAACAAATATATGACTCTATATGAATGCCTCCGGCGGTGTACCGGGATGTGCAATGACTCAAGAGTGACATGTATAAAAAATAATATGAATGGTGGCTTTGCCACAAATACGGTGTCAACTACATGATCATGCAAAGCAATATGACAATGATGAAGCGTGTCATAATAAACGGAACGGTGGAAGTTGCATGACAATATATCTCGGAATGGCTATGGAAATGCCATAATAGGTAGGTATGGTGGCTGTTTTGAGGAAGGTATATGGTGGGTGTAATGCATCGGCGAGAATTGCGCAGTACTAGAGAGGCTAGCAAAGGTGGAAGGGTGAGAGTGCGTATAATCCATGGACTCAACATTAGTCATAAAGAACTCACATACTTATTGCAAAAGTCTATTAGCTATCGAAACAAAGTACTACACGCATGCTCCTAGGGGGATAGATTGGTAGGAAAAGACCATCGCTCGTCCCTGACCGCCACTCATAAGGAAGACAATCAATAAATAAATCATGCTCCGACTTCATCACATAACGGTTCACCATACATGCATGCTACGGGAATCACAAACTTTAACACAAGTATTTCTACCAATCCATAATTACTCACTAGCATGACTCTAATATCACCATCTTTATATCTCAAAACAATCATAAGGAATCAAACTTCTCATAGTATTCAATGCACTTTGTATGAAAGTTTTTATTATATTCCTCTTGGATGCCCATCATATTAGGACTAGATTCATAACCTAAGAAAAGTACCATGCTGTTTAGAGACTCTCAAAATAATATAAGTGAAGCAATAGAGTTCAACAATTTCTATAAAATAAAACCACCGCCGTGCTCTAAAAAGATATAAGTGAAGCACTAGAGCAAAATTGCCTAGCTCAAAAGATATAAGTGAAGCACAAAGAATATTCTAATAAATCACGATTCATGCGTGTCCCTATCAAAAGGTGTGTACAGCAAGGATGATTGTGGCAAACTAAAAAGCAAAGACTCATATCATACAAGACGCTCCAAGCAAAACACATATCATGTGGTGAATAAAAATATAGCCTCAAGTAAATTTACCGATGGATTGAAGACGAAAGAGGGGATGCCTTCCAGGGCATCCCCAAGCTTAGGCTCTTGGTTGTCCTTGAATATTACCTTGGGGTGCCTTGGGCATCCCCAAGCTTAGGCTCTTTCCACTCCTTATTCCATAGTTCATCAAATCTTTACCCAAAACTTGAAAACTTCACAACACAAAACTGAACAGAAAACTCATGAGATCTGTTAGTATAAGAAAATAAAATCACCACTTTTGGTACTGTTGTGAACTCATTCTTTATTTATATTGGTGTAATATCTACTGTATTCCAACTTCTCCATGGTTCATACCCCCCGATACTACCCATAGATTCATCAAAATAAGCAAGCAACACATAGAAAACAGAATCTGTCAAAAACAGAATAGTCTGTGAAGATCCGAATTGTTCTAATACTTATAACTCCAAAAATTCTGAAAAATTAGGAAAACAGAGGCAATTTGTTTATCAATCTTGTGTAAAAATTTCAGGGTTTTTAGTCGCTTCTGTGAATTACTAAAATTCTGCAACTGGACGCAAAAGTTTCTGTTTTTCAGCAAGATCAAATCAACTATCACCGTAAGCCATCCCAAAGGTCTTACTTGGCTCAAACACTAATTAAAACACCAAAACACAATTACTATAGAGGTAATAATTTGTATTTTATTCAAGAACAGAAGCAAAACAAAAAACATAAAAATAAAATTGGGTTGCCTCCCAACAAGCGCTATTGTTTAACGCCCCTAGCTAGGCATTGATAATTTTAACGATGCTCACATGAAAGATAGCAATTGAAACACGAAGAGAGCATCATGTAGCATGTGAAAAACAAGTTTAAGTCTAACATACTTCCGATGCATAGGAATTTTATAAGCAAACAAATTATCAAGACAAGCAAAAACTAGCATATGCAAGGAAGAAGAAAGAAACAACAGCAATCTCAACATAACGAGAGGTAATTTAATAACATGAAAATTTCTACCACAATATTTTCCTCTCTCATAATAATTGCATGTGGGATCATACTCAAATCCAACAATATAGCTATCACATAACATATTCTCTAGATGATCCACATGCATGCAGAGTTGACACTCTTCCAAAATAGTGGGATTAACATTAACTAAAGTCATGACCTCTTCAAGCCCACTTTTATCAAAAATTTCATAAGATTGATCATACTCCAAAGTAGTGGGATCATTATTACCTAGAGTTGACACTCTTCCAAACCCACTTTCAATATTATTGCAAACATATTCATCATGAGGCTTAAATACATTTTCAAGATCATAAGAAAAATCACCCCAATCATGATCATTGCAACAAGTAGTGGACCTAGCAAAACTAGCATCCCCAAGCTTAGGGTTTTGCATATCATTAGCACAACTGACATTAATAGAATTTATAGTAGAACCATTGCAATCATGCTTTTCATCCAAGGAGCTATCGTGAATCACTTCATAGATTTCTTCTTTTAACACTTCATCACAATTTTCAGATTCACGAATTTCAAGCAAAACTTCATAAAGATAATCTAGTGCACTCAAATCACTAGAGATTGGTTCATCATAACTGGATCTCTTAAAAAGATTAGCAAGTGGATGAGGATCCATAAACTTTTAGCAAGCAAAGATGCAAGCAAAAAAAGGCACATGGTAACACAAGCAAACAAAAAGCAAATGAAAAGATGAACGGAAGAAGGGCGAATAAAAAAGGCAAATCTTTTTGTATTTTCCTGAAAATTGTTTTAAAAGTGTGGGAGAGGAAAACGAGAGGCAAATGGCGAATAATGTAATGCAAGAGATGAGAGTTTATGATGGGTACTTGGTAGGCTTGATGTAGACCTCCCTGGCAACAACGCCAGAAATTCTTCCTGCTACTTCTTGAGCTTGCGTTGGTTTTTCCCTTGAAGAGAAAAGGGTGATGCAGCAAAGTAGAGATAAGTATTTCCCTCAGTTAGAGAACCAAGGTATCAATCCAGTAGGAGGTACAAGCAAGTCCCCAATCTATGCACCTGCACAAACAATCAAACACTTGCACCCAATGTGATAAAGGGGTTGTCAATCCCTTCACGGTCAATTGCAATGGTGAGATCTGATAGAGATAGGTATAAAAGATTGCTAGAACATAAAACTAAATAAAAGTAAATAAATTGCAGCAAGGTATTTTTGTTTTATAGATCTGAAAATATATGATGGAAAATAGACCCGGGGGCCATAGGTTTCATAGAGGCTTCTCTCTTGAAGGCAAATAATACGGTGGGTGAACAAATTACTGTCGAGCAATTGTTAGAAAAGCGCAAAGTTATGACGATATCCAAGGCAATGATTATGCATATAGGCATCACGTCCGTGTCAAGTAGACCGAAATGATTCTGCATCTACTACTATTACTCCACACATCGACCGCTATCCAGCATGCATCTAGAGTATTAAGTTCATAAAGAAAGGAGTAACGCCTTAAGTAAGATGACATGATGTAGAGGGATAAACTCAAGCAATATGATGAACACCCCATCTTTTTATCCTTGATGGCAACAATACAATACGTGCCTCGCTACCCCTACTATGTCACTGGGTGAGAACACCGCAAGATTGAACCCAAAACTAAGCACCTCTCCCATTGCAAGGAATACCAATCTAGTTGGCCAAACCAAACCGATAATTCGAAGAGAAATACAAAGATATCAAATCATGCATATAAGAATTCAGAGGAGATTCAAATAATATTCATAGATAATCTGATCATAAATCCACAATTCATCGAATCTCGACAAACACACCGCAAAAGAAGATTACATCGGATAGATCTCCAAGAACATCGAGGTGAACATGGTATTGAGAATCAAAGAGAGAGAAGAAGCCATCTAGCTACTAGCTATGGACCCGTAAGTCTGAGGTAAACTACTCACGCTTCATCGGAAGGGCAATAGGGTTGATGTAGATGCCCTCCGTGATCGAATCCCCCTCTGGCAGATCGCCGGCAAAGGCCCCAAGATGGGATCTCATAGGAACAGAAGGTTCTGGCAGTGGAAAAGTATTTTCGTGGATGCCTCTGATGGTTTGGGAATATTTGGGAATTTATAGGCCAAAGATTAGGGTTAGAGGAGCTCCGAGGGACCCACAAGGTAGGGGGGGCGCGCCCTGCACCCTTGTCGTCGCCTCGGGACTCCTTTTCCTTGGTCTCCAAGTCCTACGTGTGTCTTCTGGTCCATGAAAAACCATTGTAAAGTTTTATTCCGTTTAGACTCCGTTTGATATTCCTTTTATGCGAAACTCAAAAACAAGAAAAAAACAGAAACTGGCACTGGGCTCTGGGTTAATAGGTTAGTCCCAAAAATAATATAAAATAGCATATTAATGCATATAAAACATCCAAAATAGATAATATAATAGCATGGAACAATAAAAAATTATAGATACGTTGGTGACGTATCACCCCTTGTCCCGAGGAAGTTACCGAACAATAGTCTGTGCCTGCGGTAGTCATCATTCCTACTTCAGCTGCACAAGAAGCTGATGTAGTGGACATTTATCTTGTTAATCCTGATGAAGCAAATGTCGTGCCCGAGAAAAATGTTCCTGAAGAAAGAATTGACGAAGAGATTGAGATGGAAAAGGCAACTTCATCGCCTTTGAAGGAAATTCAAGCTGAACCCTTTGGATCCACCAAGGAGGGTGAGAAGGTTGAGGGGGAGCTATTTGCTTCCCAAGGAAATATCCCTACGGTCTCCTCATCTGGTGCCCCTGCCCCGATGGAGGTTGACCCGGCTCCTGGTTCTTTGGCTTCATAGCCAGAACAGGAAGAGAAGAAATTTAAAGAGCCCTTGGCTCCCGAAGAGAAAGGACAAGAAATTGCACCACCATTTTTGCCACAACAAGTTGTACCACCTGTGTTGCCTCAGCAGACTGAAGGAGATCAAGTTGTGACTCAAGAGTCTGAAAAGGTTGTTGTGCCACCCACAGTTGAGACCTCACCAAAAGAAAAGGCCCTTGTGCCTGAATCTGAGAAAGCCGCTGAAGGAGTTCTAGCGAAGAAAAATGACGGTCAGTCTAGTGATCCTATGCCATCTGCTTTAGAAAAGGTTACAAAGCCTTTTGTACCATTGAAGCCTGTTGATGAGAATGCCCCAACATCTGATGATGTTCAGCCAATGGAAATTAGCAAGGAAGAACTTAAGAAAAATCCTCAGGAATCATTCCCGCTATTTTCAGCTGAGTATGGCCCCAATGGCCCTGCATTCAATGAACAACTTCATTCATCGAAGCTTACATTCTTTGGGGTCATCCCCTACGAAGGAGAAAGGACATCATTGTCACTGAGGTTCTGGACAGAAGAACAAGCAATCTATTATGCTCGGATCTTGTTTGGCAAGCACAGAATCTTCAATCATAAGAAATTAAACTTTGCCAAGCTCGAAGAAATGCTTTGCTTCCTGAATGCAATTGATCATATAGAACGTGCTCTTCTGAAGGGTTTCATGTGTTTTAATCATGAATGGAACAAGGAAATGATGTCTACTACACAACCTTCTTCTTGTAGACTCGTGTTGGGCCTCCAAGCGCAGAGTTTTGTAGGACAGTAGCAAATTTCCCTTAAGTGGATGACCTAAGGTTTATCAATCCGTGGGAGGCGTAGGAGGAAGATGGTCTCTCTCAAACAACCCTGCAACCAAATAACAAAGAATCTCTTGTGTCCCCCAACACACCCAATACAATGGTAAATTGTATAGGTGCACTAGTTCGGCGAAGAGATGGTGATACAAGTGTAATATGGATAGTAGAAATAGGTTTTTGTAATTTGAAAATATAAAAACAGCAAGGTAACTAGTAACAAAAGTGAGCAAAAAAGGTATTGCAATGCTTAGAAACAAGGCCTAGGGTTCATACTTTCACTAGTGCAAATTCTCTCAACAATGATAACATAATTGGATCATATAACAATCCCTCAACGTGCAACAAAGAATCACTCCAAAGTTTCTATCGGAGAACGTAGGACAAAAACGTGCATCAACCCCTATGCATAGATTACCCCAATGTCACCACGGGAATCCGCGAGTTGAGTGCCAAAACATACATCAAGTGAATCAATAGAACATCCCATTGTCACCACAGATATCCCATCGCAAGACATACATCAAGTGTTCTCAAATCCAATACTCAATCCAACATAACGGAACCTCAAAGAGCAAGACTCAATTCATCCCAACAAGAGATACAGAGGGAAGAAACACCATATGATCCAACTATAATAACAAAGCTCGCGGTACATCAAGATCGTGCCAAATCAAGAACACGAGAGAGAGAGAGAGATCAAACACATAGCTACTGGTACATACCCTCAGCCCCGAGGGTGAACTACTCCCTCCTCGTCATGGAGACCGCCGGGATGATGAAGATGGCCACTGGTGATGGTTTCCCCCTCCGGCAGGGTGCCAGAATGGGCTCCCGATTGGTTTTTTGTGGCTACAGAGGCTTGCGGCGGTGGAACTTCCGATCTAGGTTTATTTCTGGAGGTTTTGGTATTTATAGGAGGTGTTGGCGTCAAGGACAAGTCAAGGGGGCCCACGAGGCGATGACAAGGCAGGGGGGCGCCCTCCACCCTTGTGGTTGCCTCGGGACTCCTCTCCGATATCTTTTCGTTCCAGTATTTTTTTTATTTTCCAAAAATATTCTCCGTAAATTTTCAGCCCATTCCGAGAACTTTTATTTCTGCACAAAAAATGACACCACGGTAGTTCTGCTGAAAACAACGTCAGTCCGGGTTAGTTCTAATCAAATCATACCAAAATCATATAGAATTGTTGTAAACATGGCATGAATACTTCATAAATTATAGATACGTTGGAGACGTATCAGGAAGTTATTCTTCAGTTCTATGCCACACTGTACATCACAGGAGAAATGGGAAATACATCAATTTGGATGCTTGAATGGATGACTGGCAGAGAGAGAATCAAATGCTTGGCTGATCATTTTCTGGCTTTGCTAAATTTGCCTCGATGTGAATTTGAGAATGAAAGAGAGCACAGACTGCATTTCTGGGAAGTGTCCGAAGCACAACTCCATGTCTTGATGGATCTCACCATGGTGGGCGGCGAATGCATTGATGTTGATCCGAAGAAGCTGGCCTATGACAACAAAGTGTTATTCCACATTCTGTGCAATACCATCACGCCAACAAACTGGCCCAACTCCATCAAAGGCATCGTAGGAAATGCTCTTGTAGCAATATCTCAGGGAATCAAGTTGACATTCCTGATCTATTCATTCGGAACCTGGCATGTGCTGCTGTTGGGGAACGTTGCATGGAAAACAAAAAATTTCTACGCACACGCAAGATCTATCCATGGAGACGCATAGCTACGAGAGGGGGAGAGCATCTTCATACCCTTGAAGATCGCTAAGCGGAAGCGTTTATCCACGCGGTTGATGTAGTTGTACACCTTCATGATCCGTCCCGATCAAGTACCGAACGTACGACACCTCCGTGTTTAGCACATGTTCAGCTTGATGACATCCTCGCCTTCTCGATCCAGCAAGAGAGGTGAAGTAGTAGATGAGTTCCGGCAGCATGATGGCGTGGTGACGGTGGTGGTGAAGAACAATCTCCGCAGGGCTTCGCCAAGCACAATGGAAACTATGACGGAGGATAAACTAGAGGGACGGGGTTGCCGGCACACGGCTTGGTGTATCTTGATGTGTTCCAACTTCCAAGTGCTAGCCCTGCCCCTCTATTTATATGTTGAGCCCTGGGGTCGAAACTTAGAGTAAAAGCCTCCTCAAAGTCGGTTTTGCCCGAAAGGCAAGAGTCCTTCTCGGACTCCAGGACCAGACGCCAGGGTTCCCGGCATCTGGACCCAGACGCCAGGGTCCCTGGACTCTGGACCCAGATGCCAGGGTCCGTGGGCTTTACCCCTTCACCCAAATAAAGTGTTCTCGTACCAGAACATTTCGGGAAACATCCGAAACCCCTTCCGGTGAATTCCGGAACCCTTCCGAAGACCAAACACTATTATCCCATATATCAATCTTTACCTCCGGACCATTCCGGAGCTCCTCGTCATGTCTGTGATCTCATCTGGGACTCCGAACAACATTAGGTCACCAACATACATAACTCATATAATACTATATCGTCAACGAACGTTAAGCGTGCGGACCCTACGGGTTCGAGAATGATGTAGACATGACCGAGACGCCTCTTCGGTCAATAACCAATAGCGGGACCTGGATGCCCATATTGGTTCCTACATATTCCACGAAGATCTTTATCGTTCGAACATTTATGACAACATACGTAGTTCCCTTTGTCTGTCGGTATGTTACTTGCCTGAGATTCGATCGTCGGTATCTTCATACCTAGTTCAATTTCGTTACCGGCAAGTCTCTTTACTCGTTTTGTAATACATCATCCTGTAACTAATTCCTTAGTCACTTTGCTGGCAAGCTTCTTGTGATGCTATATTACCGAGAGGGCCCAGAGATACCTCTCCTTCATACGGAGTGACAAATCCCAGTGTCAATCCATGCCAACTCAATAGACACCCTCGGAGATACCTGTAGAGCATCTTTATGACCACCTAGTTACGTTGTGACGTTTGATAGCACACAAGGTATTCCTCCGGTATCCGGGAGTTGCATGATCTCATGGTCAAAGGAACATGTATTTGACATTAAGAAAGCAGTAGCAATAAACTGAACGATCATATGCTAAGCTAACGGATGGGTCTTGTCCATCACATCATTCTCCTATTGATGTGATCCCATTATCAAATGACAACTCATGTCTATGGTTAGGAAACCTTAACCATCTTTCATCAACGAGCTAGTCTAGTAGAGGCTCACTAGGGACACGTTATTTGTTTATGTATCCACACATGTATGTAAGTTTCCGGTCAATACAATTCTAGCATGAATAATAAACCTTTACCATGATTAAGGAAATATAATAAACCATTTTATTATTGCCTCTAGGGCATATTTCCATCAGTCTCCCACTTGCATTAGAGTTAATAATCTAGTTCACATCATCATGTGATTAACACCCATAGTTCACATCGCCATGTGACTAACACCCAAAGAGTTTACTAGAGTCAATAATCTAGTTCACATCGCCATGTGATTAACACCCAAAGAGTACTAAGGTGTGATCATGTTTTGCTTGTGAGAGAGGTTTAGTCAATGGGTCTACCACATTCAGATCCGTATGTATTTTGCAAATTTCTATGTCTACAATGCTCTGCATGGAGCTACTCTAGCTAACTGTTCCCATGTTCAATACGCATCCAGATTGAGACTCAGAGTCATCTGGATCAGTGTTAAAGCTTGCATCGACGTAACCCTTTACGGCGAACCCTTTATCACCTCCATAACCAAGAAACATTTCCTTAGTCCTCTTTAGGTACCTAAGGATAATTTTGACCGCTGTCCAGTGATCCACTCCTGGATCACTATTGTGCCCCCTTGCCAAACTCATGGCAAGGTACACAACAAGTCTGGTACACAGCATGGCATACTTTATAGAACCTATGGCTGAGGCATAGGGAATGACTTTCATTCTCTCTCTATCTTCTGCCGTGGTCGGGCTTTGAGTCTTACTCAACTTCACACCTTGCAACACAGGCAAAAGAACCCTTTCTTTGACTGATCCATTTTGAACTTCTTCAAAAAACTTTGCCAAGGTATGTGCTTTGTGAAAGTCCTATTAAGCGTCTCGATCTATCCCTATAGATCTTGATGCCCAATATGTAAGTAGCTTCACCGAGGTCTTTTATTGAAAAATTCTTATTCAAGTATCCTTTTATGCTATCCAGAAATTCTATATCATTTCCAATCAACAATATGTCATCCACATATAATATCAGAAATGCTACAAAGCTCCCACTCACTTTCTTGTAAATATAGACTTCACCATAAGTCTGTATAAAACCATATGCTTTGATCACCTCATCAAAGCGTATATTCCAACTCCAAGATGCTTGCACCAGTCCATAGATGGATCGCTGGAGCTTGCACACTTTGTTAGCACCTTTAGGATTGACAAAACCTTATGGTTGCATCATATACAACTCTTCTTTAAGAAATCCGTTAAGGAATGCAGTTTTGACATCCATTTGCTAGATTTCATAAAATGCGGCAATTGCTAACATGATTCGGACAGACTTAAGCATCGCTACGGGTGAGAAAGTCTCATCGTAGTCAACCCTTTGAACTTTTCGAAAACCTTTTGCGACAAGTCGAGCTTTGTAGACAGTGACATTACCATCAGCGTCTGTCTTCCTCTTGAAGATCCATTTATTCTCAATGGCTTGCCGATCATCGGGCAAGTCCACCAAAGTCCATACTTTGTTCTCATACATGGATCCTAACTCAGATTTCATGGCCTCAAGCCATTTATCGGAATCTGGGATCATCATAGCTTCTTCATAGTTCGTAGGTTCGCAGTTGTCTAACAACATGACTTCCAGGACAGGATTACCACTCTGGTGCGGAACGTGTTCTGGTTGACCTACGAAGTTCAGTAGTAACTTGATCTGAAGTTTCATGATCATCATCATTAGCTTCCTCTCTAGTTGGTGTAGGCATCACGGAAACATTTTTCCCTGGTGAGCTACTTTCCAATTTGATAGAAGGTACAACTACCTCATCAAGTTCTACTTTTCTTCCACTCACTTCTTTTGAGAGAAACTCCTTCTCTAGAAAGGACCCATTCTTAGCAACAAAGATTTTGCCTTCAGATCTGTGGTAGAAGGTATACCCAATAGTTTCCTTAGGGTATCCTATGAAGACACACTTCTCCGATTTAGGTTCGAGCTTATCATGCTGAAGCCTTTTGACATAAGCGTCGCATCCCCAAACTTTAAGAAACGACAGCTTAGGTTTCTTGCCAAACCATAGTTCATACGGTGTCGTCTCAATGGATTTAGATGGTGCCCTATTTAACATGAATGCGGCTGTCTCTAATGCATAACCCCAAAACGATAGTGGTAAATCGGTAAGAGACATCATAGAACGCACCATATCTAATAAAGTACGATTACGACGTTCAGACAGACCATTACACTTTGGTGTTCCAGGTGTCGTGAGTTGTGAAACAATTCCACATTGTTTTAAATGAAGGCCAAACTCGTAACTCAAATATTCGCCTCCGTGATCAGATCGTAGAAACTTTATTTTCTTATCACGATGACTCTCTACTTCACTCTGAAATTCCTTGAACTTTTCAAATGTTTGAGACTTATGTTTCATCAAGTAGATATATCCATGTCTACTCAAATCATCTGTGAAGGTCAGAAAATAATGATACCCGCCGCGTGCCTCAACACTCATCGGACCGCATACATCGGTATGTGTTATTTCCAATAAGTCATTAGCTCGCTCCATTGTTCCGGAGAACGGAGTTTTAGTCATCTTGCCCATGAGGCATGGTTCGCAAGTATCAAATGATTCATAATCAAGTGATTCCAAAAGTCCATCCACATGGAGTTTCTTCATGCGCTTTACACCAATATGACCTAAACGGCAGTGCCACAAGTATGTTGCACTATCATTATCAACTTTGTATCTTTTGGCATCAATATTATGAATATGTGTATCACTACGATTGAGATTCAATAAACCATTTACATTGGGTGTATGACCATAGAAGGTTTCATTCATGTAAACAGAACAACAATTATTCTCTGACTTAAATGAATAACCGTATTGCAATAAACACGATCTAATCATGTTCATGCTCAACACAAACACCAAATAACATTTATTTAGGCTCAACACTAATCCCGAAGGTAGAGGGAGTGTGTGATGGTGATCATATCAATCTTGGAAACACTTCCAACACACATCGTTACCTCGCCCTTAACTAGTCTCCGTTTATTCTGCAACTCCTGTTTTGAGTTACTAATCTCAGCAACTGAACCGATATCAAATATCCAGGGGCTACTACTGTGACGCCCGGATAGTTAAGCTACAGTAAACCTCTGCTAATGATGCCATGTCACCATGATTACTGTTGTTTGTTTCACGATGATTCAAATCTCATTCGAATTCAAATTCAAAATCAAGTCAAAGGATAAGAGTTTTCAAATATTAAAACTAAGGTGTTCGAATTGTAGCAAATAAACCATAGATGATTATGGTGGTGAAACCACATTTTAATAAATTATTTAAATGTACTAAAATAAATAAATAAATAGCTTAAACAATTAAATAAATGCCTTTTTATTAATTATAAAATATTAAACTATTTTATTTGAGGTTTAAACTTTTTGTGGCAGTGGTGTAATTAGTAAAACTAATTTAGGTACTACTAAAATATTTTACAAAACTAAAATAAATTGATAAATGAATTAAAACACAAAAAAAAAGAAAAGGACTAAACGAAAACAAACAAAAAAATAAAAACAGAGAGACCCCCCCCTTGCTAGGCCTCGGCCCAGCTAACCTCTGGGCCGCCAGGCCGGCCCACCCCACTCCCCCCCCGGTGACCTAGAACCCACGCCCCCACTTCTCCCCACCACGTTCCACCTCCCCCTCCTATGCCCCCGATTGGATCGGGGGGGATCGACCCCGATGCCGCCGCCCGGGACCACGTCACTGGAGCCGCCACCGCCGCCCTCCACCTCGACCTCCCCGTCCTCGACCGTCCCCCACCGGACCGCTTCTTCCTCGTCTCCTCCTCACCCCCGACACCTTGCCTCCGTCGCGCGCCATCGCCCCGCCGTACTAGTCTTCGGCGACCCAGACGCCGCCCCTTCCTCATCTTCCTCCCTGCCGATCCCCGTCAAGCCACACCATCCCCTGCTCTACAGCGCCCGTGAGGACCCCCAACCCCCCTCCTCTACCTCCGCTCGGTCTTACCCCGTGCCCCACTCGCGGTCGTTGCGGACCGCGCGCCGGCCGCGCCCATGACCCCCCAGGTCGCGCGCCCTGCCGCCCTCTTGGCCGCAGGCACGCCCGCAGCCACCGCACTCGTCCTGCGCCTCACGCCGTCGCCTTCCCCCGGCTGCTTGCCTCGTCGCCGCACGCCGCGCGCCCCTTGGCTCCGCTGCCACCTGCCGCGCCACGACTGCCCGTACCCCTCGGCGGCCACCCACACCACAGGCCGCGCCGGCCTGCCTTGCCTGCTGCTGTTGCTCCCGCCGCGCGCGCGCCATTGCCGCTCGTCGCGTCCGACCCGCCCCTGACCTCGCTCGCCTCTGCTCCACCGCATCCCGCTCCCCCTCGCCGGGCCTCCCCCCTTCGCGCTGCTCCCTTGCTGTCGCTGCTGCTGCTGCTACTCCGGCAGCCGCAGCCAACCCCGCCGCCGCCGAACCGGCCTTCCCTTGCCGCAGCCACAGCTGGCAGCGCCCGCATCCAGCGCCCCGGCGGGCTGGCGCCCGTCGCTCAGTTCCGCCCGAACCCGCGCGCCCGATCCAGTGGCCTCTGTGCCACTGTCAGTTGGGGCCCACGCCCCTGGCATGTTAAAAATAATAATAATAAAAATTAATTAATTAAATAATTAACTTAATTAATCTAGTTTAATTAAACTTAATTAATCCTGCTTAATTAAACCCTAATTAACCTGGTTAGTCTATGACAGTGGGACCCACATGTCAGTTTGACTAGTCAACAGTCAGAGTTGACCGCTGACATCATGCTGACGTCACGATGATGTCATAATTGTATTTTCAAATTAATTTAATTAATAATAATTTCAGAAATGAATTAAAAATTTAAAAATGAATATAAAATAATCCGTAGCTCAGATGAAAATACTTTGTACATAAAAGTTGCTCAGAACGACGAGACGAATCCAAATACGCAGTCCGTTCGTTCACCACACGTCCCTAGCATAGCGAACATGCAACAATCCACCTCCGGTCCGTCTGTCCGAAAACGTCAAACACCGGGAATACTTTCCCAGATGTTTTCCCCCTTCGCCGGTATCGCCTATCACCGCGTTAGGGCACACCCGGCACTGCATATTGTCATGTCATACTTTGTGTAGCATTGTTTGCTTTGTATTTACTGTTTCCTCCCCCCTCCTTCTCTCTCGATAGACGCTGAGACCGCTGATGACGCTGCCGTGAACGACTACTATGTCGACGACCCTTCTCTCTCGACACAGCTTCCAGGCAAGCCCCCCCTTGATCAACCCGATATCGCCTATTCGTTCTCTCTACTGCTTGCATTAGAGTAGTGTAGCATGTTACTGCTTTCGGTTAATCCTATTCTACTGCATAGCCTGTCTTTGCTACTACTGTTGATACCTTACCTACAATCCTAAAATGCTTAGTATAGGTTGCTAGAATTACATCAGTGGCCCTACACTCTTGTCCGTCTGCCATGCTATACTACTGGGAGGTGATCACGAGTTTATATTATATACTATTACCTACTTATATTTCTGTTCGGAGATGGGGGCTGAAGGGGCAGGTGGTTCCATCCAGGCAGAGGTGGGCCTAGGTTCCCGACGGCCCCCGAGTGTTACTTTGTGGCGGAGCGACAGGGCAGGTTGTGACCACCTAGGAGACAGGTGGGCCTGGCCCTGGTCGACGTCTGCGGTTATATCAATTAACACGCTTAACGAGATTGGGTATTTGATCTGAGTCTGGCTACGAGCCTATACGCACTAACCACCACCCGGGAACAGTTATGGGTACTCGACGTTGTGGTATCAGCCGAAGCCTCCTAGACGTCAGCGACTGAGCAGCGCGTGCCAGGTTGGACCGCGTAACGCAACTTCCTTTGTAATGGAGGTTGCTAGGTCTGCTCACCGACCGCCCACGCAACGTGCAGGTGTGCAATGGGCGATGGGCCCAGACCCCTGCGTGCATAGGATTTAGACCGGCGTGCTAACCTCTCTGTTAGGCCTAGGTAGGGCTGCGATGTGTTGATCTTCCGAGGCCGGGTATGACCCAGGAAAGTGTGCCCGGCCAGAGGGATCGAGCGTGTTGGGTAATGTGGTGCACCCCTGCAGGGAAGTTTATCTTTTCGAATAGCCGTGTCCCTCGGTAAAAGGACGACCCGGAGTTGTACCTCGACCTTATGACAACTAGAACCGGATACTTAATAAAACACACCCTTTCAAGTGCCAGATACAACCCGGTGATCGCTCTCTCACAGGGCGACGAGGAGAGGATCGCCGGGTAGGATTATGCTATGCGATGATACTTGGTGAACTTACCAGCTACTCTCTTCTATATGCTTCAAGATGGAGGCTACCAGAAGCGTAGTCTTCGATAGGACTAGCTATCCCCCTCTTATTCTGGCGTTCTGCAGTTCAGTCCACAGATACTACCCATTTCATTGATACCATTGCATATGTAGTGTAGATCCTTGCTTGCGAGTACTTTGGATGAGTACTCACGGTTGCTTTGCTCCCCCTTTTTCCCCTTTCTATACCCGGTTGTCGCAACCAGATGCTGGAGCCCAGGAGCCAGACGCCACCTTCGACAACCCCTACTACACCGAGGGTGCCTACTACTACGTGCAGGTCGCCGCCGACGACCAGGAGTAGTTTAGGAGGATCCCAGGCAGGAGGCCTGCGCCTCTTCGATCTGTATCCCAGTTTGTGCTAGCCATCTTATGGCACCTTGTTTAACTTTATGTCTGTACTTAGGTATTGTTGCTTCCGCTGACTCATCTATGATCGAGCACTTGTATTCGAGCCCTCGAGGCCCCTGGCTTGTATTATGATGCTTGTATGACTTATTTATTTTTAGAGTTGTGTTGTGATATCTTCCCGTGAGTCCCTGATCTTGATCGTACATGTTTGCGTGTATGATTAGTGTACGATTGAATCGGGGGCGTCACAAGTTGGTATCAGAGCCGACTGCCTGTAGGAACCCCCCCCCCCTTCCACACTCCTTGGCCGAAGTCGAGTCTAGACATTGCAAAACTTTTACTAACATGGCTGTGTGTCTTACGGGCCCACGTCGCCATGGGTGGTATTAGGATCTTTTACTCCTCGATCTTTACTCTGGGATTCTGATCTCTCTTCTATTCGGGTTAAATGATTTTACTAATTATAACACTAGGTTCTCGATACCACTTCCTGCCGGAGAGCCCATTCATTCCAGATGATCGACTGCTTCACCAGAAGATTCCGAAGATGCTATTCGATGTTTTCCCGGGACACCTGAGTCCACCGTCTTTGCAAATTCCATACCGCTGTTATATCCTTATGGATAACTACATACCCTTGCCACTCTGACATTCAATCCCCTTTGGTCTTGTTATTACAAGATGCCTCGAACTGCTCTTCGTTGTTCCGACAATCCTTGAGGTTACTGCCTTGCAGTTCTTGCCTCATGAATACCCCCTACGGATAATTCCTCGCACTTACCGAGTATCCGTTCTTCCCCCTTTTGTTCATATGATTCACAAGATACATTGAAATACTATTCGATCACCCAAAAATCCGTAGCAGCTTATTGCTCTGCAAATACTTGTCTGCTTGCATTATGGATGCTTCCCATATGTCTGGCAATATTCATTAGTATCCTTTGACACCGTCATTTTGATATTATTGATTCAACATGAGTGCGAATGCACGCGATCATTAGTTGATCCTTTTAAAATTATCTTTCTAACTCAGACGTCATTCTGAACATGAGCTGGTTCTCGAACAATCTATTTGCCATCGATTGTACCCTTAGGTCTATTCTAGTTATCCATCCTTGATCAGAGCGTTTGCTTCTGATCCTTCGTATTGGAATTCATAATTCCTTTGTTATCTAAGCATCAAATTATTCAGATGTCCTATAATCCGATGCCTTTGCGTTCTTTCTTCATCTGGTTGTATGCCGATGCTCAAATCAGCTCCGCTATGGACATCCGATCCTTCGTCGGATTATTAATCGACAGTGCCCTTCATATTTAACTGCCTTGTGAATTCTTCCATGATACATAATGCATTTGGTAAATTGTATCCTCTGCGTTCCCAACCATACTCTGCTTTTGAGCTTGTATAATTTACTCCTGAAGCGTTATATGTTCCTAAGAAACCCCGATGGGTTGAACCTATACCTTCCCTAAAACAGTAAGAACCCGAAAGTTTTCACAAGTCATACCCTTCTGGTGTTTTACCAGATAATTTTCTACCCTACAACTTCTTCGAAGACGAGAAGTGAATGAAAGGTTAGACATCGAAGAAGTGGGAGTCGACCCCGAACCTTTGTGTTCTTGCCCATGGACTCGATGTGGAGCTTATCATGAAAGCTTCTTACAAGAATATTTAATCATTTGAATAATTCTTTCGGTGTCATTGAATTGGATCCCTTGCAGTTATGGTCCCGACCATACTAACCTTATTCATTATATCTGAAAGGAAACCATTCCAGTGCCTCGTCTATTTTTGACGAGATTAAAGTATCCGCTATCGCAAGTCAACGACCCAGCTCAGTTTCTATTCTGATCTCCTTTCGAGTATTACCCCCTGGTATCCCGATAATATCACGGGACTGCAATACTTCTTATGAGACTTCGTCAAGTATTCCTTCTCACTGATTCAGTATTCCACGGGTTTTGAGTTGTTTGACAACTGAGAACCTCGATAAGTGAATCAAATCCACCCTGTGATTCAATACTCCTAGTAAAGTATTGCTGGGAAATTTAAATTCAACTCCTGTCATTCTTAGCCTGGTTGGCTATATCATTATCGTGCTAAAATTTAATTGTGCTACATGGTCCTTTTCCCGGAGCACAACTTCGACGATGAGTTAATCTTACGTCGATCTTCATCGTCATATCATGTCGCCTTGAACAGCAAGCTTGATTTCGAGTTTGTGTCATACCCTTGGTTCCAATAACCTTTCGCTTCATCATTCCTTTTGCTTGATGTCATCGATGATCGATTACATCTTCAAGAAGCCTCTCAACAAATGTGTCGTGGTCATCGTCAACACTTTAACTTCTTCCGAGAGATCAATTGAATTCATGATGAGAAATTCCATGCTTTCTCCTCGATGATCGTGTTATCATCGACCACATCCATGCCTTCCTTCCAGACACAGACTTGGTCATGTTTTGTGTTGTACCTTGAGTTCCTTGCTATCTAGCTTATGTTATGTTCTACCTTGGAGTATTATCATCTTTTATGTCAAGAATGTCGTGAGAATTTCGCCACCTCTTGAGAATTCTTATACAAGTGATACTTATCACCATCACCATTCTTTTCTTGGTCCCCGTGTTGTTTCTAACCGGAATACCGGCAATTGAATTATGATGTGCAAATTCAAAACTTCTAGCAACGCTATTGCTTTGAAGTGAATGGTCGATAGTTTCATTTTAATTCTTTTGTTCATTAAGTCACCATTCTAACATTGATCGTGCAACCCAGCCCATATTTTGGGTGCACCTGTCAACCAATGGTTAATCTTGGATGTTTTCCTCGAACATACATCATTATATCATTTAATCTGACAAATGTTATCTCCTTGTTCACATAATTGTGGAAATCCATCTTTTGTTAATCTCGATGAATTGTCGCTGAGTCCATTAGCCACCTCCTCATCCTCTCCTTGGTTTAATGATGAACTCATGATTCGGGACTTGCTTCCATAGTTCATTACCCGAGAATCTTGCAACGCCATCTTGTCAAATTGTGTTGCACCCCTTCCTTCTCAGGCATCCTGGGTCTGAGGTATCCTGACACCAATCAGATCTGAATCTCTGTCAGATATGATGGTTGGAACATATTTCCAAGAGTTATGACGTTGGTCTTTATATATGCCCCCGGTAAGGTGATATCATGCCTCGCACACCTGTCCGGAGGACCTATTGTTATAGTTTCCTTTTAGCAAGGTTAACCATTCTTCCATGAGGAAATTGTAAGACTTATTCTTGAGTTGTTCTTGATGGATCCCTTGTGTATCCAAAGCCTGACCTTTATCTGATAACCCTGTCGATGCTATCTCGAAGCATGACTATGGTACTCCGTACATCCTTAAGAACATTTGTGGCCCAATGCTAACTGTTTCTTGAACAGTTACCCAAACACCGTTGTATGGGCACATATCATGATTCTTCTTACCCCTTTTATCTAAATGGTCATGTCTTTGTTCTCCTGACACGTATATCATGCCCTGCTTAACCCTGGGAAGGATATACTCCTATTACTTGTGTTTAAACAATTTTTCCTTTCCATTGGTTTGTTTAAACTGATAATCACATTTTCCTTTCCATTGGTTTGTTTAACCTTTCTTGTGATCTATAAGATATGAGAAGAAATAAATCCCTGCTTAAGTAAGCACCTCGGTGTACAACTCTGTCAGCAAGACCCTGTTACTATATGTTGATAACATTTCGGTAACCACCGATGGACGAGAACTTTGCCTATTGGTCCGCCTCGTTTCAACGAGCAGGAAAATGGTTCTCTTCGTCCCTCGCCCTTGGTACCGATGTTGTTGCTGACATAACTGACAGGCCATCCTCTAACACGCCTTGCTTACATGATCGTGCAAGACGTCACCGCCCTTCCTACTTTTAACCCACATGGTGGGCCCATAACCCACATTTCCACAGGATCGAAACCTGACTCTCCTATACCCCTGTTCCCAAGGTTCTTCCTCGCGCATGGCCTCGTATGTAATTCACGAGCCACCTTCCGAGAGATCATCAATTTTGGTATCAGACACAACACTTATTCCCATTGGTCTTAACCGCTCTCACATTCCGTTTCAGGCAACGAACGATTGCCTATCTGCTTGAAACTTCTTATTGCACCTTCTTACTTTACTCTCGATGACTTTCTTGAATGTCAACTCGAGAGATGCCTCTATACCTAGCCCCTAGGTACCTAACATGTGTTGAACTCCGTCCTTCCCGAGTTTTTCCACTTAACTTTTCCCTAAGTACGATGGAGATCCTGAAGAAAGGATGCCGGCTTCACCATGATGACCTGAAGCAGAGAAATAAAGACATCAAGGTAATGGCTCGACCTCTTCGAGAAGGGCAACCAAGGACGGGAAGATCCGCTAGAAATTTCGTAACCGGAACTTTCCCCCTTACTTCCCCGCTTAAATCTCAGGACGAGATTTCTTGTAGTGGAGGAGAATTGTGACGCCCGGATAGTTAAGCTACAGTAAACCTCTGCTAATGATGTAACACCCCCGGTGATTAGCAACAGTAATCACTTTTGATAATGACATGTTAGCATGATTAACAGTGCATAATCATCATTAGCATCATATTGCATTTCAACTCCTAGGTCAAATTCAAATTTAAATGAAAGTGAAATATAAAAGTTGTCCAACATAAAAACTAAAATGTTCGATAAATAACAAATATTGCAGAGACCATTCTAAAATTGTAACCAACAGTTAATAAATTAATTAGGTGACCCAAACCTCTTTTAACAGTGGCTGAAAATAATATCTACAAGCCTTTTAATTAATCTAGATCGAATATGAAATGATGTTTTGCCCAAACTAGTTTTTGGTGTTAGGGTATATTGCACTGGTATTTAAGGACTAGCTCCCACTTTTTACAAAATCCATTTGGGGCCTAAACAATTAACAGAACAGAAAAGAAAAAGAAACAGAAAAGAGAAAAAGGAAAAGGCCTAAATGATCTACTGTACACTCGGCCTATCGCTACAGTCGCGGCCCAGCCCACCCCCGCGCCGTCCCTCACCTCGCACTGCTCACCTCGCCGCGCTGTCGCCCGCGCCCGCGCACCGCCCCGGCCCCCCCTCGCCTTTGCTCGACAACGAGCACTGCGGCGCCGCGGACGCCTATATGGACCCCCCCTCGACTCCACGGACGAACCTTAGCCGCCCCCGTTGCCCCTCTTCCCCCATCCCCCACCTCGCCCGACGCCGCCATGGTCGGCCACCGCTGAAGCTCGCGGCCACCGTGCCCCGTTCGCCTCCCTGTTGTGTCCACGAGCTCCGCCGCAACGCGCCGTCCTCCTCGACCACGAGCCTGAGCTCCGGGAGCCCTGCATCGCCCCCACGTCGCCGTCTTCTTCCTCGGATCCCCGCCACCGTTCGCCGTCGATTTCGGCTACTCCAGGCCTTCCCCGAGCCCACTTTGAACGGCTACGCCCCACTGTGAGCTCCTGCTCCTCCTCCCCCTCTCCATTAGCTCGCTAGCGTACCTTAGCCGCCGCTCCGCGTTAGGCCGCACCCACCGCCGCGGACCTCGTCACCGGCGACCGTCCGGTGACCATTTGGTCATGTGCTGCTGCCCATCTGCTTCGCCGCGTCGCATAGACCCCGCCTAGCTCCTCACAACGCTTGGACGCGTGCCGTTTTGTCGATCCCGTAGCTCGCACGAGAACCTCGCCGCCGACGAGCTCCTGGCACTCAGCTCCGGCCTCCCCAGCACCCCGCACCGCCGCCATTCGACGCGCGACGTCGAGCCGCGTCGAACGCGACCTACCCCAGCCCCTGAGACCCACCGTAGGCGAAACCCGAGCCTGGCCCGACTCGCGCCGCCGCGTTTCGGCTCGCCGGAGCTACTCCGACGCGTCGCCGGCCACCGCCGACGTGGCACCAGTGGGTCCCGCCCTGTGCCACTGACTGTGGGGCCCCGCGGGCCCCGTTGACCCCGTTGACCGGGGTCAACGCTGACGTGGCCGCCCGGTCTCACTGACATGTGGGGCCCGGTCGCTTAAATGAATTTAAATAAATAGAAAATCTGTTAATTAGTTAATTAAGTACTAATCAGTCACTGACTGCTGGGCCCCACCTGTTAATTAACTCAAATAATTAAATTAACCTCTCTGATTAAGCCACAGTGTATGACATGTGGGTCCCACCTGTCAGGTTTGACTCTGGTCAGCCAGAGTTGACCTGCTGATGTCATGCTTAGGTCATACTGATGTCATCGCACACTGTTTCAGATAATGTTGAACTAAATAATTAATTAAATTCCAGAAATTAATAAAAACTTTAGAAAATCATATTAAATAAACCGTAACTCCAATGAAAATAATTTATATATGAAACTTGCTCAGAATTTCGATATGAACCCGAATACGTCCTCCGTATTCCCGTCAGACGCCCGCAGTTATAAGAACATTGAACTTTTAGACCGATTTCAGTAAATGAATAGTGCCCAACTTTAATTAGATAAATCCAAATAAATTCCTAAATTAACTAAATCATTTAGTTAGGCAGTAGAACACCCCGGCATATCATTTAGGCATGTCATACATGTTGTTTGCATTATTGCCGTGAATTTATTGTTTCTCTCCCCCTCCTTCTCTCTCTCGATAGACGCTGAGACCGACGGCGCTGCACCTGGATACGACTACTCTACCGACGAGCAGCCCGTTGACGACCTTCCCCTCTTGCCAGAGCAACCAGGCAAGCCCCCCCCTTGAGCATTCCAGATATCGCCCATTCTATTCCCCTGCTTGCATTAGATTTTGCTACTGTTAATGTATGCTCCTATTCTGATGCATAGCCTGCTGTTGTAACCTGTTCATTGCTACCTTACCTGCCTATGATAAACTGTTTAGTTTAGGTTGGTAGTGAACCATCAGTGACCCCACCACCTTTCCTTTGTTGCCCCTGCTTGATCATCGACGACCCGATCAACATGATCGTCGACCAGAGACCGACACCTCACTTCACACCCCCTTAGTTGTACGACTCTGCGTAGTAACTATCGAGTGCCGAGGGTGATACCTCGTAACGCACTCCCAATGAATACTCTGCGGTGTAGCTGTTCGGTCGTGGTCATCGAGGGTGATTCCTCCTTCTCCACTTCCGATACGACTCTGTCGTGCAACCCTCAGTGTGAACCTCGAGGGTGATACCTCATACGTTCACCCTGATGATTTCGTCGAGTGGAATCCGCCGAGGGTGATTCCTCAGGTTTCCCCCTTGATGTTATGACCACATGATTACTTGACCTCTGTTACAGGCGGGTCCACCCTGGTGGGTACCCGCTGGGGATCTATGATTTTCGGGTGTGCCGGAGGGGCACTCGAGTGTGACATTGTGGCGGAGCATCAGAGACTCTGATTGTCTCCGCTTGATACTAATTGAGCCTATTGGATTTGGGTGTGTGATCTGAGTGGGTCGACGTGCCCTATACGCACTACCACCACGCGGGATAATGGTTATGGGACCCTCTGCGAAGTACGTTTCTCCGAAAGCTCGTCTGACATCACGATTCACCGTGCGGGCTGATTGTCGGGATTGGGCTGGATACTTCACTGACGAGTTCAGTGTCGCGCCTGCACCCCGGCCAGTCTCGCAACGCGCAGGGTGCCCAGGGCGATGGCCCGAGACCTCTGGGTGCATAGGTTAGTCCGGCGTGCTGACCTCTCTGCCGAGCCTAGGTAGAGCGCTGCTTTGTGTTGATCTTCCGAGGACGGGCATTACCCAGCAAGTGTGTCCGGCCAGAGTTGATCGAGCGTGTTGGGTAACAGTAGTGCACCCCTGCAGGGATGAATCTTCTATCGATAGCCGGTCCTACGGTAAAGGACGCTCAGTTTGTGTATCCCGATCTACTACTTAAACTGGATACTTGTTACTTAATTGAAGCTTCGGGATCGCTTTCTCGCTTGGGAGTCAAGGAAGGATCTTTAAGCTGTACTTCAACATGTTTGCTAAATAAAATGCTATTCTACTCTCTTCTACTGCTGTAAGATGATGGCCTTGTGAAGATGTTTGAAGATGCTAGTCTTCGATAGGACTAGGCCTTCTCTCTATTCTGGCATTTCTGCAGCCCAGTCCACTTATACAGCCTTTCTCCATTGATAATGTTGCATATGTAGTATAGATCCTTGCTTGCTGAGTACTTCTGATGAGTACTCACGGTTGCTTTACTTTCTCTTTTCCCCATATACCCCACATTGATGATACATCAGACGATGGAGTCCAGGAGCCAGATGCCACCACCGGAGCTTACTACCAGGAGGGTCCAGAGGGTACTTACGACTGGATCGAGCCAGATGACCAGGAGTAGGATCGGAGGCTCCCAGGCAGGAGGCCAACGCCTTTCGATCTAGTGTCGCTGTTTGTGCTAGCCTTCTTAAGGCAAAACTTGTTTAACTATGTCTGTACTCAGATAATATTTGTATGACTGACTTATGTATTCGGATCTTCGGATCCCTGGTCTGTAATATTGTGGACCTCCGTTTAAATTGTGTTAGAGTTGTGTTGTGATATCTTCCCGTGAGTCCCTGTGCTTGATCGTACACGTTTGCGTGTATGATTAGTGTACGATTGAGTCGGGGGCGCCACAAGTTGGTATCAGAGCCGACTGCCTGTAGGAAGCCCCCTTCCAAATTCCTTGGCCGAAGTTGAGTCTAGAAACTGAAAAACTAATTTACTAACTTGGCTGTGTGGCTTACGAGCCCACGTTGCCAACTGGGTGGTATTAGGATCTTTTATTCCTCGTCTATACTCTGGGACTCTGATCTCTCTTCTACTCGGGTTAAATAAAATTTTACTAACGCCGACACTTAGGATCTCGTAAATCCCGTCTACCCGGAGAGCTGGATATCTGTGCGATTTCCCTGTCATTGATCTGATTAGTCTGATAATCATTTTCCTTTCCATTGTTTTGTTTAACCTTTCTCTCCGAGTTGTGTTAAACTTCTCATTGTCATTTGACAAATCTGAATTTCCTCTGTTTCAGATGGACCGTTTGTTTCCACCGCGTCCTACGACACAGCTTGTGCTTCGCACTTGGGCTCGTAATACCCCTGGGTTTCCAGCTGTCCTGATCGCTCTCTTGACCAGACTTGGCTACCGTTGGTATCCTGAGTACATGGTCTATGAGGTTT
Organism: Thinopyrum elongatum; assembly: GCA_011799875.1. Classification (NCBI taxonomy): domain Eukaryota; kingdom Viridiplantae; phylum Streptophyta; class Magnoliopsida; order Poales; family Poaceae; genus Thinopyrum; species Thinopyrum elongatum. Next base: position 435,307,870 of record CM022298.1, on the reverse strand, counting down.
ACCACGAGTTCAACCAGGAACAGTACTATGCTGAAGTTCGGATTTATGATCAGCAGAACAACTCAGACACCGAGCTACACCTTTTTCACGGATTAGGCATGACGATTGAGATGGCAGTCCATGATGCCGCCTACTCTGCTGTCGTACGTCTCCGAGGGGAGCACAATGCTAACTTGGATGATACTGTGTTTCGGTACATTCCGTATGCACCTGTTGGAGATGCTACTGGATACTACACAGCTATCTGTGCCCCGTACGAGTCTCGACGCTACGACCCGCAGGTTCTGATTCAGTGCACTCAGGCTCTGGATCGCACTGTTCGGGCTCTTGCCGTCGAGTTGTTCGCCACTCGAGCACGCTACTGCGAGGCTATGACACAGTTGCTACCAGCTGTTCGTGCAGGGATACATCCGGAGTATATTCTTTACCCACGCAGGACCGAGATGCCCCCAGGTATTGATTGGCCTGCAGTGGGAGGTCACACGCCTGCACGTGGACCTCTTCTTACAGTTCGAGACCGGGTTCTGCATCAGAGTGCACATGGAGCACAGGATCCTGCCGTGACGAACATTCGTCGTCCGCACTTGCAGTTACCCCGTTTCAGTGGGTTTCTCCGACGCTGATGTAGCCTTTGCTATGTCACGTTGTGTACTTCCTTACCGCGTGCTTGCGTGCCGCCTAGTGTGTCTCTAGTTTTTCAATTTGCGTCGTTATGCTGCCCGATTTTAACCGACGGTCTATGGATCTGTATGTCTTAATCGACTACTATTATGTATCTGTTACACTACTTAATTTGTTGTCGAGTTACATCATGTTTGTCACTAAACGCTCGCAATTGCTTTTACTAAACTACCCCCTGTTGATACTTAGCAGGATGGTTAGACCAGGTGGTCGTGGTCGTGGTCGTGCCCCTGAACGCCCACCACCGCCAGACTATATGGCGGCTATGATGCAACAGTTTGAGCTTAACCGCCAGTTCATGGTTGGAATCATGGCTCAGTTTCCGCATCAGAACAACCAGAACCAGAACCCAGCTTCAATAACTTTGACAGAGTTTACGCGACTCAACCCAACGCAGTTCCGCAACTCAGACAAGCCCCTGGATGCCGATGACTGGCTCCGCGACATCACTCACGAGATGGAGTCTGCTAATGTCGCCCCTGCCAACTACGTCAACTTCACAGCCTTTTTCTTAAAGGGACCCGCTGCTCAATGGTGGGACACACACAAGCGTACTCTGCCTGTTGGAACAGTAATCACCTGGTATGAGTTCCAGGCTGCTTTCCGTACATGTTACATCCCTCAAGCAATTATGGAACGCATGAAGACCCAGCTCCGTAACCTCACTCAGGGCAACAAGACCGTCGAAGCTTATCAGCGGGAATTTCTAGACCTCTCCCGCTATGCTGAAGAAGACATCGCTACAGATGCACGCAGACAAGAGAAGTTCCGTAATGGACTACACCCCGACCTCAAGCTTGCACTAGCTGCTCAAGACTTCAATGACTTTTCAACTCTGACGAACAAGGCTATTCCTGTTGAAACCGCTCAGATGGAATACAAGGACTGGCAGAAGCGCTATCGTGATGCTGGCTCATCTTCGGGCTCAGCATCGAAGCGTCGAGTTTGGATTCCCAACAATGCATTCCGTTCCAATACCACTGCGCCAAAGAACAACTATGCTGCACCACGTCTACCTCCTCCACCATCGAGGCAGCCAAAAACTCAAGCTATTCAAAACAATGCTCCTCTTCGTCCTGAAGATGGTCTGTGCTTCAAGTGCCGCAAACCAGGACACCAGGCTAAAGACTGCCGCCAGAATCAGAATCAGTTAGCCTTTCCCCGTGCTGGCCGTGGCAATGGTCGTGGCAACAATCAGACCCGCAACTATAATACTGGGTCTGCTGCACATGGTCGTGGACACGCCTACAACATTGACATTGAAGAAGTCCAGGATCAACCTGCTACTGTGATGGGTACCCTTCTTGTTAATTCAGTACCCGCTTCTGTTTTATTTGATTCAGGAGCATCACATTCATTCATCTCTGGAAAATTTGCATTGATGCATGGCATTCGATATGAGAAAATGCATACTCCGTTAGTCATTAAAACTCCCGAAGGTCACTGTCATGCTGACGTAATAGCACCTGACGTTACCGTCGAAATTAAAGGATTGGAATTCCTTGCATCGCCCATCGTCCTGAAATCTCCCACCATAGACCTTATACTTGGAATGGATTGGTTGAAAGCTCACATTGCTTCGATCAATTGTGCCACTAAAGTCGTCCAATTCTTCACCCCACCGATGAGATAGTGAACTATACCGCCCGCATTACTCGGGATGCTGAAGCTCAAATATATGCTCTGAATGCTTTGAACGCCTCACCTCTGGAAGGGATCGAGAACGTTCCTGTCGTTCGAGATTTTCCAGACGTCTTTCTAGAAGAACTTCCAGGAATACCCCCGGCTAGAGCTGTCGAGTTCGTCATCGACTTGAAGCCTGGCACCGTCCCTATTGCCAAGCGACCTTATAAGATGCCTCCGCATCACCTACTCGAGCTTAAGGAAGAAATCGACAAGTCACTTAAGAGTGGTTTCATCCGCCCCAGTTCCTCTGCTTGGGGAGCACCTTCACTCTTCGTTAAGAAGAAGGATGGAACTAACCGTTTGGTTCAGGATTATCGGCCCATTAACCAAGCCACAATCCAGAATAAATACCCACTGCCCCGGATCAATGATCTTTATGATCAACTCGCTGGATCATCGGTGTTCTCTAAACTCGACCTGAGGTTGGGTTATCACCAGATCCGTGTCCGTGAAGAGGATATTCCCAAGACTGCATTCGTCACTCGTTATGGCTCCTATGAATACACCGTCATGTCATTTGGCCTAACGAATGCTCCAGCAACTTTCTCCCGTCTGATGAATTATATATTCATGGATTACCTCGACAAATTCGTCGTGGTTTATTTGGATGATATCCTGGTATATTCTAAGAATAAAGAAGAACATGCTGAACACCTCCGTTTGGTACTAGAAAGGCTCCGAGAACACCAGTTGTATGCCAAGTATTCCAAGTGTGAATTTTGGCTTTCTGAAGTAACTTACCTTGGACATGTGATTTCCAAGGATGGAATTGCTGTTAACTCCGAACGAGTTCAGGCTATTCTTGACTGGACTCCCCCGAAGAATGTTAAGCAAGTCAGAAGTTTTCTCGGACTTGCTAGTTATTGCCGTCGATTCGTTGAGAACTTTTCCAAGATTGCAAAACCATTGACAAATCTGCTTCACAAAGGTGTTAAATTTGAGTGGACAGAAAAATGTCAAGAAAGCTTTCAGACACTAAAAGATAAATTGACATCTGCCCCAGTATTAGCACCCCCGGATTCCCAAAAGGATTTCGTGATATACTGTGATGCCTCCCATCAAGGATTAGGCTGTGTCCTAATGCAAGAACGCAAGGTGATTGCTTATGCCTCCCGACAATTGCGTCCTCATGAAGAAAATTACCCGGTGCACGATCTCGAACTTTCTGCGGTTATTTATGCCCTGAAGCTATGGCGACATTACCTTCTCGGTAACCGTTGCGAGATATATACGGATCATCAAAGTTTGAAGTATTTATATACTCAACCGGATCTGAACCTTCGTCAACAAAGATGGCTCGAGACAATAGCCGATTATGATATGAATATCTCACACACCCCTGGCAAGGCAAATGTAATGGCCGATGCTTTGAGCCGCAAGGCTTATTGCAGCAACCATATGGTTCAGGAATCACAACCTCTTCTTTATGAAGAGTTTCGTAAATTGAACCTCCACATTGTTCCACAGGGTTATCTCAATACCCTCGTTGTCGAACCAGATTTAGAACACAGCATCAAAACTATGCAACGGTATGACTCTGAAGTTGAAAGGATCAAGCGGTACCTTGAAAAAGGAAAACCGTCGGAGTTCCATCTTGATAATGATGGGATCCTATTTTTCCAACACCGTCTCTTCGTACCTAAGTTCAAAGATGAGAGGGAACACGTTATGATGGAAGCTCATGACACCCCTCTGTCAATTCATCCTAGTAGCACAAAGATGTACCGTGACATTTGTGAGAGATACTGGTGGCCTAGTATGAAGCGAGATATTGCTCGTTATGTTTCTGAGTGTGACGTTTGCCGCCGCGTTAAAGCTCAACATCAAAGGCCCGCAGGAACTCTGCAACCCCTTGCAATTCCTGAATGGAAATGGGACAAGGTCCAAATGGATTTCATTACTGGTTTTCCCAAATCCCAGAAGGGTAATGATGCTATATTTGTCGTCATTGACCGATTCTCCAAGGTTGCTCACTTTCTGCCAGTTAAAGAGACAATCACTGCTAGCCAGTTAGCAGACTTGTATGTTTCCCGAATTGTGTCACTCCATGGTGTTCCGTTGGAGATCAGTTCTGATCGTGGCAGCCTCTTCACCTCCAGATTCTGGAATAGTTTCCAAGAAGCTATGGGAACACATCTGTCTTTTAGCACCGCTTTTCACCCTTAGTCACAGGGTCAAGTTGAACGAGTTAATCAAGTGCTCAAAGATATGCTTCGAGCTTGCGTCATCTCCTTCGGTAAGAAATGGGAGGAATCTCTCCCGTATGCCGAATTCTCTTACAACAATAGCTATCAGGCTAGTCTGAAGATGGCACCGTTTGAAGTTCTATACGGTTGTAAGTGTCGAACCCCTCTGAATTGGTCAGAAACTGGAGAACGCTCACTCGTCGGACCGGACATTATTCAGCAAGCAGAAGACCAAGTCCGCATTGTCCGTGAACATCTGAAAACTGCTCAGTCTCGTCAGAAAAGCAACTATGACCGAAAGCACCAGGAAATGGTCTATCAACCTGGCGAGCAAGCTTACCTCCGCGTCACTCCATTGAAAGGCACTCATAGGTTCGGAATCAAAGGCAAGTTAGCTCCTCGCTACATTGGCCCGTTCCGTATTCTTGCCCGTCGAGGAGAAGTGGCATATCAATTGCAGTTGCCGCCAAATCTTTCTCAAGTACATGATGTCTTTCATGTATCCCAACTCCGTCGCTGCTTCAAGGATCCTATTAGAGCTGTGGATCACGAAGTGCTTGAATTACGGGAAGATCTGTCTTATCCAGAATATCCCATCCGTGTTCTTGATGAAGCTGAACGTCGGACTCGTCAAAAGTCAATCAAATTCCTCAAGGTTCAGTGGTCGAATCATTCTGAAGATGAGGCCACTTGGGAACGCGAGGATCGTCTTCGTGAAGAATACCCCTCTTTCTTTCAGTCTTCCTCTTAATTCTCGGGACGAGAATTCTTAATAGATGAGGAGAATTGTAACACCGTCGGTGATTAGCAACAGTAATCACTTTTGATAATGACATGTTAGCATGATTAACAGTGCATAATCATCATTAGCATCATATTGCATTTCAACTCCTAAGTCAAATTCAAATTTAAATGAAAGTGAAATATAAAAGTTGTCCAACATAAAAACTAAAATGTTCGATAAATAACAAATATTGCAGAGACCATTCTAAAATTGTAACCAACAGTTAATAAATTAATTAGGTGACCCAAACCTCTTTTAACAGTGGCTGAAAATAATATCTACAAGCCTTTTAATTAATCTAGATCGAATATGAAATGATGTTTTGCCCAAACTAGTTTTTGGTGTTAGGGTATATTGCACTGGTATTTAAGGACTAGCTCCCACTTTTTACAAAATCCATTTGGGGCCTAAATAATTAACAGAACAGAAAAGAAAAAGAAACAGAAAAGAGAAAAAGGAAAAGGCCTAAATGATCTACTGTACACTCGGCCTATCGCTACAGTCGCGGCCCAGCCCACCCCAGCGCCGTCCCTCACCTCGCACTGCTCACCTCGCCGCGCTGTCGCCCGCGCCCGCGCACCGCCCCGCCCCCCCTCGCCTTTGCTCGACAACAAGCACTGCGGCGCCGCGGACGCCTATAAGGACCCCCCCTCGACTCCGCGGACGAACCTTAGCCGCCCCCTTTGCCCCTCTTCCCCCGTCCCCCACCTCGCCCGACGCCGCCATGGTCGGCCACCGCTGAAGCTCGCGGCCACCGTGCCCCGTTTGCCTCCCTGTTGTGTCCACGAGCTCCTCCGCAACGCGCCGTCCTCCTCGACCACGAGCCTGAGCTCCGGGAGCCCTGCATCGCCCCCATGTCGCCGTCTTCTTCCTCGGATCCCCGCCACCGTTCACCGTCGATTCCGGCTACTCCAGGCCTTCCCCGAGCCCACTTTGAACGGCTACGCCCCACTGTGAGCTCCTGCTCCTCCTCCCCCTCTCCATTAGCTCGCTAGCGTACCGTAGCCGCCGCTCCGCGTTAGGCCGCACCCACCGCCGCGGACCTCGTCGCCAGCGACCGTCCGGCGACCATTTGGTCATGTGCTGCTGCCCATCTGCTTTGCCGCGTCGCATAGACCCCGCCTAGCTCCTCACAACGCTTGGACGCTCGCCGTTTTGTCGATCCCCTAGCTCGCCCGAGAACCTCGCCGCCGACGAGCTCCTGGCGCTCAGCTTCGGCCTCCCCAGCACCCCGCACCGCCGCCATTCGACGCGCGACGTCGAGCCGCGTCGAACGCGACCTACCCCAGCCCCTGAGACCCACCGTAGGCGAAACCCGAGCCTGGCCCGACTCGCGCCGCCGCGTTTCGGCTCGCCGGAGCTACTCCGGCGCGTCGCCGGCCACCGCCGACGTGGCACCAGTGGGTCCCGCCCTATGCCATTGACTGTGGGGCCCCGCGGGCCCCGTTGACCCCGTTGACCAGGGTCAACGCTGACGTGGCCGCCCGGTCTCACTGACATGTGGGGCCCGGTTGCTTAAATGAATTTAAATAAATAGAAAATCTGTTAATTAGTTAATCAAGTACTAATCAGTCACTGCCTCCGCCTGGTCTTACCCCGTGCCCCGCCCGCGGTCGTCGCGGACCGCGCGCCGGCCGCGCCCACGACCCCCCAGGTCGCGCGCCCTGCCGCCCTCTTGGCCGCAGGCACGCCCGCAGCCACCGCACTCGCCCTGCGCCTCACGCCGTCGCCTTCCCCCGGCTGCCTGCCTCGTCGCCGCACGCCCCTCGGCTCCGATGCCCCCTGCCGCGCCCCGACTGCCCGTACCCCTCGGCGGCCACCCGCACCACAGGCCGCGCCGGCCTGCCTTGCCTGCTGCTGTTGCTCCCGCCGCGCGCGCGCTGTTGCCGCTCGTCGCGTCCGACCCGCCCCTGACCTCGCCCGCCTTTGCTCCGCCGCATCCCGCTTCCCCTCGCCGGGCCTCCCCCCTTCGCGCTGCTCCCTTGCTGTCGCTGCTGCTGCTGCTCTGGCAGCCGCAGCCACCCCTGCCGGCGCCGAACCGGCCTTCCCTTGCCGCAGCCACAGCTGGCTGCGCCCGCATCCAGCGCCCCGGCGGGCTGGCGCCCGTCGCCCGGTTTCGCCCGAACCCGCGCGCCCGATCCAGTGGCCTCTGTGCCACTGTCAGTTGGGGCCCACGCCCCTGGCATGTTAAAAAATAATAATAAAAAAAATTAATTAATTAATTAATTAACTTAATTAATCTAGTTTAATTAAACTTAATTAATCCTGCTTAATTAAACCCTAATTAACCTGGTTAGTCTATGACAGTGGGACCCACGTGTCAGTTTGACCAGTCAACGGTCAGAGTTGACCGCAGACGTCATGCTGACATCACGATGACATCATAAATGTATTTTCAAATTAATTTAATTAATAATAATTTCAAAAATGAATTGAATCTTTAAAAATGAATATAAAATAATCCGTAGCTCGGATGAAAATACTTTGTACATGAAAGTTGCTCAGAACGACGAGACGAATCTGAATACGCAGTCCGTTCGTTCACCACACGTCCCTAGCATAGCGAACATGCAACAATCCACCTCCGGTCTGCCTGTCCGAAAACGCCAAACACCGGGAATACTTTCTCGGATGTTTTCCCCCTTCGCCGGTATCGCCTATCACCGCGTTAGGGCACACCCGGCACTGCATATTGTCATGTCATACTTTGTGTAGCATTGTTTGCTTTGTATTTACTGTTTCCTCCCCCTCCTTCTCTCTCGATAGACGCTGAGACCGCTGACGACGCTGCCGTGAACGACTACTACGTCGACAACCCTTCTCTCTCGATACAGCTTCCAGGCAAGCCCCCCCTTGATCAACCCGATATCGCCTATTCCTTCTCTCTACTGCTTGCATTAGAGTAGTGTAGCATGTTACTGCTTTCGGTTAATCCTATTCTGCTGCATAGTCTGTCTTTGCTACTACTGTTGATACCTTACCTGCAATCCTAAAATGCTTAGTATGGGATGCTAGAATTACATCAGTGGCCCTACACTCTTGTCCGTCTGCCATGCTATACTACTGGGCCGTGATCACTTCGGGAGGTGATCACGAGTTTATATTATATACTATTACCTACTTATATTTCTGTTCGGAGATGGGGGCTGAAGGGGCAGGTGGTTCCATCCAGACAGAGGTGGGCCTAGGTTCCCGACGGCCCCCGAGTGTTACTTTGTGGCGGAGCGACAGGGCAGGTTGTGACCACCTAGGAGACAGGTGGGCCTGGCCCTGGTCGGCGTCCGCGGTTATATCAATTAACATGCTTAACGAGATTGGGTATTTGATCTGAGTCTGGCTACGAGCCTATACGCACTAACCACCCCACGGGAACAGTTATGGGTACTCGACGTCGTGGTATCAGCCGAAGCCTCCTAGACGTCAGCGACTGAGCGGCATGCGCCGGGTTGGACCGCGTAACGCAACTTCCTTTGTAATGGAGGTTGCTAGGTCTGCTCACCGGCCGCCCACGCAACATGCAGGTGTGCAATGGGCGATGAGCCCAGACTCTTGCGCGCATAGGATTTAGACTGGTGTGCTGACCTCTCTGTTAGGCCTAGGTAGGGCTGCGACGTGTTGATCTTTCGAGGCCGGGTATGACCCAGGAAAGTGTGCCCGGCCAGATGGATCAAGCGTGTTGGGTAATGTGGTGCACCCCTGCAGGGAAGTTTATCTTTTCGAATAGCCGTGTCCCTCGGTAAAAGGACGACCCGGAGTTGTACCTCGACCTTATGACAACTAGAACCGGATACTTAATAAAACACACCCTTTCAAGTGCCAGATACAACCCGGTGATCGCTCTCTCACAGGGCGACGAGGAGAGGATCGCTGGGTAGGATTATGCTATGCGATGATACTTGGTGAACTTACCAGCTACTCTCTTCTATATGCTTCAAGATGGAGGCTACCAGAAGCGTAGTCTTCGATAGGACTAGCTATCCCCCTCTTCTTCTGGCATTCTGTAGTTCAGTCCACAGATACTACCCATTTCATTGATACCATTGCATATGTAGTGTAGATCCTTGCTTGCGAGTACTTTGGATGAGTACTCACGGTTTCTTTGCTCCCCCTTTTTCCCCTTTCTATACCCGGTTGTCGCAACCAGATGCTGGAGCCCAGGAGCCAGACGCCACCTTCGACGACCCCTACTACACCGAGGGTGCCTACTACTACGTGCAGGCTGCCGCCGACGACCAGGAGTAGTTTAGGAGGATCCCAGGCAGGAGGCCTGCGCCTCTTCGATCTGTATCCCAGTTTGTGCTAGCCATCTTATGGCACCTTGTTTAACTTTATGTTTGTACTCAGATATTGTTGCTTCCGCTGACTCGTCTATGATCGAGCACTTGTATTCGAGCCCTCGAGGCCCCTGGCTTGTATTATGATGCTTGTATGACTTATTTATTTTTAGAGTTGTGTTGTGATATCTTCCCGTGAGTCCCTGATCTTGATCGTACACGTTTGCGTGTATGATTAGTGTACGATTGAATTGGGGGCGTCACAACTACGAGCACCAGTAAGGTACACATCAATAACATGTATATCAAATATACCTTTGTTTACTTTGCCATCCTTCTTATCTGCCAAGTATTTGGGGCAGTTCCGCTTCCAGTGACCATTTCCTTTGCAGTAGAAGCACTCAGTTTCAGGCTTGGGTCCAGCTTTGGGCTTCTTTACGGGAGCGGCAACTTGCTTGCTGTTCTTCTTGAAGTTCCCTTTCTTTCCATTGCCCTTTTTCTTAAAATTGGTGGTCTTGTTAACCATCAACACTTGATGTTCTTTCTTGATTTCTACCTCCGTCGATTTCAGCATCGCGAAGAGCTTGGGAATCATTTTCGTCATCCCTTGCATATTATAGTTCATCACGAATCTCTAGTAGCTTGGTGATAGTGACTGGAGAACTCTGTCAATCACTATCTTATATGGAAGATTAACTCCCACTTGATTCAAGTGATTGTAGTACCCAGACATTCTGAGCACATGCTCACTGGCTGAGCTATTCTCCTCCATCTTGTAGGCAAAGTACTTGTCAGAGGTCTCATACCTCTCAACATGGGCATGAGCCTGAAATACCAATTTCAGCTCTTGGAACATCTCATATGTTTCATGGTGTTCAAAACGTCTTTGGAGCCCTGATTGTAAGCCGTAAAGCATGGCGCACTAAACTATCAAGTAGTCATCAGATCAAGCTTGTTAAACGTTCATAACGTCTGCATCAGCTCCTGCAGTAGGTCTGTCACCTAGCGGTGCATCAAGGACATAATTCTTCTGTGCAGCAACGAGGATAATCCTCAGATCACGGACCTAGTCCGCATTATTGCTACCATCATCTTTCAACTTAGTTTTCTCTAGGAATGTATCAAAAAAAATGTGGAAGCTACATCGTGAGCTATTGAACTACAACATAATTTGCAAAGACATTTTGACTATGTTCATGATAAATCTTAGTTCAATTAATCAAATTACTAATGAACTCCCACTTAAATCAACATCCCTCAAGTTGTCTAAGTGATACATGATCCAAATCAACTAAACCATGTCCGATCATCACGTGAGATGGAGTAGTCTTCAATGGTGAACATCTTTATATTGATCATATCTACTATATGACTCATGTTTGACCTTTCAGTCTCTAGTGTTCCGAGACCATGTCTGCACATGCTAGGCTCATCAAGTTTAACCCAAGTATTCTGCATGTGCAAAACTGGCTTACACCCATTGTATGTGAACGTAGAGTCTATCACACCCGATCATCACATGGTGCTTCGAAACGACGAACTTTGGCAATGGTACATACTGAGGGAGAACACTTTTATCTTGAAATTAAGTGAAGGGATCATCTTATAATGCTACCGTCGTTCTAAGCAAAATAAGATGCATAAAGGATAAACATCACATGCAATCAAAATATGTGACATGATATGGCCATCATCATCTTATGCTTTTGATCTCCATCTCCAAAGCATCGTCATGATCTCCATCGTGACCGGCACGACACCTTGATCTCCATCATTGCGTCAGGGTCGTCTCGCCAACTATTGCTTCTACAACTATTGCTAACGCATAGCAATAAAGTAAAGCAATTACATGGCGCTTGCACTTCATACAATAATTAAGAGACAACCCTAAGGCTTCTGCCGGTTGTCGATATTACAAAACATGATCATCTCATACAACAACGTATATCACATCACATCTTGATCATATCACATCACAACATGCCCTGCAAAAACAAGTTAGATGTCCTCTACTTTGTTGTTGCAAGTTTTACGTGGCTGCTACGGGCTTCTAGCAAAACCGTTCTTAACTACGCAAAAAACCACAACGGTGATTATCAAGTTTGCTGTTTTAACCTTCTTCAAGGACTAGCCGTAGTCAAATTCGATTCAACTAAAGTAGGAGAAATAGACACCCGCCAGCCACCTTTATGCAAAATAAGTTGCATGTCAGTCGGTGGAACCAGTCTCATGTGCGTGGACATGTAAGGTTGGTCCGGGCCGCTTCATCCCACAATACCACCGAATCAAAATAAGACGTTGGTGGTAAGCAGTATGACCATCACCGCCCACAACTCCTTTGTGTTCTACTCATGCATATCATCTACGCATAGACCTGGCTCATGATGCCACTATTGGGGAATGTTGCATGGAAAACAAAAAATTTCTATGCACACGCAAGATCTATCCATGGAGATGCATAGCTATGAGAGGGGGAGAGCATCCTCATACCCTTGAAGATCGCTAAGCGGAAGCGTTTATCAACACGGTTGATGTAGTCGTACACCTTCACGATCCATCCCGATCAAGTACCGAACGCACGGCACCTCCGTGTTCAGCACACGTTCAGCTCGATGACGTCCTCGCCTTCTCGATCCAGCAAGAGAGGCAAAGTAGTAGATGAGTTCCGGCAGCATGACGGCGTGGTGACGGTGGTGGTGAAGAACAATCTCCGCAGGGCTTCGCCAAGCACAATGGAAACTATGACGGAGGATAAACTAGAGGGACGGGGTTGCCGGCACACGGCTTGGTGTATCTTGATGTGTTCCAACTTCCAAGTGCTAGCCCTGCTCCTCTATTTATATGTTGAGCCCTGGGGTCAAAACTTGGAGTAAAAGCCTCCTCAAAGTCGGTTTTGCCCGAAAGGCAAGAGTCCTTCTCGGACTCCAGGACCGGACACCAGGGTTCCCGGCGTCTGGACCTAGACGCCAGGGTCCCTGGCGCCTGGCCCCTGGCCTCCGCAAAACTGCCTTTTGAACTTACCAAAAGCCCTGTGGGCTTTACCCCTTGGCCCAAATAAAGTGTTCTCGTACCAGAACATTTCGGGAAACATCCGAAACACCTTCCGGTGAATTCCGGAACCCTTCCGAAAACCAAAACCTATTATCCTATATATCAATCTTTACCTCCGGACCATTCCGGAGCTCCTCGTTATGTCCGTGATCTCATCCGGGACTCCGAACAACATTCGGTCACCAACATACATAACTCATATAATACTATATCGTCAACGAACGTTAAGCGTGCGGACCCTATGGGTTCGAGAATGATGTAGACATGACTGAGACGCCTCTTCGGTCAATAACCAATAGCGGGACCTGGATGCCCATATTGGTTCCTACATATTCCACGAAGATCTTTATCGGTCGAACCTTTATGATAACATACGTAGTTCCCTTTGTCTGTCGGTATGTTACTTGCCCGAGATACGATCGTCGGTATCTTCATACCTAGTTCAATCTCGTTACCGGCAAGTCTCTTTACTCATTCCGTAATACATCATCTTGTAACTAACTCCTTAGTCAGTTTGCTTGCAAGCTTCTTGTGATGCTGTATTACCAAAAGGGCCCAGAGATACCTCTCCGTCATACGGAGTGACAAATCGCAGTCTCGATCCATGCCAACTCAACAGACACCTTCGGAGATACCTGTAGAGCATCTTTATGATCACCCAGTTACGTTGTGATGTTTGATAGCACACAAGGTATTCCTCCAGTATCCGGGAGTTGCATGATCTCATGGTCGAAGGAACATTTATTTGACATTAGGAAAGCAGTAGCAATAAACTGAACGATCATATGCTAAGCTAACGGATGGGTCTTGTCCATCCCATCATTCTCCTAATGATGTGATCCTGTTATCAAATGACAACTCATGTCTATGGTTAGGAAACCTTAACCATCTTTGATCAATGAGCTAGTCTAGTAGAGGCTCACTAGGGACACGGTATTTGTTTATGTATCCACACATGTATTTAAGTTTCCGGTCAATACAATTCTAGCATGAATAATAAACCTTTATCATGATTAAGGAAATATAATAATAACCATTTTATTATTGCCTCTAGGGCATATTTCCATCAGCTGCAGATAGCCCTCAATCGCTGAAGCCGTATGCTCCATGGATAATGTTTGCCATTGAGCAGCTCACAAATGAGAAATTCTTCTGGGCTTACGAGCCTAAAGTGTTCATGCCACCTGTTCGTGACACTCTGCGCATGGTGAAGGATAATAGAAAGGGGAAGGAACCGGTCGATGCTGCTGCAAACGCTTCTGCTTCTGAAAATGCTCTGAAGGTTAAAGAAGCCAGGATTGAAATCCCTCACGAAGGAAATCCATCAATATATGATATTTGTATTCGCACGCAGCAGACTCTGGAAAGACACATGAAGATTGATAGAAAAGAAAAGGTGGAATTGATGGCTGAGTTGAATCTGATTCGTAATCACACTCGTCAAATTCTTCTGCATGAGACGGATGCAAGAAAGCGATCATGGACCTTGCTGCGGAAGCATTACTCTCGCAAGGATCTAGCCAAGAAGGGCCTCTTAAAGGAATTTGATCATCTGGACTTGCTTGAAGTACCGCGCATCCGAAGACAAACTCCAGTGCTCCCACAGCGTTCTGCTTCAACGGATCTGCTGTTTGTCAATCATGATGATGAAATTGCAGATACAGCCAATACTCGTATCTACAAGCCAGATGTCCATCCTTCCAAGTCTTCCAAGGCTAAGGCTGCTACTCCTGCTTCTGCCTCGACCATTCCGCATTCTTCTGACTCTGATTCTTCGAGTGGTTTCAATTCTGATTCAGAAGATTCTCCCACGGAGTAATTCCTTGAATGCCCTCTCTTTCCTTTTTGACACTTGTTGACAAACAGGAGGAGAATTACATTGAGTGATAGTTTATCGGGGTTTGCAGGGTGTGTGTTTTCATTCCCATTTGCTTTTCCCTCGAACAATTTGCTTCAAGAACTTTATCGCACCGCATGTGGTGCTAAAACACTCGATCATCATGTAACATTAATAACCCCCGCCTGCAATATCATTTGCTTCGCACTATTTGTCTGCAGGTACCTTTAAATGTGTTTGTGCTGTGAATGCTTGTCACAGACGATTATCTATCTTACAGGGACACATAACTACTCCTCGAAGAAGAACAGTGAATCATCAAATGATGATATTTTTTCTAAGAAGTACCTCAAGTACTAAATGAACCATAACTGTTGTGGTTGGATATGCTCTTATTCTTGTCTCTCATTATCTAACCGTTTAGGAAGATAAAGTTAGCCTATGCATAAATGCCTTATTGAAGGCTATCTATATGACTGACAAAGTGTTTTTCCTCACAGATATCATTTGCATCATCTATATTGCAGGAAAATCACCTTCGAAGCATATCCACTCTAAGCAACGTATTATTACTCGATCCTGCTCTAATGATATCGAATGCCTAACATGCAGGAAAACTACTTCTCGTGTGGATTCAAATTGTGTTTTGAGAAATCCTTCATGACATATCCTTGTCACAAGCCAATCAACACTTATTTTACATCCAATCCTTGTCAAAGTTTTTGTGACAGGAACCACCTTAGACACCATCGAGTGCATTGAAAGAACTCAAGTATATGATCTGCTGTCAACGACACTCATACGAAGAGTAATATCACCGTTCCCCGATCCTTGAAAACCGAAGCATATCTTAAGGGGGGAGAATATATTATCTTCGTATTTATCTCTCATATTTCATTATTCTTCGCATTACATTTCATTCTTTATCTATCATTCGATGTGATCTGTTTTGTCAACAACCATCCAAAAATTGGGAGATTGTTGGTGCAATATCTGCCTACCTTATGTTTTGGAGATTGTTGACAGAAACAGGTATGGACTGATTTGTTTGCGAGTGCATATAGAGAGAAAAAGTCCATACACAACCGAAGAATATGCTGTCTCTGGTGCTGAGTTCAAGGAACTTCACCGAAGTACATTTGCATTGCAGAGAAGAATGAGCTATATTTATTGAAGTGATAGAGTCGAGAAGATTGATGTGAAGAAATCGACCCCTCAAAAGTTTGCTGCTGAAGCAAAGTTTTTGATTTGGTACTGTCGTCCGAAGAAATTGACTGCAATGATGGAAGTCGAAGACTAAGTGAAGACGTAGCATTCATTTATGTGTTCTTCTTTCATTCATTTGAGTCATAGGACCTCCGTACTATTAAGAGGGTTATAGGTTCTCGATGCTTAGATCCGCTGTGATGCTTAGCCAAAAACTATGAAAGTTGCGAGAGAAATCTCTTTGTGCTCCGAGCAAATACTCGTCAGCAAGAGACTGAGTTCTTCTTCACTGCGAGATATTTGTCTCAGACCGAGGAGTTAGAATTACTTGTTCCATAATAAATGTTACCGTTGTGCTCAAATCCGACCGTTGGAATCGTGTCGTACGACCATTGGCTGATCCCGATGTCTAATTTTGTCATTTCCCATCAGGGAAGGCTGCGGCTATAAATAGCCACCCCGCTCCAACGTTGTCCGTTGGCTGCTCTGCTTGAGATTTCTTAGAAGATTGATTTGAGCAACCCCTCTCCGAGTGATTTGAGTTTAAGATCCACCGAGAGAAAAATCAAGAGCCCAAACTTAGACAGTGGTTCAGCATCATAGTAGTTCTGAGTGAGAGTTCTTGTACCTATTACTCTGCGCACTCTCTTGACGGATAGGTTTCGGCTTCGAGTGATGAAGAGTCGTTGTCTTCACCGAGCCTAATCTTCAGCAACCAACAGTGATTGTGGTTCGCGAAGGTCGACTGAAGGTTTGGAGATCGCCGATAAGGATCTGCCACGACTGAAATCAACTTGAGTCTGATCAGCTCTGTGTTTAAGGAGAATAGGGTGAAGAGAGTTTATGTTCCGTGTTAAGTCATAGCCCCTCCAACCAGACGTAGCCCTTTTGGCAGAAGGGTGAACTGGTCTACCAAATCTCTCTTTAGCCATCGAGCACCCCTGGTCATTTCTACTCTACTGCATTTCCCTCAGCAGTTATTATTCATGCTCTGTGCCGATAGATTACTTGATCATTTTGTTCTGTTGTCACCATCCTGTGTGTCAGTATTCATCCTCATTCATTTTCATCGCCTGTACTCGTTCGTTATCATTCTCTTGTGATATCATCCCATAGTTTTTATTTTGTACCAACTATGTTGTGTCTCACTCTGCTACATCTGTTTGCATGTTGCATTACTCTCATGGTAGTTAAACCAGTGATTCATCAAGCACGTACTATTGTTAATGCTTTCATCGATAAATATGCTTCTGACGAAGAAGTTTCACTCGGTCTATTTCCTTCGAAATTATATTCCGCTGCTGTGATTGGGTTTTGTTTCAAAGCTTTCGAAAGAAAATTTGAATCTCCCATTCACCCCCTCTGGTCGATATACTCTCGATCCTAACAGGGGGTTCTCAATCCCCTTGTCTTGCTAGTTGCAATATTAGAAGCAAACATGGATAGATAGTGGAAAACGGCAAAATAGTAAAAGGGAATAAAAGAGCAGTTGTGTAAAGGCAGATACTAATAGAGAATGGACACGGGGGCATAGGTTTGACTAGTGACATCTCTCTCGAAAGCAGGTAGTGGTATGGTAAACAAATTATTATTGGACAATTGACATAAAAGCAACAATTTATAACTATGATCATTCATGGCATAATCTTTTATAGGCATCATGTATGTGATAAGTGGACCATCCAACTGCATCTACTACCATTACTCCACTCTGAAACCGCTATCCAGCATGCATCTCAAGGTATTAAGTTTAATGCAAAACAGAGCGACACAATAAGCAAGATGACATGATGTAGACAGAAAAAAAATCTAGCAATAAGATTAAAGCCCGTCGTTTTATCCTTAGTGGCAACATTACAAATGCATGTCTTGTCCCTTTCTGTCACTAGGATATAAAAATCACTGCAAGATTGAACCCACTACTATGCACCACTCCCTCTGAAGAATTACCCATCTATCTTGGCCAGAGAAGACAAATAACTCAGAAAGCATACATAGCTACTCAATTATACGCCAAAGAAACTTCAAAAGATTCAATTGATTTCAATGAACAATCTGATCATAAATCCATAATCCACAATAAATTTCAGCACGTAGTAATAATTGTTCCTTACCGATTTCCACTTACCAAAAGCGCTTCACTCCCCGGCAACGGCGCCAGAAAATAGCCTTGATGACCCACAAGTATATGGGATCAATTGTAGCCTTTTCGATAAGTAAGAGTGTTGAACCCAACGAGGAGCAGAAGGAAATGACAAGCGGTTTTCAGCAAGGTAATGTCTGCAAGTACTGAAATTGTAAGTAGCAGAGTAATTTGATAGTCAGATAATTTGTAACGAGCAAGTAACAATAGTAGTAACAAAAGTGCAACAAGGCAGCCCAATCCTTTTGAGGCAAAGGACAGGCCAAAACGGTCTCTTATAATAAGCAAAGCGTTCTTGAGGGTACACGGGAATTTCATCTAGTCACTTTCATCATGTTGGTTTGATTTGTGCTCGCTACTTTGATAATTTGGTATGTGGGTGGACCAGTGCTTAGGTGCTGCTCTTACTTGAACAAACCTCCTACTTATGATTAACCCCCTCGCAAGCATCCGCAACTACGAGAAAAGTATTAAGAATAAATTCTAACCATAGCATTAAACTTTTGGATCCAATCGGTCCCTTACGGAATAGCGCATAAACTAGGGTTTAAGCTTCTGTCACTCTCGCAACCCATCATCTAATAACTACTCCACAATGCATTCCCTTAGGCCCAAATATGGTGAAGTGTCATGTAGTCGACGTTCACATGACACCACTAAGGGAATCACAACATACATATCATCAAAATATCGAACACATATCAAGTTCACATGATTACTTGCAACATGATTTCTCCCGTGACCTCAAGAACGAAAGTAACTACTCAAGATCAGAGGGGTATTAAATAGCATATTGGATCTGAACATATAATCTTCCACCAAATAAACCATATAGTAATCAACTATAAGATGTAATCAACACTACTAGTCACCCACAAGCACCAATCTATAGTTCCGGTACAAAGATTGAACACAAGAGATGAACTAGGGTGTGAGAGGAGATGGTGCTGTTGAAGATGTTGATGGAGATTACCCTCCCCAAGATGGGAGAGTTGTTGGTGATGATGATGACGATGATTTCCCCCTCCGGGAGGGAAGTTCCCCCGGCGGAATCGCTCCACCGAAGGGTAAAAGTGCTCCTGCCCAAGTTCCACCTCGAGACGGCGGCGCTCCGTACCGAAAGTCCTCTCCCAATTTTTTCTAGGTCAAAATGACTGATATACCAGAAGATGGTCACCGGAGGTGGGCCAAGGGGAGCACAACCCACCAGGGCGCGCCTGGGCTCCCTGGCACGCCTAGGTGGGTTGTGCCCACCTGGTGGGCCCCCTCTGGTACTTATTGGCTCCAATATTTCTCATTTATTCCATAAAAAATCCCCGTAAAGTTTCAGCTCATTTGGAGTTGTGCAGAATAGGTAGCCTGACGTAGCTTTTTCAGGTCCAGATTTCCAGCTGCCGGAATTCTCCCTATTTGTGTGTACCTTGCATATTATGAGAGAAAAGGCATTAGAATTACTCCAAAAAGCATTATTATGCATAAAAACATCATAAATAACAGTAGGAAAATATGATGCAAAATGGACGTATCAACTCCCCCAAGCTTAGTCCTTGCTTGTCCTCAAGCGAAAACCGAAATCGAAAAACATGTCCACATGCTTAGAGAGAGAGGTGTCGATAAAAACAAAATACGGACATAGAAGCATCATGTAATTTTATTATAACAACAACAAACTTTAACATAAAACTTTTATCATAGAACTTTTATCATAGACTTCTCATGAATAAGTAACAATTCATCACACAATCGAAGTATAAAGCATAAACTCTATTAGAAACCAACAAACTATGTTCTCAGTCAACTTTGCAACTACAATTCATCATCTTTTCAGGAAGGGTCACGTATCGGAGCCTTTAGGCAAGTCCACATACTCAACCATCATATAGCCTTCTATGATTGCTAACACTCACCGCATACACTTGAGCAAAACGTTTCAACCGGACACATAGAAAGACAGGGGCTTATAGTTTCGCCTCCCAACATATTCACCTCAAGGGTGATGTCAACAATAATAACTCATGCTACCCATATTCAACTGGATATATGTGCCTAGATCTTTCCTCACCACATGATGCTTGCCAAAAGAGAGTAAAAAGGAATAGAGAGAAAAACTTTGACTCTTGCATGAAAGTAAATACATAAAAGTAAAAGATAGGCCCTTCGTAGAGGGAAGCAAAGGTTGCCATGTGCTTTTTGTTTGTATGCTCAACCCCTTAATGCAAAAGAACGTCACGTTATATTGCCCCTTGTGATGGCAACCTTTATTATGTAGTCTGTCGCTTTTATTCTTCACCATCACAAGTTCGTACAACGCTCAATTTTCTATTACACTAAATGATCTCACACTTTTAGAAGCAATTTTTATTGCCTTATTGCGCCGATGACAACTTACTTGAAGGATCTTACTCAATCCATAGGTAGATATGGTGGACTCTCGAAAATAAGATTTGGGTTTGAGGGTTTTTTTGATGCACAAGTAGTATCTCTACTTAGTGCGGAATTTTTGGCTAGCAAAGATGGGGGGCAAGCACCACATGTTGAAGGATCTATGACAATATAACTTCTTTGTGAATATGAACAAACATAAATCATTAAGTTGTCTTCCTTGTCCAACGTCCACAATTTTGGCATATAATATTTTGATGGGGGCTCACAATCACAAAAGATTTCCATGATAGTGTATTTATATGTGAATCTTCTCTTCCCTTATTAATTCTTTCATGATTTGCATCATTGACTAATGCTATGTTTGTCAATCTCTAATACAATTTTCTACTTATACTTTTCCTTATGTCGTGTTATCACCTACCATTGGATTAGCATATGATCTTTTCATTTATTTCCTTTCTCTTTATTGAAACATGAAAGTAAAGAAAGCAAAAACTCAAACTAAACTTTATTATATATCTCGCACACGATTACAAGGATGGATTACTAAGCAAGCTCTCAAAAAGAAAGGATCGAACTAAACTTTTATTCACCTAAAGCAAAAAAATAACCATGGATCGAGCTAAGAAAAGTAAAGGCAAAAGACAGTGGGGGTGATACGATACCGGGGCACCTCCCCCAAGCTTGGCGGAAGCCAAGGGGAGTGCCCATACCCGATACTCAATTTTCTTTTGGTTGATGAAGAAGGAGGTGGTGGTGATGATGAAGTAGAAGCGATCCTGTCCTTCCAGATCAAGAGATTCTCCAATCTACGGATGACACTCCGGAGGAAGATGATGTGCTCTTGATGCAGAATATTTTCACGAGTGAGATATTTATTTTGCACATGAACCGTTTCGATGATCCGAAAGGCTTCAATCTCAGTAGGGGTAAGATGAGCATAGTAAGGTTTAAGGATATCTTCTTCTTCCTCCTTGGCAGGCAGTGCTTGTTCGATCACCGGCGTTTGATCTCCGGTAGCCTCCTTGCCCTTGTCCTCCTTGGCTGCTCTAACGGCCTCTTCCCTCTTTAGCTCGAGCTTCATCAACCAAGCATCCTCTTCCACATTGTTAGAGGAAGACGAAGACATGATGCCTGGCTTAACAGATCTGACAGGAAACAGTAAGAAAAGAGAACAGGAGATTTCTCCGCGATACGGAGGTCAATAGGTTCGGTGTGTATATAAAGATTTTTTTTATCTTGGAAAACAAGCAAACGGAAGAAAAACGGAGTCCGGAAGGTACCCGAGGTGGGCACAACCCACCTGGGCGCGCGTGGCAAGCCAGGCACGCCCTGGTGTCTTGTGCCCACCAGGGGTGCCTTCCTGGTTGCTTCTTATTTTCCTAATTTTCTAAATATTCGAAAACTGGCAAAAAATATTTTTGCGGATTTTTCGAAGTCCGTTTACTTACCGTATCACGTACCTCCTCTTTTTCACGATTCTGGAGTGTTCCGGAAGGACTCTTTTATGTGTTCTTCCAGTGTCATAGTTTGGATAATATTACTTTCAACATTAATGGGCGTACCTGAGATATAATGTTTTATTCGTTGCCCATTAACAACCTTCGGGTTAGTACCTTCGGCATTATTTATTTTGATAGCTCCAGACCGATAAAACTCCTCGATAACATAGGGTCCTTCCCATTTGGAGAGGAGTTTTCCTGCAAAGAATCTGAAATGAGAGTTGTACAAAAGAACATATTCTCCAACTTTGAACTCACGCTTTTGGATTCTTTTATCATGCCATATTTTAACTTTTTTCTTTAAATAACTTGGCATTTTCATAAGCTTGGGTTCTCCATTCATCTAATGAGCTAATATCAAATAACCTCTTTTCACCGACAAGTTTGAAATCATAGTTGAGTTCTTTAATTGCCCAATATGCTTTATGTTCTAACTCAAGAGGCAAATGACAAGCTTTTCCATAAACCATTTTATAAGGAGATATACCCATAGGATTTTTATATGCTGTTCTATAAGCCCAAAGTGCATCATCTAATTTCTTAGACCAATTCTTCCGGGACCTATTGACAGTCTTTTGCAAAATTAATTTTATTTCTCTATTGCTAAGTTCAACTTGACCACTACACTGAGGATGATAGGGTGATACAATTCTATGGTTAACATCATACTTGGCAAGAAGTTTACGGAAAGCACCATGAATAAAGTGTGAACCACCATCAGTCATTAAATATCTAGGGACTCCAAACCTTGGGAAAATAATTTCCTTAAGCATTTTAATAGAGGTGTTGTGATCAACACTACTGGTTGGAATAGCTTCTACCCACTTAGTAACATAATCAACAGCAACCAAAATATGAGTATACCCATTAGAGGAAGGAAAAGGTCCCATGAAATCAAATCCTCAAACATCAAATGGTTCAACAGCAAGAGAATAATTCATAGGCATTTCTTGACGCTTACCGATATTACCTATTCTTTGACATTCATCACAAGATAAGAAGAACTTACGAGCATCTTTGAAGAGAGTAGGCCAATAAAAACCAGATTGCAATACCTTATGAGCAGTTCTGTCTCCCGCATGATGTCCTTCATAAGCTTCGGAGTGACATTTCCGTAGGATCTGTCCCTGTTCATGCTCAGGTACACAACGTCTAATAATACCATCTACTCCTTCTTTATAAAGATGTGGGTCATCCCAGAAGTAATGTCTTAAATCATAGAAGAAAATTTTCTTTTGTTGGTATGTAAAGCTAGGTGGTAAATATTTAGCAACAATGTAATTAGCATAATCAGCATACCAAGGAGTGTTATTAGAAACATTTATTGTAGCTAACTGCTCATCAGGAAAGCTATCATCAATAGGTAGTGGGTCATCAAGGACATTTTCAAGCCTAGACAAGTTATCAGCTATGGGATTCTCTGCTCCTTTTCTATCAGTAATATGCAAATCAAATTCTTGTAGCAAGAGAACCCACCTAATGAGTCTAGGTTTAGCATCTTTCTTTTCCATAAGATATTTTATAGCAGCATGATCGGTGTGAACAGTCACTTTAGAATCAGCAATGTAGGATCTAAATTTATCACAAGCAAACACAACTGCTAAGAATTCTTTTTCAGTAGTAGCATAATTTCGTTGGGCACTGTCTAGAGTTTTACTAGCATAATGGATAACATTTAGTTTCTTATCAACTCTTTGTCCTAGAACAGCACCAACAACATAATCACTAGCATCACACATAATTTCAAAAGGCAAGTTCCAATCAGGTGGTTGAATAATAGGTGCAGTAATTAAGGCTTTCTTGAGTGTTTCGAAGGCTTCTAAACAATCATCATCAAAAACGAAAGGAGTGTCCTTTTGCAAAAGATTTGTAAGAGGCCTAGAAATTTTAGAAAAGTCTTTGATAAATCTCCTATAGAAACCAGCAGTACCAAGGAAACTACGAATACCTTTGATATCTTTAGGACATGGCATTTTCTCAATTACATCAACCTTAGCTTTGTCCACCTCAATACCTCTTTCAGAAATTTTATGGCCCAAAACAATACCTTCATTAACCATAAAGTGGCACTTCTCCCAATTCAAGACAAGATTTGTTTGCTCATATCTTTGCAAAACTCGATCAAGATTGCTTAAACAATCATCAAAAGACTTCCCATAAACAGAAAAGTCATCCATGAAAACCTCAACAATCTTTTCACAAAAGTCAGAGAATATAGCAGTCATACATCTTTGAAAGGTAGCAGGTGCTTTGCATAAACCAAAAGGCATACGTCTATAAGCATAAGTTCCAAAGGGACAAGTGAAAGTGGTCTTTTCTTGATTAGGTTGAGAAACAGGTATTTGTGAAAAACCAGAATATCCATTAAGGAAACAAAAATGTGTGTGCTTTGACAATCTTTCTAGCATTTGGTCAATAAAAGGCAAAGGGTAATGATCTTTTCTAGGTGCTTTGTTTAATTTTCTAAAATCAATTACCATTCTATAGCTTGTAACAATTCTTTGTGGGATGAGTTCATTTTTATCGTTAGGAACGACAGTAATTCCTCCCTTCTTAGGGACACAATGAACATGACTTACCCACCTACTATCAGCTATAGGATAGATTATACCTACTTCCAGAAGTTTTAATATTTATGTTCTT
Organism: Thinopyrum elongatum; assembly: GCA_011799875.1. Lineage (NCBI taxonomy): Eukaryota > Viridiplantae > Streptophyta > Magnoliopsida > Poales > Poaceae > Thinopyrum > Thinopyrum elongatum. The sequence goes on along the minus strand of CM022298.1, from coordinate 435,283,492 downwards.
ACCACTTCTTTCATCTTCGGATTTAACCGACGTTGGTGATCAACAATGGGTTTAGCATCAGGTTCCATATTAATTTTGTGCTGACATAGAGTGGGACTAATGCCCTTAAGATCATCAAGAGTATATCTAATAGCAGCTCGGTGCTTCCTTAGAACTTTCAATAGTCTTTCTTCTTCATGTTCTGAAAGGTTAGCACTAATAATAACATGATATATCTTTTTCTCATCAAGATAAGCATATTTCAAAGTGTCTGGCAATTGTTTTAATTCAAACATAGGATCACCTTTAGGTGGAGGAGGACCTCCTAGAGTTTCAATAGGCAAATTGTATTTAAGCATAGGAAGTTGTTCAAAGAAAATCTCATATATTTCATTTCTTTCATGCATATGTATATCATTTTCATGGTCTAGCAGATATTGTTCTAAAGGATCAGTAGGAGGCACAGCAATAGAAGCAAGACCAATTATTTCATCCTTACTAGGCAATTCTTTTTTATGAGGTTTTCTACTAAACTTGGAAAAGTTAAACTCATGAGACTCATCACCAAAACTGACACCGACAGTTTGTTTCTTACAATCTATTTTAGCATTAACGGTGTTCAAGAAAGGTCTACCAAAGATAATGGGACAAAAATCATCTTGTGGGGAACCAAGAACAAGAAAATTAGTAGGATATTTTATTTTCCCACACAAGACTTCAACATCTCTAACAATCCCAATTGGTGATATGGTGTCTCTATTAGCAAGTTTAATAGTAACATCTATGTCTTCTATCTCAGCGGGTGCTATGTCATTCATAATTTCTTGATATAAGGTAAAGGGAATAGCACTCAGGCTAGCACCTATGTCGCATAAACCATGATAACAGTGATCTCCTATTTTAACTGAGACAACAGGCATGCCAACAACGGGTCTACGAATATCTGACTTATCAGGTTTGACAATTCTAGTAGCTTCATTACAGAAGTAAATAACATGCCCATCTATATTTTCTTCCAGGAGATCCTTGACCATAGCAACACTAGGTTCTACTTTGATTTGTTCATCAGGTTTAGGTGTTCTAATATAACTTTTGTTGACCACAGTTGAAACTTTAGCATGTTCCTTTATCCTAACAGGGAAAGGTGATTTCTCAATATAAGCAGTAGGAACAACTAGATCAACATTATAAATAATAGTTTCCTCTTTAACTGGTATCGGTTCTTTAATTTCCTTTTTAATAGGTGGGTGATACTTAAACCACTTCTCCTTGGGGAGATCAACATGAGTAGCAAATGATTCACAAAAGGAGGCTACTATCTCAGAGTCAAGTCCGTATTTAGTGCTAAACTTTTGAAAAGCATCGGTATTCATAAAAGATTTAACACAATCATACTTAAGCTTAATACCTGACTCTTTACCTTTGTCGAGTTCCCAATCCTTATAGTTGCGTTTAATTCTTTCCAAAAGATCCCACCGGAATTCAATGGTCTTCTTCATAAAGGAACCAGTACAAGAAGTATCAAGCATGGATTGATCATCACGAGAAAGCCGAGCATAAAAATTCTGAATTATAATTTCTCTTGAGAGCTCACGACTGGGGCATGAATATAACATTGACTTAAGCCTCCCCAAGCTAGAGCGATACTTTCTCCTTCACGAGGCCAAAAATTATATATGTAATTCCGGTCACGATGAACTAGATGCATAGGATAATTTTTTTGGTGAAACTCCAATTTCAATTGATTCCAATTCCAAGATCCAATATCATTGCATAGCCTATACCATGCCAATGCCTTTACCTTCAAAGATAAAGGGAAAACCTTCTTCTTAACTTCATCCCCGGGTAAACCTGCAAGCTTAAACAATCCACAAATTTCTTCCACATATATCAAGTGCATATCAGGATGTTCGGTTCCATCTCCTGCATAAGGATTAGCTAGCAGTTGTTTTATCATACCCGAAGGAATTTCATATTCAACATTTTCAGTAGGTGCAGTAGGTTGAGGGGTAACTAATTGTGGTTCCCGTCGAGGTGAAGATACCCCGAACAAACCCCTCAAAGGATTGTTTTCCATAGTAACAAGTGACAATAAATTTCAGCACGTAGTAATAATTGTTCCTTACCGATTTCCACTTACCAAAAGCACTTCACTCCCCGGCAACGGCGCCAGAAAATAGCCTTGATGACCCACAAATATATGGGATCAATTGTAGCCTTTTCGATAAGTAAGAGTGTCGAACCCAACGAGGAGCAGAAGGAAATGACATGCGGTTTTCAGCAAGGTAATGTCTGCAAGTACTGAAATTGTAAGTAGCAGAGTAATTTGATAGCCAGATAATTTGTAACGAGCAAGTAACAATAGTAGTAACAAAAGTGCAGCAAGGCAGCCCAATCCTTTTGAGGCAAAGGACAGGCCAAAACGGTCTCTTATAATAAGCAAAGCGTTCTTGAGGGTACACGGGAATTTCATCTAGTCACTTTCATCATGTTGGTTTGATTCATGTTCGCTACTTTGATAATTTGGTATGTGGGTGGACCGGTGCTTAGGTGCTGTTCTTACTTGAACAAACCTCCTACTTATGATTAACCCCCTCGCAAGCATCCGCAACTACGAGAAAAGTATTAAGAATAAATTCTAACCATAGCATTAAACTTTTGGATCCAATCGGTCCCTTACGGAATAGCGCATAAACTAGGGTTTAAGCTTCTGTCACTCTCGCAACCCATCATCTAATAACTACTCCACAATGCATTCCCTTAGGCCCAAATATGGTGAAGTGTCATGTAGTCGATGTTCACATGACACCACTAAGGGAATCACAACATACATATCATCAAAATATCGAACACATATCAAGTTCACATGATTACTTGCAACATGATTTCTCCCATGACCTCAAGAACGAAAGTAACTAATCACAAATGATAATCATGCTCAAGATCAGAGGGGTATTAAATAGCATATTGGATCTGAACATATAATCTTCCACCAAATAAACCATATAGTAATCAACTACAAGATGTAATCAACACTACTAGTCACCCACAAGCACCAATCTATAGTTCCGGTACAAAGATTGAACATAAGAGATGAACTAGGGTTTGAGAGGAGATGGTGCTGTTGAAGATGTTGATGGAGATTACCCTCCCCAAGATGGGAGAGTTGTTGATGATGATGATGACGATGATTTCCCCCTCCGGGAGGGAAGTTCCCCCGGCGGAATCGCTCGGCCAGAGGGCAAAAGTGCTCCTGCCCAAGTTCCTCCTTGAGACGGTGGCGCTCCGTCCCGAAAGTCCTCTCCTGATTTTTTCTAGGTCAAAATGACTGATATACCAGAAGATGGGCACCGGAGGTGGGCCGAGGGGAGCACAACCCACCATGGCGCGCCCAGGTGGGTTGTGCCCACCTGGTGGGCCCCCTCTGGTACTTATTGGCTCCAATATTTCTCATTTATTCCATAAAAAAGCCCCGTAAAGTTTCAGCTCATTTGGAGTTGTGCAGAATAGGTAGCCTGACGTAGCTTTTTCAGGTCCAGATTTCCAGCTGCCGGAATTCTCCCTCTTTGTGTGTACCTTGCATATTATGAGAGAAAAGGCATTAGAATTACTCCAAAAAGCATTATTATGCCTAAAAACATCATAAATAATAGTAGGAAAACATGATGCAAAATGGACGTATCAGCTACTACTATGGACCCATAGGTCCTAAAGGAACTACTCACACATCATCATGGAGGTAGCAAGGTTGAGGAAGAAGCCTTCGACCATGGTTTCCTATCCGGTGGAGCTCCGGAATAGGCCTCCAAATGGGATCGCTTCGGAATAGAGGCTTGCGGCAGTGCTATTTTTTTATGGATGGCTTATGAATGGTTTTGAGATTTATAGGCAGAAGAATTAGGTCAAACGGTGGATCAGCGGGGCAAATGGATAGGTGGTGTGACCACCCCCTGGCCCCGCCATGTGTCCATGTGGGAGCCTCATGGGTCCTCTCGATGTCACCTAAAGCTTCTAGTGTTCCTTCTGATCCAGAAAAAATCATCAAAAATTAGCGTCGTATTTGGACTTTCCTAGATAATGATTTTCTGTGAAACCAAAAACAAGCAAAAAATAGGAACTCACATTGGGCACTAAGTTAATAGGTTAGTCCATAAAAATGATATAAAGCATATAAAAGTAATAATATAATAGCATGAAACAATAAAAAATTATAGATACGTTTAAGACATATCAGCTTTGCATTGAATGCATTGGTCGGCCCGTGGAATCCCAAGGGAGCTCCATAGGCTTTGCACTGAAGTTTTTATTGGTTGGCAAAACCCCTGGAGGGCCCACCAAAGTGGAGCTGGTGCTCAGGGGACGGTCCCCGAGCACTCCTTTGGCTCCTCTAGTTGTTGTTATTGAAGTCCAAGTCATACAGTACGAGGGCTTGAGGGTGGTCAGGGGCAATGCGTGATTTCCCTGCCCAAGTTGGTCGACAACTTGTGCTTGGGGGAGCTATGATCACGTGCCCTTGCTCTTTGTTCTGGATGTCTTGACATTTTCAATGGTATCAGATGACTCCACCTCAAGGCTGATGATCTTGAAGTGAGGATATTCACGAAGAACTGCTCCTTGGGCCCTATGGCATCGACCCCATCCCATTCCAGCAGGCTCGGGGACCCTGTTTCCGGTTTTGCTGACAGTAGCCCTCGACTCTGGCAGTATGTGATGGCTTTGAAGAGGGTGAGGCTGGTGGGAGGGCCTCTCCTTGATGGATTGATATGGGCACCAACCCATTGTCGTGGAAGAAGAGGCGTCGCCTCGATCATTGCCACATCGGTTCAATTCTTGTGCGTAGAGGTATTGATACCCAATCGTGGAAATAATGGGGTTCATTCCCTGCCTTGAATTGCAGAGACGCCGCTCATGCCATTCATCTTAAAAAGCTTTGTGTTCCATCTCTTGCTCATCTCTTTGCATTCTGCACCCAAAATCTTCTACCTTACACTTTCTTCAAGCTTTTCTACCTCTCTGCCTCCCCGCTTCCAATCTTCAGCCTTCCAACCCTACCTCGCTGCCATACCTCCTCGAAAGCGCGACAATGTTGTGTCATCTGGGTGCGGCGGTGTTGCATCATCTGAGCGCGTCAAGAGAATCATCCTTGCCTAGTTCCGCATCATCAACAAGAGTGGATGCCAAAGCTGAGGAAGATGTTGGTCCTGGCAGGCCGACACGGGGAAGTCATGAGATTGGTGACACATCCCCCAAACCGAAGGGCCAACAAGATGGTGGTCTTCTTGACATTCCTCACGACGGGCATGCTACACTTGTTCTCAGCCTTTTTCCTCGCCGCCCTGGAGGATATTTTGGCATTCATCCTCTCCATCTTGCCTCAAATTCCATAGTGGTGTTGGCCATCTTCAACCATCTCTATGAGGTTTGTGGACACGATGCTGTCGATGGCACCCTTTAGCCACTATTTTGTTCTTCGGACACTAGGATGGAGCAAAGTAACCGGGAGTTGCGGCTTCTGCCTCTGCGATGGGCTCGTAGAGGCGTACATCACCTAAGCACCATGGAACAAGTGGAACGACTGGCATAACTTTTGGGTTTAGATCGAAGTGGATCTGCACGCCCAACTGGTGCTTCCTACTGAGCCAACGATGGCGGGTGGGAAGATATGGGAGCGCGTGGCTGGGGGCGATGACCAACTACTCACGATCACCAACAAAATTTTAGATCTTTGAACTCTTGGTTTGATGATGACACCCCCCCGAGTAGCTGTAACACCCCCAGTGGTTAGCCACAGTAATCACCATTTTGATTATGCCAAGTCACCATGATTAACAATGCTTAATCATCATTGGGATCATATCTCATTTTAAAATTCAAGTTCAAATGGAAATTCAAAACTAAAAGTGAAAATAAAAGTTGCTCAAATTAGAAACTAAATTGTTCATTAAATAGCAAGTAAATCAGAGGCAATTCTGAAATTGAAACCAACATTATTGGAATTGGTAAGTGGCTCTAACAGCCTCAAACAGTGACTGAAAACAGTATTTAATACCCTTTTTATTAATCCAAAATTAATACGAAATTATGTTTTGCCCAAGCTAGTTTTCGGTGATAGGATATGTCGCACTGTGATTTATGGACCAGTTCACATATTTTACAAAATTCATTTGGGTGCCAAAATATTTGCATAACAGGAAAATGTGAGAAAAGAAATAAGAAAAAGGAAATAAAACAAAATACAAAAATAAAAGAAAACAACCCCCCCTAGCCCAACTGGGCCACGGCCCAGCCAGGCCATCAGGCCGGCCCACCCCATCCCCATAACCCTCACTCCCCACCCGAAACCCTAGCCCGCCACCAACACTACCCCCCCCACTCGCTCGCCCCCCTCCTCTGGATCGAGATCCAGGGAGAGGCTCGGCCTCGATCCCAGCCGCCTCGACGTCGCCCGGAGCCACCTGCCGCCGCCGCTCGCCGTCCCTGAAGCCACCTCGACGCCGCCGGAGCCCCTCCGCCTCGACCTCGCCCATCCTCATCTCTTCCCCACGTCGGACGCTCCCTCGCCGCCTCGCCCGCGACCGCGCCGTAGCCGGAACCCGCCGGACTGCCTCGTCCCCGTCGCCCGCGTCGGCTCACCTCTCCGATGCCACTCCGACCGTCCCGAGCTCTCCACTGACCTCCTCCCAGTGAGCCATGTCCGTTCCCCTCTTCCCCGTCGATCCCACCATCGATTGGCGCCGCCCCGCTCCCGCCCGAAGCTCGCGACGACCTCGCACTCACCGAGCCGCCCCTGGCCGCGCCCCAGGCACCAAGCCTCGCGCGCTGGCCGTCCCTTGGCTGTGCGCCCTACAGCGCCACCCCGCTCGCCCCCTGCTTCAGCTGCTCTGCTGCTGCCGCACCACCACCAGCCGCGGGTGCTCACCATCGCCGCGCGCGCGCGCGCGCTCGCAAGCCCTGCGCCGCGCCTTGCCTCGCCCCTGCGTGCTCGCGCGTGCGCGCACACAGCCGCTGCTGTGCTGCTGCTTCCCACTGCCTCGCCGCCGCCGCAAGTCCTCCCCGGCGCCGACTCGCACCCCTCCCCGCTCCCGCTGCCTAGAGCCGCCGCGGCCCCTGCCTCGCCGGGCCTCGCCCCCTCCGACCCGCGCGCGCCGCGCCGCTCGGAGCCGTGCCCGGCCGCGGCTGAGTTGGGCAGGTGCCCAGGCGGTTCGCCCGGCGCCCGCAGCGCCCCATCGCCCGTGCCCTCGCGCCAGCTGGCCTCTGTGCCACCGACAACCGGCGCCCACCCCCTGAAATGTTTTCAAAGAAAAAGAAAAAGAAAAAATAAATAAATAAATAAATAAATAATTAATTAGTGAATTAATTAAGTTAATTAATCCTGTTTAATTATTCTGATTAATTAGTTAGTTTAATTAACCGTAATTAAATTAACTAAACCCTAATTAAACCAAACTGACACTGACAGGTGGGACCCACACGTCAGTTTGACTAGGTCAACGGCCCTGTTGACTGCTGACGTCATGCTGACGTCCTGATGACGTCAGCATACACTATTTTGGATAATTCAAATTTAAATGATTAAATAAATTCCAGAAATTGCTAAAATCTTTAGAAAATCATATAAAATAATTTGTAGCTCAGATCAAAATACTTTGTACATGAAAGTTGCTCAGAACGACGAGGCGAATCCGGATGCGCGGTCCGTTCGTCCGCCACACGTCCCTAGCATAGAGAACATGCAACCGTCCCCCTCCGGTCCCTCCGTCCGAAAATGCCAAACACCGGGAGTACATTCCCGGATGAATTCCCGCTTCGCCAGTATCACCCGGCACTGCGTTAGATCACCTCTGTCACCGCGTATTACCATGTTATGCTTTGTGCTGCACTTGTTTGCTCTGTATTTATTGTTTCCTTCCCCTCTTCTCTCTTGTTAGACCCCGACGTCGTCCCCGAGACCGACGCAGCTCCGGAGACCGACGACACCATTGACGACTTTGCCCTTGTCGCCGAGCAACCAGGCAAGCCCCCCTTTTGATCATCCCGATATCGCCCATTCTATTTTCTCATGCTTGCATTAGAATTGCTGCTGCTACTGCTTTACCTATTCTGATGCATAGCCTGTTTATTGTAACCTGCTGTTGATAATTACCTGCATAACCTAGACTGCTTAGTTTAGGCTGGGTAGAGACCTATCAGTGACCCCACTTATCCCGACTGCCCCGCTGGATTATCCGAAGACCCGATCAAAGGGATTGAAGACCAGGCCCCGACACCGCACATCACCACCCCTTAGTTGTAACGACATTGCAGCGTTACTATCAAGTGCCGAGGGTGAAACCTCTTGTAGCACTTCTGATGTTAACTCTGTAGAGTAGCTATTTGGTCGTGGTCATCGAGGGTGATTCCTCCTTCACCACTTCCGATAACGACGCTGTCGTACAACACCTCAAGTGTGAACCCAGCGAGGGTGATTCCTCCGAGTTCACCTTGACGGTTACATCGAGTAGGAATCCAACGAGGGTGATACCTCGGATTCCCTTGATGTTATGGACACACGGATACTTGGACCTTACACTGTTACTTGGAAAGGCGGGCCGACCCTGAGGGGTACCCGCGTGCGCCTAAGTGGCGAGTGTTGTGAAGACGGGTTGACCTGGATGGTGCCCGAGTGATGAATACGAGGCGCGATCGGGCATTCTTGGCCCTTGCCGCAAGTCCTCGAGACGGGGCGATGGGGTCACATCTTTCGTGAGTCTCTGCTCGTTACCGCAAGCCCTAGTCCACTAACGATTTGGATATTTGATCCGAGCAGGCCTCTGACCTGATAGCACTAACCATCACGTGGGAAGAGTTATGGGCACTCTGCATCGTATGCATTAGCCGAAAGCTCTGCCAGATGTCTAGTTCAGCCTTGCGGCTGGGACGGACCGGCGCCCTCCTGGTGCCTGGCTTCACCCTGCTCGCAATGACCCGGAGTGCACAGGGCGATGGCCCAAGACCCCTGAGCGCTTAGGATGTACACCGGCAGGGACCTCTCTGCTGAGCTGTAGGTAGGGCTACGGTGTATCGTTTGGCCGAGGCCGGGCATGACCCAAGAAAGTGTGTCCGGCCGGAGTTAATCGAGCGTGTTGGGTAAGTTGGTGCACCCCTGCAGGGAAGAAAACTTCTATCGATAGCCGGTCCTACGGTAAAGGACACTCGGAGTTGTATCCTGATTGATACAATTAGAACTGGATACTTGGATACTATGGCTCTGGGATTGCTTCTCGCAGGGAGTCGAGAAGGGATCTCAGGACGAGGTTGATGACTGTATGGCTCTGGGATTGCTTTCTCGCAGGGAGTCGAGAAAGGATCTCTGGGTGAGGTTGATATCATTACTGTTACCTTATATTGTACTGTTCTACTCTCTTCTATTGCTGCAAGACCTCTGAAGATGCTAGTCTTCGATAGGACTAGGCCTTCTCTCTATTCTGGCTTTTCTGCAGCCCAGTCCACATATACAACCTCCCTTTGAAAATGTTGCATATGTAGTGTAGATCCTTGCTTGCTGAGTACTTCGGATGAGTACTCACGGTTGCTTTGCTTTCTTTTTTCCCCATGTCCTTTTGATGCGACCAGATGATGGAGCCCCGGATACCGCTGCCCCCGCCGATGATCGCTACTACTACCCCGAGGGTAGATATTACTACGAGCTTGTCGTCGACCAGGAGTAGGATCGGAGGGTCCCAGGCAGGAGGCCTGCGCCTTTCGATCGTAGTGTTTTCTTTTGCCTCGCCTTTCTAAACGCCTTTCTGTGCTTTCTTTTATATCTGTACTCAGATATCTGATGCTTCCGCTGACGCTTGTTGGCAAGCTTATGTATTCGAGCCCTCGAGGCCCCTGGCTTGTAATATAAAGCTTGTATGACTTTATTTATGTTTTAGAGTTGTGTTGTGATATCTTCCCATGAGTCCTTAGGCTTGATCATGTGCATTTGCGTGTATGATTAGTGCACGATTGAGCCGGGGGTGTCACAAGTTGGTATCAGAGCCGACTGCCTGTAGGATCCCCCCCTTCCAATTCCTTGGTCGAAGTTGAGTCTAGTGTTCCAAAACTGTTTTACTAACTTGGCTATGTGGCTTACGGGCCCACGTCGCCAATTGGGTGGTATTAGGATCTTTTATTCCTCATCTATACTCTGGGACTCTGACCTCTCTTCTATTCGGGTTAAAGAATTTTAATAATGCTGACACTTAGGATCTCGTAAATCTCGTCCACCCGGAGAGCTGGATATCTGTGCTTAATTCCTGAACATTGATCTGATTAGTCTGATAATCATTTTCCTTTCCATTGTTTTGTTTAACCTTTCTCTCCGAGTTGTATTATACTTCTCATTGTCATTTGACAATCCTGAATTTCGTCTGTTTCAGATGGATCGTTTGTTTCCACCACGCTCTACGACGCAGCTTGTGCTTCGCACTTGGGCTCGTGGTGCCCCTGGTTTTCCAGCTGTCCTGATCGCCCTCCTGGCCAGGCTAGGCTACCGCTGGTACCCCGAGTACATGGTCTACGAGGATTACCGCGAGTTCAACCAGGAGCAGTACCATGCTGATGTTCGTATCTATGATCAGCGCGATGACTCAGACACTGAGCTGCACCTTTTCCACGGTATTGGCGTGACGATTGAGATGGCAGTACATGATGCTGCCTACTCTGCTGTCGCACGTCTCCGAGGAGAGTTCAGCGATAGCTTGGATGCTTCTGAGTTCCGATACATTCCGTATGCCTCTACTGGAGATACTACTGGATACTACACAGCTATCTGTGCCCCGTACGAGCCTCGTCGCTATGACCTGCGCGTTCTGATTCAGTGCACTCAGGCTCTGGATCGCACTGTTCGGGCTCTTGCCGTCGAGTTGGTTGCCACTCGAGCACGTCTCTACGATGCTATGACTCAGTTGCTACCCGCTGTTCGTGCAGGGATACATCCGGAGCACATCCTTTATCCGAGCAGGACTCAGATGTACGCTGGTATTGATTGGCCTGCTGTTGGAGGTCACGCACCTCCACGTGGATCTCTTCTTTCAGCTCGAGACCGGGTTCTGCATCAGAGTGCACATGCAGCACAGGATCCTTCCGCGATGAACACTCGTCATCCGCACGTGCAGCTACCCCGTTTTAGTGGATCTTCCCGACGTTGATGTAGCCTTTGCTATATCTCGTGGTGTACCTCCTTACCGCGTGCCTGCACGCCACCTACCATGTCTAGCTTTTGAATTTGCATCATTATGCTATTCGCATGTACCCGACTCTGTGTATGGATCTGTATGTCTTAATTGACTACTGTTAAGTATCTAGTACACTGCTTAATTATTGTCGTGTTACATCATGCTTGTCGCTAAACACCCGCAACCGCTTTTACTGAACTACCCCTGTTGAAACTTAGCAGGATGGTTAGGCCAGGTGGTCGTGGTCGTGCCCCTGAACGCCCACCACCGCTAGACTATATGGCAGCGATGATGCAATAATTCGAGCTCAACCGTCAGTTCATGACTGGGATTATGGCTCAGTTCCCGCATCTGAACAACCAGAACCAGAACCCTCCTTCAATAACTCTGCCGGAATTTATGCGTCTTAACCCCACTCAGTTCCGCAACTCTGAGAAGCCACTGGATGCTGATGACTGGATTCGCGATATCACTCACAAAATGGAGTCTGCAAATGTCTCCCCTGCCAACTTTGTCGCCTTCGCGTCCTTTTTCTTAAAGGGTCCCGTGGCTCAATGGTCGGACACCGACAAACATACACTGCCTGCTGGGACAGCCGTTACTTGGCCTGAGTTCCAGGCTGCTTTCCGTGCCCGATATATTCCTCAAGGAATTATGGACCGGATGAAAACCCAGTTCCGCAACCTCACTCAGGGCAATAAGACAGTCGAAGCTTATCAGTGGGAATTCCTTGACCTCTCCCGCTATGCTGAAGAAGACATCGCCACAGATGCCCATAGACAATAGAAGTTCCGCAATGGACTCCACCCAGACATCGAGCTTGCACTTGCTGCTCAAGACTTCAACGGCTTTTCTACTCTTGTGAACAAGGCTATTCTGGTTGAGACCGCTCAAATGAAGCATAAGGACTCGCAGAAGCGCTGTCGTGATGTTGGCTCATCTTCGGGCTCAGCACAGAAGCGAAAAACCTATGGTCGTGGACACGCTTACAACATTGATATTATACAAGTCCAGGATCCACCTGCCACCGAAATGGGTACCCTTCTCGTTAACTCAATGCCTGCTTCTGTTTTATTTAATTCAGCAGCATCACATTCATTCATCTTTGAAAAATTTGCATTCATGCATGACCTTCATTATGAGGAAATGCATACTCTGTTAGTCATCCGGGCTAGTGAATTACCGTGCCCAGATAACTCCAAAATAAACACCTTGAAAGCGTTGAATGCCTCTCCGCTTGAGGGGATCGAAAGCATTCCAGTCGTTCAAGATTCTCCGGATGTTTCTTCGAAACAACTTTCAAAGATACCCCGCTTTCTTTCAGTCTTCCTCTTAATTCTCGGGACGAGAATTCTTATTAGTGGAGGAGATTTGTAACACCCCCAGTGGTTAGCCACAGTAATCACCATTTTGATTATGCCAAGTCACCATGATTAACAATGCTTAATCATCATTGGGAACATATCTCATTTTAAAATTCAAGTTCAAATGGAAATTCAAAACTAAAAGTGAAAATAAAAGTTGCTCAAATCAGAAACTAAATTGTTCATTAAATAGCAAGTAAATCAGAGGCAATTCTGAAATTGAAACCAACATTATTGGAATTGGGTAAGTGGCTCTAACAGCCTCAAACAGTGACTGAAAACAGTATTTAATACCCTTTTTATTAATCCAAAATTAATACGAAATTATGTTTTGCCCAAGCTAGTTTTCGGTGATAGGATATGTCGCACTGTGATTTATGGACCAGTTCACATATTTTACAAAATTCATTTGGGTGCCAAACTATTTGCATAACAGGAAAATGTGAGAAAAGAAATAAGATAAAGGAAAAAAACAAAAAACAAAAATAAAAGAAAACAACCCCCCCTGGCCCAACTGGGCCACGGCCCAGCCCGGCCATCAGGCCGGCCCACACCATCCCCATAACCCCCACTCCCCACCCGAAACCCTAGCCCGCCACCGACACTCCTCCCCCCCACTCGCTCGCCCCCCTCTCCTCTGGATCAAGATCCAGGGAGAGGCTCGGCCTCGATCCCGGCCGCCTCGACGTCGCCCGGAGCCGCCTGCCGCTGCCGCTCGCCGTCCCTGAAGCCACCTCGACGCCGCCGGAGCCCCTCCGCCTCGACCTCGCCCGTCCTCATCTCTTCCCCGCGTCGGACGCTCCCTCGCCGCCTCGCCCGCGACCGCGCCGTAGCCGGAACCTGCCGAACTGCCTCATCCCCGTCGCCCGTGTCGGCTCACCTCTCCGACGCCACTCCGACCGTCCCGAGCTCTCCACCGACCTCCTCCAAGTGAGCCATGTCCATTCCCCTCTTCCCCGTCGATCCCACCGTCGATTGGCGCCGCCCCGCTCCCGCTCCAAGCCTCGCGCGTTGGCCGTCCCTTGGCCGTGCGCCCTACAGCGCCACCCCGCTCGCCCCCTGCTTCAGCTGCTCTGCTGCTGCCGCACCACCACCAGCCGCGGGTGCTCACCGTCGCCGCCCGCGCGCGCGCTCGCAAGCCCTGCGCCGCGCCTTGCCTCGCCCCTGCGTGCTCGCGCGTGCGCGCACATAGCCGCTGCTGCGCTGCTGCTTCCCACTGCCTCGCCGCCGCCGCAAGTCCTCCCCGACGCCGACTCGCACCCCTCCCCGCTCCCGCTGCCTAGAGCCGCCGCGGCCCCTGCCTCGCCGGGCCTCGCCCCCTCCGACCCGCGCGCTCCGCGCCGCTCGGAGCCGCGCCCGACCACGGCTGAGTTGGGCGGGTGCCCAGGCGGTTCGCCCAGCGCCCGCAGCGCCCCATCGCCCGCGCCCTCGTGCCCGCTGGCCTCTGTGCCACCGACAGCCGGGGCCCACCCCCTGAAATGTTTTTAAAGGAAAAGATAAAGATAAAATAAATAAATAAATAATTAATTAATTAGTGAATTAATTAAGTTAATTAATCTTGTTTAATTATTCTGATTAATTAGTTAGTTTAATTAACAGTAATTAAATTAACTAAACCCTAATTAAACCAAACTGACACTGACAGGTGGGACCCACACGTCAGTTTGACTAGGTCAACGACCCTGTTGACTGCTGATGTCATGCTGATGTTCTGATGATGTCAGCATACACTGTTTTGGATAATTCGAATTTAAATGATTAAATAAATTACAGAAATTGCTAAAATCTTTAGAAAATCATATAAAATAATCCGTAGCTCAGATCAAAATACTTTGTACATGAAAGTTGCTCAGAACGACGAGGCGAATCCGGATACGCGGTCCGTTCGTCCGCCACACGTCCCTAGCCTAGCGAACATGCAACCGTCCCCCTCCGGTCCCTCCGTCTGAAAATGCCAAACACCGGGAGTACATTCCCGGATGAATTCCCCCTTCGCCAGTATCACCCGGCACTGCGTTAGATCACCTCTGTCACCGTGTATTACCATATTATGCTTTGTGCTGCACTTGTTTGCTCTGTATTTATTGTTTCCTTCCCCTCTTCTCTCTCGTTAGACCCCGACGTCGTCCCCGAGACCGACGCAGCTCCGGAGACCGACGACCTTGCCCTTGTCACCGAGCAACCAGGCAAGCCCCCCTTTTGATCATCCCGATATCGCCCATTCTATTTTCTCATGCTTGCATTAGAATTGCTGCTGCTACTGCTTTACCTATTCTGATGCATAGCCTGTTTATTGTAACCTGCTGTTGATAATTACCTGCATAACCTAGACTGCTTAGTTTAGGCTGGGTAGAGACCTATCAGTGACCCCACTTATCCCGGCTGCCCCGCTGGATTATCCGAAGACCCGATCAACGGGATTGAAGACCAGGCCCCGACACCGCACATCACCACCCCTTAGTTGTAACGACACTGCAGCGTTACTATCAAGTGCCGAGGGTGAAACCTCTTGTAGCACTTCTGATGTTAACTCTGTAGAGTAGCTATTCGGTCGTGGTCATCGAGGGTGACTCCTCCTTCACCACTTCCGATAACGACGCCGTCGTACAACAGCTCAAGTGTGAACCCAGCGAGGGTGATTCCTCCGAGTTCACCTTGACGGTTACATCGAGTAGGAATCCAACGAGGGTGATACCTCGGATTCCCTTGATGTTATGGACACACGGATACTTGGACCTTACACTGTTACTTGGAAAGGCGGGCCGACCCCGAGGGGTACCCGCGTGCGCCTAAGTGGCGAGTGTTGTGAAGACGGGTTGACCTGGATGGTGCCCGAGTGATGAATACGAGGCGCGGCCGGGCATTCTTGGCCCTTGCCGCAAGTCCTCGAGACGGGGCGATGGGGTCACATCTTTCGTGAGTCTTTGCTCGTTACCGCAAGCCCTAGTCCACTAACGATTTGGATATTTGATCCGAGCAGGCCTCTGGCCTGATAGCACTAACCATCACGTGGGAAGAGTTATGGGCACTCTGCATCGTATGCATCAGCCGAAAGCTCTGTCAGACGTCTAGTTCAGCCTTGCGGCCGGGACGGACCGGCGCCCTCCTGGTGCCTGGCTTCACCCTGCTCGCAATGACCTGGAGTGCACAGGGCGATGGCCCAAGACCCCTGAGCGCTTAGGATGTACACCGGCGGGGACCTCTCTGCTGAGCTGTAGGTAGGGCTACGGTGTATCGTTTGGCCGAGGCCGGGCATGACCCAGGAAAGTGTGTCCGGCCGGAGTTAATCGAGCGTGTTGGGTAAGTTGGTGCACCCCTGCAGGGAAGAAAACTTCTATCGATAGCCGGTCCTACGGTAAAGGACACTCGGAGTTGTATCCTGATTGATACAATTAGAACTGGATACTTGGATACTATGGCTCTGGGATTGCTTCTCGCAGGGAGTCGAGAAGGGATCTCAGGACGAGGTTGATGACTGTATGGCTCTGGGATTGCTTTCTCGCAGGGAGTCGAGAAAGGATCTCTGGGTGAGGTTGATATCATTACTGTTACCTTATATTGTACTGTTCTACTCTCTTCTATTGCTGCAAGACCTCTGAAGATGCTAGTCTTCGATAGGACTAGGCCTTCTCTCTATTCTGGCTTTTCTGCAGCCCAGTCCACATATACAGCCTCCCTTTGAAAATGTTGCATATGTAGTGTAGATCCTTGCTTGCTGAGTACTTCGGATGAGTACTCACAGTTGCTTTGCTTTCTTTTTTCCCCATGTCCTTTTGATGCGACCAGATGACGGAGCCCCGGATACCGCTGCCCCCGCCGACGATCGCTACTACTACCCCGAGGGTGGATATTACTACGAGCTTGTCGTCGACCAGGAGTAGGATCGGAGGGTCCCAGGCAGGAGGCCTGCGCCTTTCGATCATAGTGTTTTCTTTTGCCCCGCCTTTCTAAAGGCCTTTCTGTGCTTTCTTTTATATCTGTACTCAGATATCTGGTGCTTCCGCTGACGCTTGTTCGCAAGCTTATGTATTAGAGCCCTCGAGGCCCCTGGCTTGTAATATAAAGCTTGTATGACTTTATTTATGTTTTAGAGTTGTGTTGTGATATCTTCCCGTGAGTCCTTAGGCTTGATTGTGTGCATTTGCGTGTATGATTAGTGCATGATTGAGCCGGGGGCGTCACAGTAGCAAGGTCGTGTCGGAAGCACCCGACCGTTGAAGGCCCGAGGAGCCCATGGCGATGGGGACAGAGAACATGTCGTCGCAAGGGTCGTCCGTGGGCCAATCAGTGGAACTTGGGGGTGAGCAACCCATGGATGTTGAGTAGACCTCAAAGATTGAGTTGTCTCCCAAGGGGCTCGAGGAGCCACTGCATCGCTCAGAGCTCGAGAAGGGTGCAACACCTGAGGATGGCATGGATCCCGACCAGGGCCTGGAGTCTGAGGAGGTTGCGACACCTGAGGAGGTATTGCATAAAGTATGAGTAAGATAAAAGATATTGCAAACACAATGACGTGGTGATGTTTTCCCAAGGTTCAGATAGTTGGTGCTATCCTACTACTCATTGGCGTAGGTTCGGACACAAAGTCCTAAGACCACAAAGGTCTCGACAAGATCACTCACTAAGAACTTACTCACCTTTGCCACCATGGCAAAGGCCAAAGCTGCACACGAGGTTGATCTTAATGAAGAAGGCGATCAACAAGCCTTGTACAAACTCTTGATTCCTTCACACATTAAAGGCTCTAAAGTGATTCCTAACCATTTTGGGACACACACCATACAAAAGTAACAAGTAACATGAAATGACTTGGATGAGGTCCTGAAAAGATCTTCAATCAACTCTCTCAAGAACTTACATGATTTCCTCTCTCATAGTGATAGGCTTGAAGCAAATAGAGATGAAGAACAGAAAAGAGTTTTGGAAAGGAAGGAGTTTGGTCTTCAAACTCTCAAGATTCTGCTTTTCAGGCTCTCTCAAAGGCTCTAAAAAAACTCACATCCACTCAAGGGGTGTGGAGGTCCATTTATAGAGGAATCAAAAATCTAACTATTACTCGAGAAACGGTAACTTACCCAGAATTCCTTTGTACTACAAGAATTGTATGGGGTGGGAAACAAACATTCTGAAAGTGTGTGGCAGCCGTAGGTATTGGGATATACGTCAAACGTCTTGAGGATCCAAATACCCTAAGCTAACTCAAACAAAAATGTAGAAGGTACGTGACATAAAGTAAGCTCATTTCCGCCAAAAAGAGGGCATGCTTAGAAGTACCGGAGATAATGATTCTCGAAGGTACTCTGGTCAACATAGCAAGCGTCATAATGGAATCGGTGCAGAAACAACTAAGTCTCATCTCAGAGGTACTCGATAGAACTTGCTCGGAAATACACGTCCTATACTAAGACGTTGGGCTCAAGCTAATCGAGAGGTGCTCGAAAGTGTCGGAAAGAGTTAGACTCAATGGTACCAGAGCTAATAGAGATGGTCTTGGCTAAAACAAAGTTTTGCGATACCGTAGAAAAATCTCGACGGTTCCAAAGCAAACTTAGATACCTAGGCCTACACAGTAGAAACACTTATTCCATATAGGCTCGGTAGTACCAGGTAGGAAATACTTGAAAGCACCATGGAAACATAAAACTTGAGGAATTGAGTGAAATGTGTGGAAAACTTGAGATTTGATTTAGTATCTTGAGATAAAGTTCATCCCTACTTAATTTGCATGTCCCCATATTGATAGTACATTATCCTTGAACTCAATGAGAATCTTGGATCCACTGAAGTCCTATAAAGTATATACTATGATCTTCCTCTTCCTGCCCGTGAGGTGTTCGATGAACTGTCCCCAAGGTAAACCATTTTCCCTTCTCTCACTTTATCCCCATTACACATTGAATTTGATCATTGGACTTTGCGATGTGTAGATGAAGATGCTATCGGAAAAGTTCTTCGATGGCACTTATTGAGAAAAAAAGAAGAAGATGAGGATTTTGAGATGGAATTGTTCATGATCATTTGATAGGATAAGGGAGGAGACGGCGGCTGGTTCTCAGTTTGGCCACATTCTCATCCATCAGGATAGGCCAGATGGACATGCAAAACTTGTCAATAATTACTTTGTGCCGAACCCGGTGTATCTGTAGAAACTCTTCATCAATTCCAAATGCACGTGGTCCCTTTGTGCGCATTGCACAAGTTGTGGAGAGGCATGATCCTTGGTTCGAGTTGAGCGCAAGTTCATCGATAAAGTATACCTTTGTTTTATGAGAACTTGCATATGGAATTGTAACTACCCAGATTCATTATTACACTAGATTGGGATCGCGTCCTGGCGTGAGGGTGCCGGTCCCAACGACTTGGGCAAGCAGATAAATATCAAACACATGTTCATGAGAAAGAACAACTGTTTTTCAGGTTTAAGAGAAAGAATAAATATTTAGTCTGTACCAGAGGAAAGGCATCATGAGTTCAGCAAAGTCATGAGATTACAATAGCTAATTGCATTTAGTATGTCCCATGAGCAAGGTAGCATCGAGTTCAATATGAACATGAGTGAGATTACAAAAGCTAATTAGATGGCATTAAGTTTCATAGTAAGAGTAGGAACATAAGAGAGCAAAAGCAAGACAAAATGGCAGTGAAGACAGTAAAACTATGAAGACATAGTTAGGCACACTAATGCTTCGTTCAACTGCTTATTGATTAACTCCATGGGTACGCCATTCCGTATGAACCTGATGTGGATAGTTTGTGAGATAGATGGACCTCAAAATGTTCTTTTATAGACAATGCACTTGTGATTTGGTACCTTACCCTTTTGAAGCATATGGACAGTGAGAGATGGTTTCTCCTTTTAATCTTGAAGACGAAGACATGTATCTGATATTCTTTGAACCCTGCCGCCTCGACAAAATCTTGAAGACCTAGAGGACTGTTGTCAGCTTGGACCTAGCAAGATATGTCATAGTAATCATTAAGCAATCACATTGGTATGCAAGACTGGAGGGCACAGTAGAACCAAATATATACATGTTGACCATATCTTACTCATGATAGATCCAGTTTTCTGAAAATATAAACAGCCAAACTTCTATCAAGCCTAAACCCACTACTGGAAGCAAAGTAAATTTTCTTATATGCAGTGACTCTACCGGTAGTTTGGTTTGTTTGCTTGTGTGGGTGTTGACTTGCTTCAGAAGTCATAGATACAAATAGAAGCATAATAAGTGGTTTTAGAAAATATATCAAGTTCTAAAGATAAATAAAACTACTTTCAGTATATATAGTAGATGCCATTGCAGATAACACTCTAATACTAACATTAGAAAATGTAATCTGGTTTTGGTCACACCATCAATAAATTAGATAAACACCAGATGGCAAACAAAATACATGTTAAGCCTCCATCCTTGTGATTATTGTTTTCCTTGTTCCAGAGCTCCTGTACAAATGATTTCCATGGTGATCCGGAAAAAGTTGAAGCAAGCATATAAATAATGACCCTCCCAGTGAGTGAACAAAATGTAAAAAAAACTTCATTTTCATTTAGTGCAAACTATGATTCAATCTTTCTTCTTTTCCAACAAAAATGTTAATATTCAAGAGGTAGTTGGAGACATGGCTACAACTTATGAAGCTTTTGATCTTAAGGTTCAATGAATTGCATAGGCAGAGCACACAGCTGATGGATTCAAACTATTTTTAAGAGATGATGTGGCAAGGCTAAGAAGATGAAAATAATTAAGAAGAAAAGTTCAGGCTCAACAACTTACGAAGATTTAACTGGGTAGTGCCTCATGGCAGTCATCAAACTTTGAGCCGTAGAACGGTAAGATCAAACTGAGACTCAAGCCTGCATAACCATAGGAAGAAAAGGATCATCGGCAAAGAGGACAAAGTGAATCAGGAACCAGTTCCTGGTTCCTCTAAAAAATCATTCTAAATGACAAACTGTGGGAAGAAAAAAGAACAGGTCTAATAACATAGAGGTGTTATACGGCAAACACTACCCAGTCAGGTCAAATACTCAGCTTATTTCTGTCCCTTTTCAATATTAAGAATGATTATTAAGTAACCAAGTACATAACAAAAACAAATAAATGTCTACACAGTAGCTCATCTCTCTGAATACAGCTACACTGATTTCGATGTACATTTTAGGACCAATGGAAAACCAGATAAACACAAAAAACTCACACAATAAAGCTAAAACTAAATATTGCACGCCATCGAGACCAATCTGGCGTGCAACATCTGTCACTACAGAAGGACATCGACGTCAATCACAGCGGTAGGGCCATCAGCATAGCCAACAGGAACTATAGGCCGAACCACGGTCGCAGCTACTGACTCCAACATATTTGTGACAGTAGATATGAGACATGATTGAGAATACCTAATCAGTAAAGCACCACTACCCAACCATAAACATAAAGGAAGCAATATGAGCCGAAATCTCTAATGGCATAAAAAATTAGAGCATGTTTGACATATCATTTTAAAGCTACAAATATGAAATAAACTACAGCCAAGAAAGAAAACATTAAGTAGCTAGAGAGTATACACTGCTTTCTAATAGGAAAGAAGGCAATTTAAATGGCAAGGTACTGCCACTGACTCCAACATGAAAGAACGAAGAAAACTTTTGTAGTCAACCTCTGCCATGCTCATGTTTCTTTTGTAATCAGTAGAGTAGTTGCAACCATGCACATATCACTAAGCAAAAAAAGAAGGTCACAAATTACTTAATGTTTGATGGCGGCAAGAGCCACGATGGCATTGGCGGCGGCGGTGGCGTCCGGTCGCCAACAACCATGCATATATCAAGTGCCACGATTGGTTTAGTAGAAATATCATAAGCATAGAGCATATGACTAGAGAATACATAAATAATCCATTATATATATATATAATTAATTAACTCAATGCAGCATACATGTTGCCTCTATTACTTTTATCCAATAGAATAGAGCTAACATCAGAGAGAGTGTGAACTATAGTATCCATTTAAATAGCTTATTTGCATATGATCTGTAACCTGGACATAAATATTGAATGTCACATGGCATCATCTTTTTAACCGAACTACACCTCCAATTAAATCTGGCATTAACCAAACCATGTCAGTACCCAAAACACATCCAACTACCTTTACATAATCAGATAGAAGCAAAAAGGACAACATGAGATCTCACCAAGTGTCACAAAATTATATATTGTTCTCATCCAAAATGAGTTGCTTCCTGAGCCGAGAGGATGAACATATCGACATATTTAATTGAATAAAATCTTGATCGGATGAACAGGTAAACCTGCAAAAGAGAGAGGGGGAATGGGGAAGTGGAGAAGGCGCTCACCGATCCAGAGCCCAACCGGTCGCTGCGCACGACGCAGTGGACGGGACGGATGTGGCACAACTTCTCATTCCCTTCTTGTGTTCCTCCCATCTCCTTCCAAACATCCCTCTCTCTATCTCGTGTTGGGTACAGGAGGATCTGGCAGGGAGAGTGGATCTAAGAAGGGAAACTGAGAGAGTGAGTGAGTGAGAGAGAGAGAGATGCGAACCTGGATGGAGACGACACGTCGATGCCGCCCTTCCTCCCTTGGTCGTCCTCCTCCTTCCCGCCGTGCTCCTGCTCTTGCTGCGGCTGGTATTGATCCTCGCCATTGGTTGTGGCTGCGCCGGCTTGGAAGAAGGGGGGTCAGGGCCAGGATCGGTGTGGAGGGGCTCGAACCGGACCGGCGAGAGATTGCCGACGGAGCAGCGACGGGGGAGCCCCGCATTGAGAACCTCCTGAATGTCTTGCAATGCTTGGCATCCTGTATAGCCACCTCTTTCTTCAGATTTTGGAGCATCTTAGAATATATAAATGGTATAGGTGCCCTGTCAAGGAAAAAAATATATCAATACAGACTATGTTTCTTATTTTTATTGTAGTGTCAACGGAGGAAAAAGGATGATGCACGCCTACAAGACACCAACCTACAACTTGATGATCAACCAAATATACTACTCAACTAAATAAGAGAGGGATCTCCTGGGCACTAAGCCCTTATAAAATGATTTCAAGGTCTCCACTTTATCATCGGCCTAAAAATAAAATATATAAGGTGGAGGGCAAGGGAAGGACTAAAATAAAAAAGAGCACTCACTTAGCATTACCTACTTGACCAAAACGTCGGGAACGGCACCCTCGCACCAAGGCGCGATCCCGATATTGTGCAGCAAGGTGTTCACTATTTTATCAACACATAGAAGGCCAAAGTTGTCTATTCTCTGATTAGAAGTAAAAAGATATACATTATGCACCACTTACATTAGAGTAGCCCTGCTAAATTGGGAGGGGGGGGGGTCTGTTTATACCTACCATAGGAGAGAAGACAGTAATATAGGCTTGTACAAGTCACGTCAAAGGCAACATAAACGTGCAAGTAGTTGAAAGTGGAGCATAAAAACTCTGCAAGTAAAACATTTTGTGCTTTCGCTATTAACTGATTCAATTTATGGCTGCATGCAGTAGGCTAGGCAGTGCCATTTAGTTCTTTAGCAAATCTCTTGATAACAAAGCATATTGGAGAGAGGGAACAAACTACATGTGTCTAAGGTCAAAAAGAAAAATCACTTTGTCGATAGCATATAGGCTTCAGATCTGTTTGCTTTTTTCTACAAAATTGTCTTGTCGTGTCCACGCAATATTATGCATCTAATCCGAGCGATTTAAGTAACCAAATTACTGTGACTAATGTGTTGACCCATATTTATTTGTTCTAATGTAGCTGAATCAAAGTCACTGAATCAAGCGAATGCTATGAGCTGCAAGGCTAAAGAGAACATGTTGAATATGCTATAACCATTTCTTTTATCATCACAGAAGCAAGAATTTCTACCCCACAAAAAAAGCAAATATTTCTAGCTAATACTACATCATACTAAATGAATCGGCAGTAATGAATTGGTTAGGCTGCTGCACATTGCAAGAGAAGTCTGCATATTAATCAGACCTAGCAAAAGGTTGGGTGGTCAGGTCAACCTGAATATTACGTCATTTGTGTGCATCTCCTCTTGTCGTATGCAGCTGCTCGTGTACTGGTAACCTCCTGGTGGTAGCCGCTCACAAGTGCTCCTGCTTGTTGAAAATGCCCGAGACGAATCACTAACTGAGCCTAATGAAATAGCAGAGAAACTTTTTATGGCGGCACAAAATGTAGCACAAATCAAGTAGAAGAAGAGACGGAGAGCACAATAACTTTTAAACGAATATCAGTTCCATACAATATTTGTGGTGCTAAAACAAATATATATAGTGCAGGCTCAGGATTGATCTAATTCTTCTTTACAAAAAAGAGGTAGAAAAGTCATGAGTTATGATATAATAAAGACTAACTAAGTAACAAATAGTGTAAGAAAGCAAATTGGTGTGCAAGAGACCATTATTTAATCTTATGATCACACTCAGTAGCAAATGGCTCTAAGGATCAGCGGATCATACTCAGGAGAACACTTAGGAGAAATGACACACTAAACCCAGGGTCGGCTCTAGGATTTGAAAGGCCCCAGGGCGAACTCCACCGATGGGCCCAACAGAGAGAAAAATCCAATCCAATGCATCCAAAATTTATCATTTCTGAAGCTACGATAAGCCGAAACTAACAGCATCAGACCATAGAACCAAAAATCCTAATACTTGGAATCTGGCCAAACCAGAGAGCACAAAAGGCCCCCGTCTTTGGAATATAGTCTCAATCCAACAGAGAAGACAAAAAAACTACAAGCCCGGGCCTACAAACAAACAAGAACAGAGAAAGGAGAGAGAGAAGGGGGTCAATCTTCAGTTCCTTGGACGAAGACAAACCCAGTTCCACCGCCTCGTGCGCTGACTGTCATGTGGTGGTGAAGAGGTGGCTGGGCGTCGAGGTATCTTTCGAGTGGAGAGCTCCCAATCGAAAACACATCATGCAAAGAATTAGAAAACAGAAGAACCGAACAAAGTAATTAACATTAAAACACCATTTCCTCATATAATTAGAAACTGGAAATTGGGAGCCGACTAGATAACCAAATTAATCTAGCACATACTTTACCATACAAACTTAAGGCAGCAAGAGAGTCCCCGATAACTTGCTGGGAGTGTGTCTTTCTAGTATAACAAAGTGCAGCTTACTCTTAACCAGATTAAATCAAGGACCAACAACAAACAATAAAAGATCAAGAACAACTCATATGCAATAAAGGTATGAGAGAGTAGAAATCTTTACATAAGACGACTATAAACACTGGAGCATAAATAAGCAACACCTTTAAA
This sequence comes from Thinopyrum elongatum, assembly GCA_011799875.1. NCBI lineage: Eukaryota > Viridiplantae > Streptophyta > Magnoliopsida > Poales > Poaceae > Thinopyrum > Thinopyrum elongatum. The sequence goes on along the minus strand of CM022298.1, from coordinate 435,258,643 downwards.
TACAAATAAAAATGATCCAGGGTTCATTGCATAGTGGGCTGAGATATGACTTTCCTCGATCATATAACCTACCCCCGTCTCTTATCACCAGATCAATCTGTTTATACAGTGGAGCTGCCCTGGTTATCACTCAACAAGAATGACCATCCAAGGACATAGCAACAAGTATCACAAGATCAAAAAGGATTCTAGAGACAAGAGGGAGGATGCAACTTGATACCCACAGGTGCCTCGATTGCTCAAAGGCACACTTATTTCAGCCACGGCTAATCATCATCGCCCCAGCACGAAAGCCATTGGAGCATAAATAAGCAACAACTTCAAATACAAATAAAAAAGGTTCAGGGTTCATTGCATAGTGGGCTCAGATTCAGCTTTCCTCGATCATATAACCTACCCCCGTCATCTCTTATCAATCTGTTTACACAATGGAGCTGCCCTGGTTATTACTCAACAAGAATGACCATCCTAGGACAGAACAATAAGTATCACAAGATCAAAAAGGATTCTAGAGACAAGGGGGAGGATCCAACTTGATACCCACAAGTGCCTGGATTGCTCAAAGGCACACTTATTTCAGCCACGGTTAATGATCATCGCCCTAGCACAAATGCCACTGATCAATTTAGCAAATCCAGGAGCATAGCTATTGGACCATGGCATCCACATGTAAACCAGAGCATCACATGAGCTCCTATGATAGCAACTAAACATGAATAGCAGCCTGCAAACCCTAAAATAGCATGGATCCACAACCACAGAGCTCAAGTAGGAACCGATGCATGAGTAGGGCACAGAGCATCAACCAGACGAGCACCACATCAATATAGCCACGGTCATGTGCCATACATTAGCCGAAGCAGAGGAGTAGGAGGAAGATGGAGCTCCCCAAGGGAGGCTGGAGCCTTGAGAGAGGCAGCTAGGTCATCTCCATGGGAGCGGCCACCTTTTATACGCATAAGCATGAAATGATGAAAATGCCCTCGGTGGGGCAGGCTATTCACGCGCGGTGGCACGACCGGGGCGCACACTATTCATTGCAACGGTCTCAGTTTTGATCCGATGACCGAGATCGTCCGGGAGCGAGATCCAACGGCCCAGATTGCATCAAGAAAATGATCCGACAGCCACCTGTGCCTGAGCTCTGAGAGCGCTCGATGGGTGCTTCGTCTCTTGTTTCTGGATAGGATAGTGGGCTCAGATTCGCCTTTCCTTGATCGTATAACCTACCCCCATCATCTCTTATCACCAGATAAATTTGTTTATACAGTGGAGCTGCCCTGGTTATCACTCAACAAGAATGACCATCCAAGGACAGAACAACAAGTATCACAGGATCAAAAAGGATTCTAGAGACAAGAGGGAGGATCCAGCTTGATACCCATAGGTGCCTCGATTGCTCAAAGGCACACTTATTTCAGTCAAGGTCATCATCGCCCTAGCACGAACACTACTGATCAATTTAGCAAATCCAGGAGCATAGCTATACGACCAGGCCATCCACATGTAAACAAGATCATCGTAGGAACTCCTATGATAGAAACCAAACATGAACTCAGCCTGCAAACCCTAGAATAGCATGCATCTAGAGCTCAAGTAGGAACCGATGCATGAGTAGGGCATAGAGCATCAACCAGACCAGCACCACATCAATATAGCCACGGCCATGTCCAATATAGTAGCCGAAGTAGATGAGCAGGAGGAAGATGGAGCTCACCAAGGGAGGTTGTAACCGAGGCAGTACTCAGTGGGCACCGGGGTTGTGCCTGAACGCCGTCCAACCGGCGAGGAACCCCGTCGGAGTTGCGCCTTACACCGCCCTGCCGATGAGCACAAACGCATCAAACAACCAAGTGACTCTCTGCACGGAATACATGTCAAACAATATAAACAATCAGATGCTATCACAACAGGCAAATAAACATGTAGTATAACAGAAAAATGTAATTGAAACGGGGCTAGGCAATACAGAAATCAATGCATATTTGATAGACCAGTTCATCTATCACAGGAACTGTAGAGTATTTAGATGACTGCTAATAATAGTATGTCATTGCAGATATATTTGTAAGTCGAATGGAACGTGTTTTGTTAAAAACCCAATTAATGGACTGACTTTGATAAAGAAAACAAGAAGGGCATTAATTGCCAGCAACAATAAACCAGAATGACATGAACATGAGGATAGCTAGAATCAGAGTTGCTTCAAACATAGGTAAAGAAACACTGAAATACTGATAGTCATGTGCAGTACAATACAAGCCATCAACATCTCATATTATAAAGCATACATAGATCAAACAGTTATCTAAAATAGTATCCCCCCCATATATGGATGAACCTAATTTCCATATCGAAAGCATGATTGGACCAAACCCAGTTGACCACACATGCATCCATTCAAGATGTCTATTTTCAAGGATCACATGGAACAATGCACAATAATAGTCTAGGGAAATAACAGAGTAGCTAGCTATACCACAACAGTAAATCAAACAACCGAAGGAATATATCCAGGGAAGTAACACAACATGCCTCCACAAAAAACAATCTATGACAAAGAACAAATTTTATACTCTCCGTGGACGGTGAAGAAGAGCACCTGAGAAGGAGATGAACACGAACGGAACAGCTAAATCCGAAGGACGAGCAGCCCCAACCCCGGCAATGACTGCAGGAACAAACATGACACCAAACCTAATCACAACCCTGTGCAGCCGAACACAACAACCATACTGTGAGCCACGGAGAGGAATTATTTGGAGGTATAGGAATTAACCAAAGGAACATAACATGGAGGAGCTTACAGCCTGGTAGAATTAACTGGGCAGTGCCTCGTGGTAGTCATCAACCTTTGAGCTGCAGAACGACATGATCAAACTGAGACTCTGGCCTGCATACCATAGGAAGAAAAGGATCATCAGCCAAATCAGGAACCAGTTCCTGGTGAAGAAACAAGAACATGTCCTGATTCCTATAAAAATCAACTTTAGATGACAAACCCTGGTAAGAAAAATCAGGAAGCAACAATCTTAAAGGGAGTAGCATCAATCCCTAAGCCACAAAAGCATCATACAGCAGCAACTACAACCTACACCATAGGGGGGAAATCCATAAATGCAAGGCATAAGTGGAAAAATTGCAACAAATGCAAGGAAGCATATATTACCAGGAGTCTAAAATAATATTTTCATTCAGCAAGGTGCCATGGCTGAGTATGCTTGCACATCCTAATTGTCAATCCTTAAGACAAACTGTTTTGTGCATAACGATGAACCTTTTTTATCTTTCTATAGTAAGAAATAAAAGGTTTATTATGGCATTTCATAAATGATTTAGTCGCGCCTCAACAAATAATAAGTAACAATAAACCAGAAGAAACAATTATGTCTTTGCTTTCCCTCTATATAAAGAATGTTCTTATTATTCCTAGGAGGCATGTTGCCATCAAGTTTCTTGTTGGACTGCCTAATTTTGACATTTAACAATGATGCATATCATTTTAGAAGACTAAATATCTTACCACTACAACCATAGTCGCCGTCATCAACTTGCACATGCTAATTTTGACATAATAACCTTCAATAATCATCGGAACCGGTCTTGAGAACCTAGTCGATGTCAACCACTACAACCATAAATAACACAAATAAATGATGTAACCAGCTCATACAAGTTCGTGGCTTTTCTTCTCTGCGGAGCTTATACTAATATTTCTACATGCTAACAACACAACATAACATCATACTCAAATGTGCATTTGCTAATCTAGCAAATATCCCCATCTCAAACAGAAAACTGTAGCTATTTTCACACAGTTGATGACCAAGTCGCCGTACTGAATTTAATCTAGCACCTAAAAACATCACCTGGATTCAAACAACTGCAACCACGACGTATTTGTCCTATGATTATATGGCTAAGCAAGGACCAAACTTACTAATTACTTCAAGTATCTCTAGTTACTTACAGGAGAAGTGGTTCCGACGGCCGAAAGTGCCTGAGCTCTGAGGAGCCAGGTGAGGTGCTTCGTTTCTTCTTTGCCTCACGTGGAGGCGAGGGAGGAGACGAAGAGGAGCCGCCGAAGTCCACCAGAGCCGCGCCGGCGACGAAGCAATGCCCAGCCCGAAACCCTAGCCACGGCTGAGGGTCACAAGCGAGCGCAAGAGGCCCTCATCCTCTCTCTCTCTCTCTCCTACAGGGACTCGCCCATTGCCTGCAAGTCGCCGCCGCCGCCGGGACGGACGCGGGAGAGGAAGAGACGAGCGGCGTGACTATGCGCTGGGGGGCAGAGGAGAGAGGCGTAGGGGAGGAGGAGGCCGACCCCCTGGGCCACGCCGCCCGCGCCGCGTCCCATACGCCGCCGCCTTTGCCTCGCCTCGCCATTCCTCCTTCCCTCCCGTGGGAGCCGGGGCCGGGGCGGGGCGTTAGGGTGGGCGGCACTAGATCGGAGGGGTGGAAGGAGGAGGCCGTGAGGGGAGGAGGCCGGGCAGCGGCGGGTTAGGAGGAGAGGGAGGCGCGGGTGGGGAAGAGGCCGGGCGGCGGCGGGGAAGGAGGAGAGGGAGGCCCGGGTGGGGAGGAGGCCATGCGGCGGCGGGGAAGGAGGAGAGGGAGACGCGGGTGGGGAGGAGGAGGCGGCGCGAGCGGGAGAGGAGCCGGCCAGGGTTCACCATGGGAGCCGGCCCTTTTATACCCCCAGTGCGCGAAATGATGAAAATGCCCCCGACGGGGCAGGCTATTTACGCGCGGTGGCACGACCGGGGCATATACTGTTCATTGCAACGCTCTTAGTTTTGATCCGACGGACGAGATTGATCGGGAGCGAGATCCGACGGCTGAAAACGCATCAGGAAACAGATCCGACGGCCGAAATGCTCTGAGCTCTGAGGAGCCTTGTGAGGTGCTTCGTCTCTTGTTTCTGGATTCACGTTGGGAAAGATGTCATCCTCGAGTGTGTGAATAGATACACAAAGGTATTGATCTAGATATTTAAACCCGAGTACTTGAGGGCACTCACTGATGAAGATACTGTGAGGCTTATGGCTGTAGGTGAAGCGAGAGGTTGCCCATGGATGCTTGGTTATATTGATTGTATGCATTGGTCATGGAAGAATGGTATTGCGCCACATGGCATGGACAATACATATGACATTGTCATGATCTAACCATCATTGTCGAAGAAGTTGGATCACATGATTTGTGGATTTGGCATTTGTACTTTGAAATGCCTAGTTGTCACAATGCCCTCATTGTCCTGCAGAGATCTCTTCCATTTGGAAGCTTGCTACCGGTCAAGCCTCACCTTGCAACTATGTTGTTAGTGACCACGAGTACAACATAGGCTACTACCTTGAAGATGACATCTATTCTTCATGGGGCATATTTGTGAAGACAATCCAACATCCAAGGCAAGGGTTCTTCCAACAGTTGTAGCCTGTGAATTTTTTTTATTTTTTTTTAGAAAAGGAGAATGACCCCCGGCCTCTGCAGTTGTAGCCTGTGAATGTGATATTGAACAAGGCCGGCAAAAAAATATTAGGTAGGTGAAGTAAGCTCTTTCTAGCTGCCATGCTAAGGGGATACATGACATGCCATCTATAATTAGAGAGCTTCCGGTGCCTTTCTCACCGGTGCTGTGTCTTCTTGTGTATGTGTACCTGAACCGAATGTGAAAGTGCATAGGTTGTACTTACTCTGCAAAAGCTCCAATGGAGGAGATGAGAAGAGTGCTGGAAAGGCCATTACCGGCTCCCTCAAACTCGTCAAGATAACATTATCAGATTATTACGATAGCAACTTAATTTCTCATCATCCCGTTGCATATGTGCAGTATGCTTCTATAAATACCTAAGCAATCCTCTCAACTCCTCAATCAAAGCCAACACAGAGTAGCTTGTTATTGATCGTGCCATCTCTACTGTGAGTGTGATCGAGCTAGTGATCAAACGCGAGAAGATGGCGTTGCACTGGAGCGGCGGCCTCGCGGTCGCCGTCGCGGCGGCGCTGGCCGTGTCCGCGCTCTTCCCGGCGGGCGCTGCGGGTCACCCGCCGCTCCCAGGCCCGTTGATCGCGCAGTTCTACGAGCACACGTGCCCGCAGATGCAGGCGTTGGTGGGCGCCATCGTGGCCAAGGAGCACGCCAAGGACCCCCGCATGGCGGCGTCCCTGCTCCGGCTGCACTTCCACGACTGCTTCGTGCAGGGCTGCGACGCGTCGGTGCTGCTCGACGCCGACGGCAGCGGCAGGTTCACCACCGAGAAGCGGTCCAACCCGAACCGCGACTCGCTGAGGGGCTACGAGGTCATCGATGAGATCAAGGCCGCCCTCGAGCACGCCTGCCCCCACACCGTCTCCTGCGCCGACATCGCCGCCGTCGCCGCCAGGGACTCCACCGTCCTGGTATGCAGCAATCCAACGCACTAGCAACACAATGTTTGTGACCATTGTTTTCTTTCTCAAAAACAAATACTGATTTGCCTTGATGAACTTTACCCGGCCGGTGGAGCAGACGGGCGGGCCGGGCTGGGAGGTGCCGCTGGGGAGGAGGGACTCGCTGACCGCCAGCTTGAGCGGCTCCAACAACCTCATCCCTGCTCCCAACGACACCCTCCCCACCATCACCGCCAAGTTCCGCAACCAGGGTCTCGACGTCGTCGACCTCGTCGCGCTCTCAGGTATACACGCATGTCGCAGGTGTTTGATTTGATTGCCATTCCGCATGGGCATGTAAGTAACATGTGGTGTATGCAATGAACAATCCAGGAGCACACACCATTGGCGACTCGCGCTGCGTGAGCTTCCGGCAGCGGCTCTACAGCCAGAACAACGACAGGCGCCCGGACCCGACGCTGAACCCGGCCTACGCGGCCAAGCTCCGCGGGCGGTGCCCCCGGTCCGGCGGCGACCAGATCCTGTTCGCCCTCGACCCCGCCACCCAGTTCCGATTCGACAACCAGTACTACAAGAACATCCTCGCCATGAACGGCCTGCTCAACTCCGACGAGGTCCTGCTCACGCATAGCCACGAGACCATGGAGCTCGTCAAGAGCTACGCCGCCAGCAACGAGCTCTTCTTCGACCACTTTGCCAAGTCCATGGTCAAGATGGGCAACATCTCGCCGCTCACCGGGCACAACGGCGAGATCAGGAAGAACTGCAGGAGGGTCAACCACTTCTAAACAGGCCGAGGGACTGTTCGAAGCTGGCTGGTGATTTCCTCGTGCTTCAAGCTCCTTGATTTGCACTGTTTCTTTCAAGTGTATGCGTGTGATTATTGCATTTCGTTACTCGTGTTGCACCGTAAATGGTTGCGGTAGTGTTTTGTTCCTCTTCTCCATTGGTTGTTGATATTCATCTGTGCAGTGTGCTCAACTTGTACCAAGAAATGATCCAATAAAGTGCTTACGAGTTGTACCTGTCACTTGTTCAACTGGATATCTCTGTTCCACATTCTACAATATAGTATACTCCATCTGTTTTAAGATATATAGTGCATATTCAATGTTTTCAAAGCTAAATTTTGTAAACATATCGAGTTTATAAAAAAAGGCTTATGAGTATCTACAATACAAAATCAGTACCCTTAAATTTCATCATATTTTTTATATGGTATATTTACAGCATTGTAGATATAGATATTCTTTTATATAAATTTGATCAAAATTTATGAAGCTTGACTTTGCAAAAAAAATGCACATTATATTATGGAAAAATACGTGGTACATATACAATTTCAATCTTGTTTCATGTTACTCCGAAGCATTAGCATGTACTTCTACAATGAAGTAGTATGTGCTTGGATTAGAATATGCGTCAGCATAAAGTGAATGATTTTCGTCACAAAATAAGTAAATAAAGTGAATGGCTTGTCGACGCGATATTCAACTGAAATCTCTCCTACCTAGAAAACATGTATGTTTTGTCGTCCGCTCGCTCCTTCGTTCAACCGTACGTATGTTCAAGACAAACGCCAAAAACTCAAGTACGTGAGGGCGGCTTACCCCTTCGCTTCCACTCCAAGCGAACACGGCAGCTAGGGTTTCAGCCACCCATCGGCGGGCCACCGATCAGCCTCGTCTCCTGTGGCCTTAGGGCCATGAGGGCGTGGTGGATCCCGACACTTGCCGGCGGGAGGGCTTCATTTTTATATGTTTCTTTGGATTTTGCTAGGGTTTGTGTCTTGCTCAGGAAGGCAAGATGTCGGTGGCTCTCTGAAGATGAAATAAGGATCTCCCCGCCTAGCCCCCGTCCTGGTGGTGTGTCTAGCATCATTAGATGGCATGTGGTGGGGTGTCTCCGACAGATCTCGCAGGATTCGGTTGGTGGATCCGCTCGGATCCCTCCCCATGCATCTACATCAATGTGTCTTCAGGTTGGATCCTTCCGATCTACGCTTCTGTTCATGTGCGGTGGTTGTTGTTCTGGTGTGTTCGTCCTATGGGGCCTTAGCACGACGACTTTTCGATTGTCTATTGCCACACCAAGTTTTTCCCGACTCACGCGAAGGAGAGGTGATGACGGCAGTGCGCCTTCGGCTTGCTCTGGTGCTTGTAGTCATCGCTAGGTGGTCTACGAATCTGGATGATTTTTTTTATTATTTCTGATGTTCGTTGTACTGCCATAATTGATGATGAATAGATCCGAAGTTTTCTCTAAAAAAACTTACATATGTTCCCTCGTCCCTCTCCCCCATTTAATTATTTCCATTTCCTTTTTCCTAAAACCCACATTAACTGCCCCATTGTTAGGGCATATTTCTCCCTCAGTGATTGATACGTCTCCAATGTATCTATAATTTTTGATTGTTTCATGTTATTAAAGTATCAATCTTGGATGTTTTATATACATTACTAGCAACTTTATATCATTTTGTAGGACTAACCTATTAACCTAGTGCCTAGTGCCAGTTACTGTTTTTTACTTTGCAGGATATCAATACCAAACGAAGTCCAATTGCCACGAAACTTTTTGGAGATTTTTTTGGTGATAGGAGACCCTGGAGTCTTCTGGAGTACACGAGAGGAGGCCTGTGGGGCCCACTAGACACCAGGGCGCGCCAGGGACCTCTGGCACGCCCTGATGGGTAGTGGGGCCCACAGGCACCGCCTTGACCTACCTCCATTCTATAAATACTCTAAAATTACAAAAAACCCTAGGGGAGTCGACGAAATACTTTTTTCCGCCGCCGCAAGTTCCAGAACCACGAGATCCAATCTAGAGACCTTTTCTAGGCACTCAGCCGGAGGGGGCAACGATCACGGAGGGGTTCTTCATCATCCTTGCTGCCCCTCCTATGATGCATGAGTAGTTTACCAAAAACCTACGGGTCCATAGTTATTAGCTAGATGGCTTCTTCTCTCTTTTCGATCTTCAATACAATGTTCTCCTCGATGTTCTTGCAGATCTATTTGATGTAACTCTTTTTTGCAGTGTGTTTGTTGGGATCCGATGAATTATGAGTTTATGATCAGATCTATCCATGAATATTATTTGAGTCTTCTCTGAACTCTTTTATGCATGATTGTTTATAGCCTCGTATTTCTTCTCCGATTTATTGGTTTGGTTTGGCCAACAAGATTGATTTATCTTGCCATGGGAGGAGGTGCTTTGTGATGAGTTCGATCTTGCGGCGCTCAATCTTAGTGACAGAAAGAGACGTGACACGCATGTATCGTTGCTATTAAGGGTAAGTTGATGGAGTTTATTCATACGTGAGTTTATCTTGTCTACATCATGTCATCTTGCCTAATGCATTACTCTGTTTTTCCATGAAATAATACACTAGATGCATGCTGGATAACGGTCGATGTGTGGAGTAATAGTAGTAGATGCAGGCATGAGTCGGTCTACTAATCTTGGACGTGATGCCTATATACATGATCATTGCCTTGGATATCGTCATAATTATTTGCTTTTCTATCAATTCCCCAATAGTAATTTGTTTACACACCGTATGCTATTTTTTCTCGAGAGAAGCCTCTAGTGAAAACTATGGCCCCAGGGTCTATTTCCTATCATATATTAAAACCAAAAATATCTTGCTAAAATTTTCTTTTATTTATTTTCTTTTGTATTTTTAGATCTATTTATCAAATCCTATACAATTTAATCTATCTCAATACCGTTGAGGGATTGATAACCCCTTCACGCCTTGGGTTGGAAGTATTTGTTGTTTGTGTGCAGGTGCTGTTTACATAGTGTTGCTTGGTTCTCCTACTGGATTGATAACCTTGGTTTCATAACTGAGGGAAATACTTACCTCTGCTGTGCTGCATCATCCTCTCCTCTTCGGAGATATACCAACGCAGATTACAAGCAATCAGTGGTTTTGGTGATTGATGACAATACTTTTGCGGACTAATCATGTGCATTGAGCATTTCAGATATTTGATCATATGGCACAAAACGGTTAAGGCCCCTTCAAGTTTTTAAAGTGAAGACGGTGTATTTTCCTTCGTTTCTTTTTCGGTGGACTTGAGCCGTAGGGAATACCGTACTATCAAGAGTGGTCCCGCTTCGGAAAGGTTTGGGTGGAATCAACATGAACACATCTCCAGTTGCACCCTCCGTATCTTTCCGCTTCTTTGGAGTTTCTCCCTCCGTTGCTTTGGAGTGCCTTGGAAAGCTGCCAGCATTAGTACCGCGGCTGGCAGCGGTAGTACCGCTTGTTGGCAGTAGTACCGCTCCCAGTACCGTGTGTACTACCGCCTCGACTCGGGTCACAATTTTTCTTGTCGATTTTAGCGGTAGTCCAGCAGTAGTCCTACTAGCTTACTACCGCTGACCCCATTTGACCCAGTTGGGCAAGCGGCAGTAGCAGCGGCAGTAGGAGCGGTAGTACGTTTGTAAGCTGTAGTACCGCACCTACCACCGCTTCCACTGCCGCTCGCGGCTCTGTTCTCCGAGCCCTCCCCTGTTTCCTCAGCAGTAGTAGAGCGACAGTACCGCTGGCCCTAGCGGTACTACTGCTAGGCAGTACCGCCTCTCACTATAGGAATCAGCTGATTTGCCGTCTGCCATGGCAGACGGCAAAGGACCAGAAAGCTGACGGCAAAGGTCTCTGTTGTCAGCCGCGGACGGCAAACCTGTCCGACACTGTAAGTTACGGTAAACAGATGCTTTGCCGTCTGTTTTCGCATAGCGGACGGCAAAGATCCCTTTGCCGTCGGTGGCAGACGGCAAAGAAGGTGGACGGCAAAGAACAGATGTTAGCCACGTTAGGTGGCTAACGGGAGGCTTTGCCGTCTGCCAGCTGACGACAAACATGCCCTCCCCTTTGCCGTCTGCCATCTGACTTAGGTAAAATGGATCATTATATGAGCTAACTTAGGTAAAATGGATCATTTATGAGCTAACTTAGGTAAAATGGATCATTTTGGAGCTAACCTAGGTAAAATGGATCATTTTGGAGCTAACTTAGGTAAAATGGATCATTTTGGAGCTAACCTAGGTAATTATGCCATTTTTTAGTTAACTAAGCATATTATGCCATTTTTGACATAAGTAAGCTAAGTATAGGTCATTATTGAGCTAACCTAGGTAACTAAGCATATTAGAGCTAACTTAGGTCATTTTGGAGCTAACTTAGGTGAAATGGATCATTTTGGAGCTAACTTAGGTAAAATGGATCATTTGGGAGCTAACTTAGGTAAAATGGATTATTTTGGAGCTAACCTAGGTAATTATGCCATTTTTTAGTTAACTAAGCATATTATGCCATTTTTCACATAAGTAAGCTAAGTATAGGTCATTATTGAGCTAACCTAGGTAACTAAGCATATTAGAGCTAACTTAGCATATTAGAGCTAACTTAGGTCATCTTGGAGCTAACTTAGGTAAAATGGATCATTTTGGAGCTAACTTAGGTAAAATGGTTCATTTTGGAGCTAACCTAGGTAATTATGCCATTTTTGATTTAACTAAGCATATTATGCCATTTTTGACATAAGGAAGCTAAGTATATGTCATTATTGAGCTAATCTAGGTAACTAAGCATATTAGAGCTAACTTAGGTCATTATGGTAAGCATATTGGAGGAAATAAAGCTAAGTATAGGTCATTATGCATTTGTTAAGCAAAACACTAGAGAAAACTTACCGTCATCACGGAGGTGAAGCACCGGGGTGGCTCGTGCCGGTACCACCTGGAGAAGGATCGTGCGATGCTTGTCTGGAGTTATGCTGCACCAAAGATCATTTGCAATGTCTCGTTAGCATGATGACACTCAAATGTTAAGACTAGTAACTAATGACCATTCAAATGAAACTCACCGTGGTCCCCGGAGCAATGACTGGCATCAGCGGAGGGGTCTGACCGGCCTTCTTGCACACATACTGCACATTTGGTTTTGACGAGTCAGTCATACTAGTTAGTAATGAAACGAACATTACGTGCATGATTTGGCTAATATGCAGAAGAAACTAACCACGAGGAGCTCGTACATGGCCCGGTTCTGCATGTCATTTCGTGCTCTCTCCTCCTCCAACATCCTAGCCGTCCTCTCCTCCAACTCCTGCTCCTTCTCTGCCGCCTGCCGGTCCCTCTCCGCCAGAAGCGCCTGGGTTCTATCTCTCTCTCTCTGAAGAGCAGCCTGCAACACCACTCCTCGTTAGCATTGTAATCATCGATGGCCGCACACACAATGTAATGGAGGAAAGATAGCTGAGTTTGTATAACTAACCTCAAAGGCGAGCTCGACTGGCCATTGACGAGGCCTTATCTCAGGGGCGAATCTCGACTGGCGCGCCTTGATCTCCGGGAGAGTGCTAGGACAACGTATAAATCCATCTCCAATGGCTATCGAGCCATGGGACCTCCTGCCACCAGATATCATCACCAACTCTGGATCAATAGGACCCTGGCTCGGGTTAAAGTCCTCCCCTTTCCTCGCCTTCCCCTCATCTCTGTACTTCACGAGCTTGTTGTGGGAGGAGATGTTGGTGAAGTTCTCTGGATGATCGAGGTCAGACGCAAAGAATGCCTTGACCTTCTTGTACGAGGCAGTATGGGCCATGGCATAGAGGTCGTACACCTCTGGCACCTCCGCCTTATTGTGTTTCGCCTAAAAGAGAGAAACAGAGTAAATTAGTAATTAAAGGGCTCAAGCTAGCACGAAGAATGAATTGCATGAATCATGAGGCAAACCACATACCCATTTCCGCCCGTACTGATATAAGTTGGCGCTTCCTGGATGGTGTGGCACACCTTCCATTTGGGCACGCCGGTCCTTGGCATTGTTGTGGAGGGCTATCCATTGGTCTGAGCACCACTCATCCACCAACACCTCCCAATAATCCATCTGATCCGCACACCATCTCGGGGGCACCTAAGTTAGTAAAGAGAAACTTGAGCGCTAAGCCTACGAATCAAATCAAGGAAACTAAGTACAAGGCCTTAAGAATAGGTAATTACCGTCATGTACTGCTCCTTCTTCAGAAACTTGTCGTGGCACGCCGGCTTGGCCTTCTTAATACCATGCGAGGCGTAGTATAGTATCGAACAGCCTGCTCCCGAGCCTCGTGCCGCAAGTTTTGTAGTAGGCGCCTGCACTCGGCATCAATAACCTTTGCCGCGGCCTCCTCGTATCCCTCCTCACACGTGTAGAAGGTCTGCAATCAAACAAGACAACATTGATTAGTACAATAACTAGCTATTTGAAGATTTTTAATTGTGTAAAGGAGAAATTACCTTAAACTTTCTGATCACCATGTCTACCCTCGTCTGGCACAAGACACCGTCGATCATATCCTCCGGCGGGGCCAGGGCAGCCAAGTAGTGCTCCCAGCTCAATCCTAGCTGTGGAAGCTGACCCTCACCGGGCAACGTGACAAACCCTAGGAAGTTTTGCCGGCAAAGCACACCAAGGACAGTGTTGGGCCTGCGGACATCCTAAGCGTGGTCCCAACCCCTGCAGTATGACAAGGCCAACGCATTAGATATTTGAAGAAACATGAAGGCAAAAGGTACAAAAAGAGTAAATGCACTTAACTCTCCCCATCAGGGAAAATCAACCACCTTTGCTCGCGGGTCACCGGCACGGGCGGGAGCCGTGTAAAACCATGTTGGTAGACGGTGGCCCCCTCAACCACCTCGCCCTCGCTATCAGCCGGATCCCCACCACCATCAGCATGGCCACTCGGCCCCTCAGGCTGATCCGGCCAGGTACCCCATCCGGACGTCTCCTGGGACGTACCCTGGTCCGGAGTCTCGTGGGCCGAAGGCCCGTCGACCCGAGGCTCGTGGACCAGAGTCCGTGTAGCCTCCTCCTCAGACGTGTCCACCCTAACAGTCCTGTGCTCGGGTGAATCAGCTGGGGGTGGCGGCGAGGAAGGCATAGGAGCCTGCCTACCTCTCCCACGTCCTCCCCGACCTCCTCTCTTCTTCCCTCCCCGACCTCCTCTCCTAGTGGGCAACGACGCCGACGAAGAAGCGCCCGGCGGTGTCCCCAAACTGTCGTACAACGCTCTCCGGAGAGGTGCGGGTGGAATGGTGGAAGTACCCCTCCCCACCACGCGCCGACGAAGAAGGAGCCTCGGAGCGGTCCGGACCCACGCCCACAATCTTTCAACACCTGCCATGACAAAGAGTAAACGAAATTAGTACAAAATAAAAAAAACTAATACCGACATGAATAATATAATATGTATATAACTTAAGTGTATCATCATCAAGTACAACATAAAAAAATTGAATACCTAACATGAACTAACAATATATATGTATATAATACAAATTGAATACCTGACATGAACTAATAATAATCTTGATCGTCTATATATGCTCCGGGATCAATAAATGCATCATCATCATCACTATCATGAATGACGTGCTCATCGGGTTCAGCGGCATCAACACGTGAAAGGCCACCTTTATGTAATCGGTCAAGCATTGACAGGTCATCCACAGCAGTAACCTCTTCTTGTTCCAGCTCTTCTTGTTCCGGCTCAGGGGTGAAGTCAGATTCACTGTCGCTGTCTACTTCAATGTTCTGGGGTGAAGTAGAGCGTTTCTTGAAATGTTTTTTTGGAAAGACGTGTTTCTTGGAAGAATTCACCTTCATATGTGTCTGGGTTAATGTGAGGTTCATAATCCTCTTCATTGGGGGGAGGTGGTCTAACACATGGCGGCACTTCATAAACGACATCCCAACCATTAAGATTTGGATCAGTTTGGCAGGCCCACGGTAGATAGAAAACTTGGGTCGCCTGTTGAGCCGTAATATAGACATCGGGAACATCTAAATGGGTGCTTTGTTTGATTTTGACTAGCCCTATATGTTTATGAGTCCTTCTAGTCTCCTTCGGCTGGAACCAATAACATTTGAAGACTACGACGTTCGGTGGGTTTTCACCATAGAATAGAAGTTCATAAATTGCTTCAACTCTCCCATAATACTCGGTACCTCCTTCGCCGATAGCAGAGACACAACTATTTGTAGATTTTCGGTCGGCCATAGATAGCTCTTTGCCAAAGGTACAAAAGCGATACCCGTTGATGTCGTATTTGTCAAACGAACATGCCTTATAGTCAAAACCATTAGCGACTTGTCTCAATTCAGCGTCCATAGACTCTGAATTAGCCTACAAGTTTAATACGAAAGGATTGTTGCATTAGCCGCAAATTAGACGAAGAAATGAGAATGGTCTAATGGAAATTACCATTTGTTTGAACCAAGAGATGAAACCGGGAAAGCAGCCTCCATGCTTTGCCAGAAGCTCATACTCTTTGATGGATTCCTTTTCGATCACCGCTCCATCCGAGAATTTGGTGACATATCGACTGTATCAAATATCCGGGAATAAGAGCAGTTCAAAGGAATTAGAAGTTGCGAAACAATGTACCGAGAACTTACTCGATGTACGGCCGTAATTCTGTTAGGTTGTTGAAGATATACAACAAAATGGTCCGCCATTCTTCGACATCCAATGATATTGGTTTCGAAGCACCGGCTGGTGCGAGCTTCCCTTTGAATAGGCTGAGGTTGGATCCACCTTTTTTAGGGTCGACAGCATTGTACCGAGGCTTCGGATTATGCAAATGATGATTTTTGGCTTCATAGTGTGCTGTCACGAAGTTTGCCGCCTCCTCTGTAATGAATGCCTCATCCATCGATGCTTCAATTCTATGTTTATTTTTACATTTTGCTCGAAGCATCTTCTGCATCGTCTCAGTTGCGTAGCATCAACGATTTTGCACGCCCCCCCAATCTTGCCTCGGTCGGGAGATGCAAAATCAAATGCTGCATTGGATTAAAGAAGCCCGATGGAAAGATCTTCTCTAACTTGCAGATCAACTCTGGCGCCAATTCTTCCATATCTTCTACCACGCCAGGCGATAGTTCTTTCGCACAAAGAACACAGAAGAAATAGCTCAGCTCTGTGAGTACTAGCCATTCATCCTCAGGGATAAAGCCACGCAACATCATCGGGATTACCCGCTCAAGCCATATGTGCCAATCATGACTCTTGAGACCAAATATTTTCAATTTTCCAAGACTCGCTCCCCTCTTTAGATTCGCTGCATACCCGTCGGGGAACATCAACTGCATTTTCACCCAAAAGATAATTTCCCTCATAGCTGGCCTTCCAAGATTGAACCATGCCTTTGGCTTCGTCCAGTTCTGCTTTCATTTTGGTTCTTGCATGTTTTGTAACGGTCTATCACATAGCGCCTCCTGATCGACTCTAACCTTAGTATTATCCTTTGACTTCCGAACAATGTACCAAAAAGGGCCTCGGTGATATTCTTTTTAGTGTGCATCACGTCGATGTTGTGTGGGCAAAGGAGGTCTTTGAAGTAAGGCAGATATCACAAGCATGTCTTGTGAGTCCAGGCGTGTTCCGAATTATACCCCTTGAAATACCCTGGACACTCTGGATCTGGCTCGAGAGCGTTTAACTGATCCAGGGTCTCTTGGCCTGTCAACGCAGGTGGTGCAGAGTTTTTGACAACTCTACCTTTGATGAAGTTCTTCTTGTCTTTCCTGAACTTATGGCGAGGATCCAGGAACTGTCTACGCAAGTCGAAGCAAGAAAACTTGCGACCCGCCTGCAGCCAACGAAACTGAAGAGCTGCCTTGCATGTGGGGCACGGGAACCTTCCATGCACACACCAGCCAATGAATAGCACATACGCCGGCAAGTCATGCATCGAGTACATGTACCAGACACACATTATGAAGATCTGTTTGCTAGCGGCGTCGTATGTCTTGAACCCATTATCCCAAGCTTCTTTCAATTCATCCTTAAGCGGCTGCATGTACACATTCATATTCTTCCCCGGGTAGTTGGGCCCTGGAATTATCAACGTCACAAAAATGTTCTTTCTTTGCATAATCTGTCCGGGGGGGGGGGGGGGGAGATTGAGTGGAAAGACAAATACAGGCCAACAACTGTATTGGGTTGCCGTCAGACAAAACACATTGAACCCATCCGTGCTGATGGCGACTCAAGGATGCCTTGGATCTGCCGCTTTTTGCGCATGTAATGCATCGAAGCGCTTCCACGCAGAACCATCCGATGTGTGTACCATCATCAGATTCCCATCTGCATCTAGTTCGGTTCTTTTTCCCATTTTGTGCCATGTCATCTGTCTGGTCGTCTCTTCGACCATGAAAAGACGTTGAAGTCTTGGTACGATTGGCATATACTGAAGAACATTAACGGGGATTTTGGTCTGCGTCTTCTCACCCATACCGTTGTCTACCACAACATACCTGGAAGACTTGCAAATGGGAAAATAGTTCAAGTCTGCATACTCAAGCCTAAATAAGGCACATCCTTTCTCACAGGCATGTATCTTCTCATAGGGCATCTTAAGTGCACGTAGGATTTTGTCCGACTGGTACAGGTTTGCAGGCATTACATGGCCTTTGGGTAGAAAGCGTCCAGATACTGTCATCACCGTGTCGTAGCATTTTCTGCCCAAGTTGAATTGAGCCTTCAGAGCCATTACTTGTGAGATAGCATCCAACTGACAAAGCTCAGTGTGCTCATGGAGAGGACATTTTGAAGACTCCAACATTTCATTGAAGGCCTTTGCAGATTCCTCCATCTCATTGTCCGAATCTCGAGCATCATCAAAGTCTTGCACCATGTCTTCCATCCCGGTACCATGCTCGTCAGTGCGACGACGAAGCACCTCAGCTCTGGCATGTTGGACAGACTCACCATGAAATGTCCACACCGTATAACCGGGCGTAAAACCACTCTTCTGCAGGTGTTTGCCCATTTCATCCTCTGCCCTCTTGTGCCAATTGTCGCACCGGACACAGGGGCAACAGGTTTTCCTCTGGCCATTTGCAAATGCGGCTCTCACAAACCCCTTGGTTTTTGTTAACCATTCATTGGTCATGTCTTTCTGACTAGTGTGACCGGTGTACATCCATGCACGATCACTCATCTTGCCTAGCTACTGGACACACAAGAAATATATATATAATTCAGCATGTATATATTCATCTGTTAATCTAGTTTGTCAATTTTATTACGTCCATGCAACCTACACTCTAATAGGTAAAGATAGGTCCTTATCCCACCCGAGTATGTGTAGATTGGGTTCATTTTCCCATGCTCTGCTCCAGATCCGACGCAAAATTTTGGCAGCACCTCCCCGCTGTTCTCCTGATACACGTCTCTGCAATAAACAGAGAGGGTGTGTACCCGGAGAACAGCAGGGAGGCACTAACAAAATTTATGCGTCGGATCCGGAGCAGAGCATATGGGAAAACAAACCCAATCTACACATACTCGGGCTGTCCATGGATAACATTGGACAATTCGAAAGAATCACGGTTATAAATATGCAAATGCATGCATATTTATAACTGTAACCCTTTCGAACGGGAGACGCATACTGGTCACGCATACCGATGATTGAAGACACCTATAGCTAGCAAGTTTCATCGGCACGAAGACCGGAACAAAGCAAATAATTAAGGGGGGAGGAGGAGATGTCATTTGTGCTCACCCACGAACGCAAGGGCGGAGCTTGTCAAACGCATGGGGAGGTCGTCGAACACCAGAACCTCACAACGACGAAACACTGCACATTTAAATCCACCCGATCAACACAAATATTCAATATTGATAAAATATAACTGCACATATAAGTACTATTCTATTTTTTATTCTTCTCCTCTATTCCTTCTTCTCCTATTTTTCTTCTTCTTCCTCTCCTTATTTTTTCTCCTCTTCTTCCTCTCCTCATTTTCTTCTTCTTCTTTTTTTCTCCTCTTCTTCTTCTCCATCTCCTCCTTTTCCTTCATCTTCATCTTTTTCTTCTCCTCCTCTTCTCTTCTTCTTCTTCGTTCTTCTTCTACTTCTTCTTCTTTTCTTCTCTTTTCCTTCCTTCTTTTTCATTTTCCCCTCTTCTTCTTCTTTCTTTTTCTTTTCTTCTTTCTTCTTCTCTTCTTCTTCTTCGTCTTCTTCTTCTTTCTTCTCTCTTCTTCTTTCTTCTTTCTTCTTCTTCTTCTTCTTCTTCTTCTTTCTTCTTCTTCTTCTCTTCTCTTCTTCTTCTTCTTCTTCTTCTCTCTTCTTCTTCTCTCTTCTTCCTTCTTCTCTTTCTCTTTCTTTTTCTTCTTCTCTTCTTCTTCTTCTCTCCTCTTTCTTCTTCTTTCTTCCTCTTCTTCTTCTTCTCTCTTATTTTCCTTTTCCTCCCTCTCCTTTTTTCTCTTCATTTCCTTCTTCCTTCTTCCTCTTTTCTTCTTTTTTTCTTCTTTTTCCTTATTTTCCTTTTCCTCTCCCTTCTCTTCTACTTCTACTTTTCTTCTTTCTTGTTCTTTTTTTTCATCATAAAATGTACTAACCTAAATATGACTAATCTAAAATACGACTAAATAAAAAAAACCAACTAACCTAAAATCAACTAACCTAAAATGTGCTAACAGTACAACCTAAAAAAGCAACTAAATCAACTAACCTAAAATCTACTAACCTAAAATGCACTAACCTAAAATCTACTAACAGTACAACCTAAATAAAAAAAAGCAAGAACCCTCACTGAGGGGGGCGGCTGGGCGGAGGGGCACCAGGGCGGCCTTCACGGAGGGGCGGCCTGGGTGGAGCTACGCCGGGTCCCCGGGGCAGCGGGGCGCCAGGGCGGCCGTAGCTCTATGGCCTGGGCGGGGTGGCGGGGCGACATGGGGGTCAGGGGCGGCGGCCGGCGGGTGCGGTGGGGGTCAGGGGCGGCGGGGGCGGTGGGGGTTGGGGGCGGCGGCCGGCGGGTGTAGGGGTCGGGGGAGGAGAGAGAGGCAGAGAGAGAAGAGAGAGAGGAGGTGGGGGGCGTTAGCCGTTAGGTATTATTTTCTTTGCCGTCTGCTAGCTGACGGCAAAGAATCTTTGCCATCCTCTAGTAGACGGCAGAGAGGTGGGGGGGGGGGGGATGGGCCGTTACAGTGTACTGCCCGGCGTTGGCCTCCACTGGGCCCACCCACCTCTTTGCCGTCTGCTAGCAGACGACAAAGATTCTTCGCCGTCTGTTTTTTGAAAGGAGATGGCAAAGACCTCCTTTGCCGTCAGCTAGTTGATGGCAAAGAAGTGGCTGATGGCAAATCCTCTGATTACAGTAGTGTCTCCTCCACCCGTCCGGCTCTGCTACTTTAGTGGCCTGTGCTACAACCCCAGTGGTAGTACCGCTGGGGCGAGCGGTAGTACTGCTCTGGCTGTACTAACGGCTCAAGGTCTTGCACCTTGTGCACTACCACCTGGACGGTAGTATCGCTCGGTGCAGGCTAAAAACTGGGTAATGGTTGGATTTGTTCCCCACTATATAAAGGGGGTCTTCTTCCTTGAGAAGACCAACCTCTTCCTCCCTAAATTCCATTGTTGCTCCAAAGCTCATTTTAGCCCAATCTCTCTCCCTAGCCAATCAAACTTGTTGATTTTCTAGGGATTGGTTGAGAAGGCCCCGATCTACACTTCCACCAAGAGAAATTGGATTCCCCCCCAACTAATCCCTTGCGGATCTTGTTACTCTTGGGTGTTTGAGCATCCTAGACGGTTGAGGTCACCTTGGAGCCACATTCCATTGTGGTCAAGCTCCGTGGTGGTGTTGGGAGCCTCCAATTCGGTTGTGGAGATTGTCCCAACCTTGTTTGTAATGGTTCGGTCACCGCCTTCCAAGGCACCACTAGTGGAATCACGGCATCTCGCATTGTGTGAGGGCGTGAGGAGAATACGGTGGCCCTAGTGGCTTCTTGGGGAGCATTGTGCCTCCACACCGATCCAACAGAGACGTACTTCCTCTCAAAGGGAAGGAACTTCGGTAACACATCCTCATCTCCACCGGCTCCACTTGTGGTTATCTCTTACCTTTACCTTGTGCAAGGTTTACTTGTTGTTGTTTGTTGCTAGCATCATATAGGTTGTTCACCTAGTTGCATATCTAGACAACCTATTTGTTGCTAATCGTAATTTGTTAAGAAAAGCTAAATTGTTAGTTGCCTAATCACCCCCCTCTAGTCAACCATATCGATCCTTTCAATTGCTATCAGAGCCACGTCTCTTTATTAAGGGTTTCACCACCCGAAGAGTATGGTTGACGGAGATGAGGAAGTGCCCGAGGCCGTGGAGTTGAATTCGATCACCTGAGGCGACTTAAATGAGGCTATGGCCTCATTTAAGACGTCAATGACGACCGAAGTCAAATCCATGCTTAAAGATCTTCAGGGGTTAAAACTTTCTACCGGTCCGTTGCAAGTGGCTAATCCCACCGCATCAGAGTCCGAGGCCAATTCTGCCAAGGAAGTGGCTAAAGCTACTCAAACCTCCTCCCCTCAAGGTAAGAATGGGACGGGCACTCATGTCGCGGTTGCCCCTCCCTCGGTCTATGGAGAATCGGTCCCCTCACCTCATATCAATAACCTTGGCCCCCCCCCTTAAGCTTGTAAAGAATGATTTTGCTAATTGGGTTTTTCATATCAAGTCTCATTTGAATCATAGCTCAATACATCTTATGAGGATCATTGAACAAGGCTACTACCCATATGATCCGTACAATCTTACTCCAAGAGAAGAGATGGACAATCAATACAATCACTCCACCTTGTTCATTTTTCAAGCCGCAGTGCCTCCCGAAGATCTCCCCCATTTGCGCCCCTTCACTCGGGCAAAGGATTGTTGGGATCATATTGTCTCATTGTACATGGGAAGCTCAAGCATTCAACGGTCCAACTTTGAGGTGGTTCTTAATGAGGCCGATGAGTTTGTGATGATTGAGGATGAGGACCCTCGTGATATCTACCGGAGAGTGACAACTCTCACGGTAGCTCTTCAAGACCATGGAAGCAAGGATACGGACGATAATTGGATCAAGTGCAAGTTCCTCAAGGCTATCACGCCATTCAACAAGTCTATGTCCTCCGTGATTCGTCAAAGACCAGACTTCCACGCCTTGTCTTCAAGCGATGTGTTGGATGAGTTTATTGCTATGAACATCATGAATAGGACCATCGACAATGCTCTTGCTCGTGTCCAACGGTCAAAGAAAGCCTCACCCAACCTTGCTTTGAAGGCCAAGGCCATTCCGGAAGAAGAAGAAGAAGAAGAATAGGAAGTAGAGGAGAGTTGCCCCGAAGATACCAAATATGCTTACCACAAGCACATGGCTCTTGCGTCTAGGCAATTTTGGGGCAACAAGAGAAACTCGAGGTCCAACTTCTCCAAGAACAACTTTAAGGGCAAGAAACGAGTGAGGAAATGCTACAATTGTGGAAATGTGAGTCACTTTGTGGTGGATTGTTCGTATGAGAAGAGGGAGGACAATGGTTTCAATCTCATTCGCAAAGACAAGACCAAGTCCTTCCCAAACAAGAACAACTTCACCAAGAAGATACATCAAAAGGGTTTGGCGGCACATGAAGAATACATCTCCGATGATGATGAAGAAGATGCAAGTCGTGAAGGAATGGTAACGGCAACTTTTTCCATTGCCACCTCTTCCCCAACCAAGGTGTCTCTCTTCGGGGCCCCCAACGAGAATCTAATTGCCAAGTGCCTCATGGCCAAAGGTATCAACAAGGTAACATCCAACATCAAAACCTGTTGGGAAACGTAGCATGCAATTTCAAAAAATTTCCTACGCTCACGCAAGATCTATCTAGGAGATGCATAGCAACGAGAGGGGGAGAGTGTGTCCACGTACCCTCGTAGACCGAAAGCGGAAGCGTTTGACAACGCGGTTGATGTAGTCGAACTTCTTCTCGTTTCGACCGATCAAGCACCGAACGTATGGCACCTCCAAGTTCTGCACACGTTCAGCTCAATGACGTCCCTCGAACTCTTGATCCAGCAAAGTGTCAAGGGAGAGTTCCGTCAGCATGATGGCGTGGTGACGGTGATGGTGAAGTGATCCGCGCAGGGCTTCACCTAAGCACTACGAAGATATGACCGGAGGCGTAAACTGTGGAGGGGGGCGCCGCACACGGCTAGGAATCAATGTTGTGTGTTCTAGCGGTGCCCCCCACGTATATATAGGTTGGAGGGGAGGAGAGGCAGCCAAGGGGGCGCCCAAGTAGGAGGAATCCTACTTGGGCCCCTAGTCCAATTCGGGCTCCCCCTTACCATATCCACCGGAGGGAGAAGGAAAGAGGGAGGAGGGAAGGAAGGGGGAGGCCGAATCCCTCCCCTTCCTTCTCTCTTCCCCCCTTTCCTTCCTCCTAAGGTGTGGCCCATATGGGGGGCGTAGCAGCACCTGCTGGCTGCTGCGTTTCCCCTCTTGGCCCATTAGGCCCATATCTTTGCCGGGGGTGCCCGGAACCCCTTTCCGGTGACCCGATATGTACCCGGTACCCCCGGAACACTTCCGGTGCCCGAATATCATCATCCTATATATGAATCTTTACCTCTCAACCATTTCGAGACTCCTCGTCATGTCCGTGATCTCATCCGGGACTCCGAACAACATTCGGTCACCAAGTCACATAACTCATATAATACAAAATCGTCATCGAACGTTAAGCGTGCGGACCCTACGGGTTCGAGAACTATGTAGACATGACCGAGACACCTCTTCGGTCAATAACCAACAGCGGAACCTGGATGCTCATATTGGTTCCCACATATTCTACGAAGATCTTTATCGGTCGTACCGTAATGACAACATACGTTATCCCCTTTGTCATCGGTATGTTACTTGCCCGAGATTCGATCGTCGGTATCTTCATACCTAGTTCAATCTCGTTACCGGCAAGTCTCTTTACTCGTTCCGTAATACATCATCCCGTAACTAACTCATTAGTCACATTGCTTGCAAGGCTTATTATGATGTGCATTACCGAGAGGGCCCAGAGATACCTCTCCGATACTCGGAGTGACAAATCCTAATCTCGATCTATGCCAACCCAACAAATACCTTCGGAGATACCTGTAGAGCATCTTTATAATCACCCAGTTACGTTGTGACGTTTGATAGCACACAAGGTATTCCTATGGTATCCGGGAGTTGCATAATCTCATAGTCAAAGGAATATGTATATAAAATGAAGAAAGCAATAGCAATAAAACTTAACGATCATTATGCTAAGCTAACGGATGGGTCTTGTCCATCACATCATTCTCCTAATGATGTGATCCCGTTCATCAAATGACAATACATGTTTATGGTTAGGAAACTTAACCATGTTTGATTAACTAGCTAGTCTAGTAGAGGCTTACTAGGGACACGGTGTATTGTCTATGTATCCACACATGTATCAAGTTTCCGATTAATACAATTCTAGCATGAATAATAAACATTTATCATGATATAAGGAAATATAAAATAACAACTTTATTATTGCCTCTAGGGCATATTTCCTTCAGTCTCCCACTTGCACTAGAGTCAATAATCTAGTTCACATCGCCATGTGATTTAACACCAATAGTTCACATCTTTATGTGATTAACACCCATAGTTCACATCGCCATGTGACCAACACCAAAAGGGTTTACTAGAGTCAATACTCTAGTTCACATCGCTATGTCATTAACACCCAAAGAGTACTAAGGTGAGATCATGTTTTGCTTGTGAGAGAAGTTTAGTCAATTAACGAGTCTGCCACATTCAGATCCGTATGTATTTTGTAAATTTCTATGTCTACAATGCTCTGCATGGAGCTACTCTAGCTAATTGCTCCCATGTTCAATACGTATCTAGATTGAGAGTCATCTAGATCAGTGTCAAAGCTTGCATCGACGTAACTCTTTACGACGAACTCTTTATCACCTCCATAACCGAGAAACATTTCCTTATTCCTCTAAGGACAATTTTGACCGATGTCTAGTGATCTACTCCTGGATCACTATTGTACCCCCTTGACAAACTCATGGCAAGGTATACAACAGGTTTGGTACACAGCATGGCATACTTTATAGAACCTATGGCTGAGGCATAGGGAATGACTTTCATTCTCTCTCTATCTTCTGCCGTGGTCGGGCTTTGAGTCTTACTCAACTTCACACCTTACAATACAGGCTAGAACTCCTTCTTTGACTGATCCATTTTGAACTCCTTCAAAATCTTGTCAAGGTATGTACTCATTGAAAATCTTACCAAGCGTCTTGATCTATCTCTATAGATCTTGATGCCCAATATGTAAGCAGCTTCACCGAGGTCTTTCATTGAAAAATTCTTATTCAAGTATCCTTTTATGCTATCCAGAAATTCTATATCATTTCCAATCAGCAATATGTCATCCACATATAATATCAGAAATGCTACAGAGCTCCCACTCACTTTCTTGTAAATACAGGCTTCACCATAAGTCTGTATAAAACCATATGCTTTGATCACCTTATCAAAGCGTATATTCCAACTTCGAGATACTTGCACCAGTCCATAAATGGATCGCTGGAGTTTGCACACTTTGTTAGCACCTTTAGGATTGACAAAACCTTTTGGTTGCATCATATACAACTCTTCTTTAAGAAATCCATTAAGGAATGCAGTTTTGACATCCATTTGCCAGATTTCATAAAATGCGGCAATTGCTAACATGATTCGGACAGACTTAAGCATCGCTACGAGTGAGAAAATCTCATCGTAGTCAACACCTTGAACTTGCCGAAAACCTTTTGCGACAAGTTGAGCTTTGTAGATAGTAACACTACCATCAGCGTCCGTCTTCCTCTTGAAGATCCATTTATTCTAAATGGCTTGCCGATCATCGGGCAAATCCACCAAAGTCCACACTTTGTTCTCATACATGGATCCTATCTCAGATTTCATGGCCTTAAGCCATTTATCGGAATCTGGGCTCATCATAGCTTCTTCATAGTTCATAGGTTCGTCATGGTCTAGTAACATGACTTCCAGAGCAGGATTACCGTACCACTCTGGTGCGGAACATGCTCTGTTCGACCTACGAGGTCCAGTAGTAACTTGATCTGAAGTTTCATGATCATCATCATTAGCTTCCTCTCTAGTTGGTGTAGGCATCACGGGAACAGATTTCTCTGATGAGCTACTTTCCAATTCGAGAGAAGGTACAATTACCTCATCAAGTTCTACTTTCCTCCCACTCACTTCTTTCGAGAGAAACTCCTTCTCTAGAAAGGTTCCATTCTTGGCAACAAAAATCTTGCCTTCGGATCTGTGGTAGAAGGTGTACCCAATTGTTTCCTTAGGGTATCCTATGAAGACGCACTTCTCCGATTTGGGTTCGAGATTATCAGGCTGAAGCCTTTTGACATAAGTGTCGTAACCCCAAACTTTAAGAAATGACAGCTTAGGTTTCTTGCCAAACCATAGTTCATATGGTGTCATCTCAACGGATTTAGACGGTGCCCTATTTAACCTGAATGCAGCTGTCTCTAATGCATAACCCCAAAACGATAGTGGTAAATCGGTAAGAGACATCATAGATCGCACCATATCTAATAAAGTACGGTTACGACGTTCGGACACACCATTACACTATGGTGTTCTAGGTGGCGTGAGTTGTGAAACTATTCCACATTGTTTTAAATGAAGGCCAAACTCATAACTCAAATATTCGCCTCCGCGATCAGATCATAGAAACTTTATTTTCTTGTTACGATGATTTTCCACTTCACTCTGAAATTCTTTGAACTTCTCAAATGTTTCAGACTTGTGTTTCATCAAGTAGATATACCCATATCTGCTCAAATCATCTGTGAAGGTCAGAAAATAACAATACCCGCCGCATGCTTCAACACTCATCGGACCGCATACATCGGTATGTATTATTTCCAATAAGTCATTAGCTCGCTCCATTGTTCTGGAGAACGGAGTTTTAGTCATCTTGCCCATAAGGCATGGTTCGCAAGTATCAAATGATTCATAATCAAGTGATTCTAAAAGCCCATCTGCATGGAGTTTTTTCATGCGCTTTACACCAATATGACCTAAACAGCAGTGCCACAAATATGTTGCACTATCATTATCAACTTTGCATCTTTTGGCATCAATATTATGAATATATGTATCACCACGATCGAGATTCAATAAACCATTTACTTTGAGTGTATGACCAAAGAAGGTTTTATTCATGTAAACAGAACAACAATTATTCTCTGACTTAAATGAATAACCATATCACAATAAACATGATCCTATCATATTCATGCTCAACGCAAACACCAAATAACATTTATTTATTTAGGCCCAACACTAATCCCGAAGGTAGAGGGAGTGTGCGATGGTGATCTTATTAACCTTGGAATCACTTCTAACACACATCGTCACCTCGTCATTAACTAGTCTCTATTCATTTTACAACTCCTGTTTCGAGTTACTAATGTTAGCAACTGAACCGGTATCAAATACCCAGGGGCTACTATGAAGACTAGTAAAATACACATCAATAACATGTATATCAAATATACCTTTGTTCACTTTGCCATCCTTCTTATCTGCCAAGTATTTGGGGTAGTTCCGCTTCCAGTGACCATTTCCTTTGCAGTAGAAGCACTCAGTTTCAGGCTTAGGTTCAGCTTTGGGCTTCTTCACGGGAGTGACAACTTGCTTTCCATTCTTCTTGAAGTTCCCCTTTCCTTCCCTTGCCCTTTTTCTTAAAACTAGTGGTCTTGTTAACCATCAACACTTGATGCTCTTTCTTGATTTCTACCTTCGCCGATTTTAGCATCGCGAAGAGCTTGGGAATCGTTTTCGTCATCCCTTGCATATTATAGTTCATCACGAAGTTCTAGTAGCTTAGTGATAGTGACTAGAGAATTTTGTCAATCACTATCTTATCTGGAAGATTAACTCCCACTTGATTCAAGCGATTGTAGTACTCAGACATTCTGAACACATGCTCACTTGCTGAGCTATTCTTCTCCATCTAGTAGACAAAGTACTTGTCAGAGGTCTCATACCTCTTAACACGGGCATGAGTCTGAAAAACCAATTTCAGCTCTTGGAACATCTCATATGCTCTGTGGCGTTCAAAACCTTTTTGAGTTCCCGGCTCTAAGTCGTAAAGCATGGTACACTAAACTATCAAGTAGTCATCATATCGAGCTTTGCCAAACGTTCATAACGTCTGCATCTGCTCCTGCAATAGGTCTGTCACATAGCGGTGCATCAAGGACATAATTCTTCTGTGCAGCAATGAGGATAATCCTCAGATCACGGACCAAGTCCGCATCATTGCTACTATCATCTTTCAACTTATTTTTCTCTAGGAACATATCAAAAATAAACGGGGAGCTACATCGCGAGCTATTGATCTACGGCATAATTTGCAAATACTATGAGGACTAAGTTCATGATAAATTAAGTTCAATTAATCAAATTACTTAAGAAATCCCACTTAGATAGACATCCCTCAAGTCATCTAAATGATACGTGATCCAAATCAACTAAACCATGTCCGATCATCACGTGAGATGGAGTAGTCATCAATGGTGAACATCTCTATGTTGATCATATCTACTATATGATTCACGTTCGACCTTTCGGTCTCCAGTGTTCCGAGGCCATGTCTGTACATGCCAGGCTCGTCAAGTTTAACCCGAGTATTCCGCATGTGTAAAACTATCTTGCACCCATTGTATTTGAACGTAGAGTCTATCACACCCGATCATCACGTGGTGTCTCAACACGATGAACTGTCGCAACGGTGCATACTCAGGGAGAACACTTATACCTTGAAATTTAGATAAGGGATCATCTTATAATGCTACCGTCGTACTAAGCAAAATAAGATGCATAAAAGATAAACATCACATGCAATCAAAATATGTGACATGATATGGCCATCATCATCTTGTGCTTTTGATCTCCATCTCCAAAGCATCGTCATGATCTCCATCATCACCGGCTCGACACCTTGATCTCCATTGTTGCCTCGTGGTCGTCTCGCCAACTATTGCTTCTACAACTACCGCTAACGCATAGTGATAAAGTAAAGCAATTACATGGCGTTTGCATTTCATACAATAAAGCGACAACCATAAGGCTCCTGCCAGTTGCCGATAAATTTTACAAAACATGATCATCTCATACAACAACGTATATCGCATCATGTCTTGACCATATCACATCACAACATGCCCTGCAAAAACAAGTTAGACGTCCTCTACTTTGTTGTTGCAAGTTTTACGTGGCTGCTACGGGCTTCTAGCAAGAACCGTTCTTACCTACGCATCAAAACCACAATGGTGATTTATCAAGTTTGCTGTTTTAACCTTCAACAAGGACCGACCGCAGTCAAATTTGGTTCAACTAAAGTAGGAGAAACAGACACCCGCCAGCCACCTTTATGCAAAACTAGTTGCATGTCTGTCGGTGGAACCGGTCTCATGAACATGGTCATGTAAGGTTGGCCCAGGCCGCTTCATCCAACAATACCGCCGAATCAAAATAAGACGTTGGTGGTAAGCAGTATGACTATCACCGCCCACAACTCTTTGTGTTCTACTCATGCATATCATCTACGCATAGACCTGGCTCAGATGCCACTGTTGGGAAACGTAGCATGCAATTTCAAAAAATTTCCTACGCTCACGCAATATCTATCTTGGAGATGCATAGCAACGAGAGGGGGAGAGTGTGTCCACGTACCCTCATAGACCAAAAGCGAAAGCGTTTGACAACGCGGTTGATGTACTCGAACTTCTTCTCATTCCGACCGATGAAGCACCGAACGTACGGCACCTCCGAGTTCTGCACACGTTCAGCTCGATGACTTCCCTCGAACTCTTGATCCAGCAAAGTGTCGAGGGAGAGTTCCGTCAGCACGACGGCGTGGTGACGGTGATGGTGAAGTGATCCGCGCAGGGCTTCGCCTAAGCACTACGAAGATATGACTGAAGGCGTAAACTGTGGAGGGGGGCGCCGCACACGGCTAGGAATCAATGTTGTGTGTTCTAGCGGTGCTCCCCCACATATATATAGGTTGGAGGGGAGGAGAGGCAGCCAAGGGGGCGCCCAAGTAGGAGGAATCCTACTTGGGCCCCTAGTCCAATTCGGCCTCCTCCCTTACCATATCCATCGGAGGGAGAAGGAAAGAGGAGGGAGGAGGGAAGGAAGGGGGAGGCCGAATCCCTCCCCTTCCTTCTCTCTTCCCCCCTTTCCTTCCTCCTAAGGTGTGGCCCATATGGGGGGGGGGGGCGCAGCAGCCCCTGCTGGCTGCTGCGTTTCCCCTCTTGGCCCATTAGGCCCATATCTTTGCCAGGGGTGCCCAGAACCCCTTTTCGGTGACCCGATATGCACCCGGTACCCCCGGAACACTTCCGGAGTCCGAATATCATCATCCTATATATGAATCTTTACCTATCGACCATTTTGAGACTCCTCTTCATGTCTGTGATCTCATCCGGGACTCCGAACAACATTCGGTCACCAAATCACATAACTCATATAATACAAAATCGTCATCGAACGTTAAGCGTGCGGACCCTACGGGTTCGATAACTATGTAGACATGACCGAGACACCTCTCCGGTCAATAACCAACAGCGGAACCTGGATGCTCATATTGGTTCCCACATATTCTACGAAGATCTTTATCGGTCGTACCGTAATGACAACATACGTTATCCCCTTTGTCATTGGTATGTTACTTGCCCGAGATTCGATCGTCGGTATCTTCATACCTAGTTCAATCTCGTTACCGGCAAGTCTCTTTACTTGTTCCGTAATACATCATCCTGCAACTAACTTATTAGTCACATTGCTTTCAAGGCTTATTATGATGTGCATTACCGAGAGGGCCCAGAGATACCTCTCCGATACTCGGAGTGACAAATCCTAATCTCGATCTATGCCAACCCAACAAATACCTTCGGAGATACCTATAGAGCATCTTTATAATCACCCAGTTACGTTGTGACGTTTGATAGCACACAAGGTATTCCTCCGGTATCCAGGAGTTGCATAATCTCATAGTCAAAGGAATATGTATATGACATGAAGAAAGCAATAGCAATAAAACTTAACGATCATTATGCTAAGCTAACGGATGGGTCTTGTCCATCACATCATTCTCCTAATGATGTGATCCCGTTCATCAAATGACAACACATGTCTATGGTTAGGAAACTTAACCATCTTTGATTAACGAGCTAGTCTAGTAGGGGCTTACTAGGGACACGGTGTATTGTCTATGTATCCACACATGTATCAAGTTTCCAATTAATACAATTCTAGCATGAATAATAAACATTTATCATGATATAAGGAAATATAAAATAACAACTTTATTATTGCCTCTAGGGCATATTTGCTAAGTAGATAGCCACGTGCCCTCCTTTTATTTTAATCGATAATGCCAATGCTACCAACCCTTGTTGTGAGCATGTGCATCTTGTGGAGGAGAATGCCAAGTTGAAAGAGCAACTTGGGAGAGGTCTTGTGACTTGCATACAAGGTGAGAAGAACCTCAATGAACTTTTGAGGAATCAAAAGGAAGCTGTGGCAAAGGAAGGACTTGGGTTTGTGCCCAAGTAAAAGAAGAAGAACAAGAACAAGAGCAAGCAACCTCTCCCACTTAAGGAAACCTTCATCAAGGTGGGAGAGAGTGCTCATGAGAAGAAGAAGGACAAGGATGTGGGTGGTAATGCCAAGGAGGGCAAGACCACTCCTCCCAACAAAGCTGTCGGTGCAACAAACCCCCAGGTGTGTTGCCCGGACTGTACACAGGCTCAAGAGCAAGGTTACGACATTCAAGACAAGTCCAAGCAGAAGAGATGGCTCTTTGAGAAATCAAAGGGCGGATCAAGAAGACCAAGACCAACCAAACAAGCAAGATATCACTAAGGAAAAACCTCCCTTGCCGGGAAGGCGAGCTTGGCGGGGTCGAGATTACTGCAAAGACAAGCCTCAATACTCCCCCGGCAGGCTTGCCGGGGACGCAGAAGGTGGATCACCCCGCCAAGGCTCCACCGCTCCACCTCAAAGCAACGCAAGTCACCTACCGGTGCGGTGTCGAGCCCCCAAGTGATTATGTGGCTGTTATTTGGTACGTGGCAGGCCATTACTGAGGAAGATCATCCCTAAATGACACTCGTCCAGGAGATGTGTCACACAGACAGACGAGAAGGTGGCTGCATGGCGCGGCAAGGCTTGCCGGGCCACACCACGATGTGACACTAAGCGGCACATTTAATGCGCCCTGTCCTGTCTGCAGAGTTCGGTATGATAGCACTGTGGCTATCTAATCAGTGCATAATGACTGTTTTGCCATTGTGGTGACCCCTTGACCTATAAAAGAAGGGCCGTGATAACCTTAGAGAGGATTGGGGCCCTTGTACGCTCGTACGCGCATAGGTGCTCTCGCCCCGAGGCGACCTTGCTGGGCTAGAGCACTGTGTCTCCACCACGGTCCTTTCATCAATCCACCAAAGCAGGAGTAGGGTTTTACGCCTCGCGGTGGCCCGAACCTAGGTAAAACTGCCCGTGTCATCGTTGCCGTGCTGCTCTATGCTTTCCACTCTTTGTGCAATGCGCTCTTCCCCCTTGCTGAACCACAAGGGGCCGATGGCCCCATAGGTGGCCATGTGATACCACGACATCTTTGGTGCGCCAGGTAAGGGGAAGCGCTGGCGCGAACCCGAGAGTGTAAGCAGCGCGCCATCTTCATCATTGTTTTCTTCATCAACGGCTTCATCATCCATGGCACCCAAAAAGAAATCCGGTGCTTCAGCTCACCCGTCTACCTCGAAGGCCCCCTCACATGTAGCCACTAATGCCGTGGGGGCTGCGGGGGAACATGGGAACGCCGACGCTGCGGGGAACATGACTGGCGCAGGCGGCGCCATCACCGTTCCCCCTGCGGCCGAAGCAGGAGCAGGAGGCACCGGAGGAGGGCGACACCAACAACAACCCGGCGGCCATGCTCCGCAAGGTGTGGGTGGGGAGAACACTCCGTCTCCGCCTCCCCACCTCACCGAGGGACACAACCGCAGTGGTGGCGCTCGCCCTGATGCGGATCGTAATCACCTAGCTGCCCCCACCGTGGGTGCAGCTACATGGCCCGCGCCACCCCCAGGGCAAGCTAGCCAAGACGATGCGCCAAATGGGGTCGTCAACCCCCAAGCATATCCGCCTCATCGTCACGCCGCCCTGGCGACTGGCTCGTGGCGGCAAGAACATGGCGCCACCACTACAGGCACCATCAGAAGCTGGGCGACGTCGCGATCCGCATCGTCGTCCATGCCAAGCACCGCTTCGGAGGCCATGGCGCGGGCCCAGCTCTTGTTGAGATTTTCGCCAGTGGCTAATCAAATGGATGAGTGGAGGGCCACTATCCAGAGCTTGAATGGTTTCGCTGAGGCAGGAGGATCACAGCAGGCAGGCCCACCACGGCGTCCACCAACGGCGGCAACGGCCCAAGCCGCTGGCCGCTTCGAGGGAGCCGTTCCGACAGTGCAGTCCCCTCCACGACAACCAGCGCAGGGGCCGCATCTAGGGCCACACGACCAAGAACCCGATGACATATCAATCGCTTCATCTGATCCTTAGGCATGTCGAGACCAGCGACGGGTCCTGGAAGACAGGCGGAGGGAAGATGCTCATGTCACCATCGAGCGACACCGCGACACCCGCCACCAGTCTGATAGGCGCAATGCCCCCGCCGTTGACAAACCCATGCCCGGTGGGGGCGGGTACCTGCCTTTCGAGGTTGGTGCCCCGCCTTTACTCGTGAGCTGCGGCAAGTCCGTTGGCCATCTTCCCGTATGTTCAAACCAGAGATACCAGAAAAGTACGATGGAAGATTGAACCCGACAGAGTTCTTGAGCATCTACACCATCGCTATTCAAGCCGCCGGAGGAAGGGATGAGAGGGTGTTCGCCAACTACTTCCCTTTGGCACTCGAGCCAAATGTGAGGTCGTGGCTGATGCACTTGCCAGAGAACTCCATCTCGACCTGGGCTAATCTGTGCCATGAGTTTATTGCCGCCTTCACGGGCAGCCATCAAGAACCAAGGTGACCCAACTACTTGCAGCTCCTCCCACAGAAGGAAGGAGAGAGTTTGCGGAAGTATATGCAGAGGTTTAGCCGGGTGCACAGGAACATTCTAGACATCCATCCAGGAGCTGTGATAGCTGCGTTCCAGTCCAACGTGCGTAACCGTAGGATACGTTCCAAAATGAACGTTCGGTTGCCCAAGACTGTGAATGAGCTATACACTCTGGCGGACAAGTGTGCCCGAACAGAGGAGGGGAGGCGACTCCCCGGTGAACAAGATAGCGTCGACATTGACTCAGAGGGCGACGACGACGCCACCAATCGGAAGAAGAAGAACAAGAAACACAACAATAAGCGCAAGGATAAAGCAGTGATGGCTGTTGAAGGAGCGAGAACTCCTAGTATCGGCAAGAGGGCCAAGACCGAGGCTCCCGGCAAGGAAGTTGCCGCGTGCGCTGACTGCCGGGAAGCCGCGGCTGCCGAGAAGGCTGACGAGCCGTACTGCAAGATCCATCAGACCAAGGGACACGATCTTCAAGAGTGTCATCAAGTTGAGCAGCTCGTCAAGAAGTAGAAAGCTGAGTACTTGAAGCGTGACAAAGAGAGAGATCAAGATGGTGCTGGCGGGAAGGGCCGAGGTGGCAGACGAGGTCGCCCCGGCAAGGCCCCTCAGTATCAAGGGAAATCAGCCAGAGGCCGTGAGAAGAAGGAGTGTGATGATGGGAGTGATGAAGAGGAAACCAGCGAGCAGGAGTTCCAGAAGGCCACTCACGCCCTGTCGGGGGGATGAGCCCCGGGCGGGCAACGGAACCCGGATCCTTTTAAAAAAACTTCAGGGCTAGCAACGCCCCTCAATCCAGCTTGTCCTAGGCTGGGTTCCTCAATCCGGCCAAGGCCCGCAACCCGGCCAGACCCGCTGGCGCATGCCGGCCGGTCCCGGCAAGTCAAGACTTCTTCGACAAGCAAGCGCAACCACGGTGCGCCCCTCAACCTGGCCGCAGGTCAGCTCCCGTCCCATCCCGGGCTGTAACACCCCATTTGTAACACTTCCCATTTTGGCATGTATCCAACTTTGTTCATGATCTAATTCCATGTCGGTCTATCCTTGTTGGCTTCATTTTGTTTTGCTTTGTTATTTTACCTTTTGCATTGTCTTGTCATTTCTTGTTATATTTTCTCTATGCCATCATATGTTGCATCATGGTCATATCAAGTGTTGCATTGTGCTTATGTCATTTTACATTCTCATAATCATCATGTGCATTATGCTATTCATGCATGACATTTTGTTGCATGCCCCATGTGTGATCCATGCATCAGCACCTCTCCTTCCTTCTCCTCTCTTTCTTTCTTTCTTTCTTTCTTTCTTTCTTTCTTTCTTTCTTTTTGCAAGTGCCATCTTGCCCTTCTCCATAAATGTTCAATTTCTCCCCAGCAATCTTACTCCATGCCCGAAACCTCTGTGTCAAATTTTATCCTATTTTAAGTTGTTTTGGTTAGGTTCAAAAATGTCTCAAGTTTGAATATAATCCAAACTTGTTTTATTTTTCTACCTCTAAAATTGTCCAAACCAATTTATTTAAATAGGGCATAATTCCAGGAGCATGGTGATATTTTCATATTTCCCAAACTCCCCTCCTAGCCCACTGGCCTTTTCCTTTTATTGCAGCTGTTTATTTAAATAAACAGAAATTGGGTAAAAGGAAAAGAGCCTTACCTGGGCCGGCCTCCCAGCGCTCCAGCCGCCGCAGCCCAGCAGCTAGCCCGCGTGCACGACCCTCTCTCCCTTTTTCACTCGCGCACCTGCTCACCCCCCTCTGCCTCGCGTCCATGTGGCCAAGCCGGCCCCAGCCGTCAGCGACTTCCGTCGCGCCCGCACCCACCTTTCCCCTTCCTCGGTCCCCCTCGCGAGCACGCACATGGCATGGCCGAGCGCGACGGCGTGCTCCACCCGCTCGCCCTAGCCCCTTTTTAACCTCTCCCCTTGTCCATCAAACCCTCTAGGGTTTCCTCTTCCTCCCTCCCTTCGCCGCCAGGCGTCTAGACCGCCAGATCCGCCGCTATCGCCGAGTCCCGAGCGCGTCCAGGAGCACGGCCTTGTCGCCGGCGTGCTCACCGTCCTCTTCAGCCCCACTTACCATGTCTGCCATCTTCCCCAACATCGACTACGTCCCCGTAGTCGACTACGTGAAGCTGGAGCCCTCTGCAGCGTCGACTTCTTCTTCTTCTTCTTCTCCGACCGCCGCAAGTGTTCGATCGGCATCACCGCCGTCTTCGACCTCCTCTCGCCAAGCCGAGCGTACCGTCGTGCTCGTGGTGAGCTTGCGCTTTGCCCCATGCCCTTTAACCCCTCTTTTGCGTGCTTTTAGCGCGATTGCCATGAGCATCCGTATCCATCGCCGTCGAACCTCGCTGCCGGTGAGTGCTCCGACCACCGTAGGCCATCTGCGCGTGTCTGTTGTGTTCGCTGCATCTTGTAGGTCAGATCCGCGAGCTCAGATGTTAGCTTAGGCCCTCGCCGCGTCATTTGCATCTTCGTTGCCGCCGCCTCTGTCGCTCGTCGCCGGCGTCACCTCCGTCGACGTCCGGTGCGGCGAGTTGGACCAGTGCGTGCGGGTTCTTCCCGTGGTCGTATTGCGCCCCTCCGCCCCTCCGCTAGGCCACCGGAGGCAACTCCGGCGAGGCCCTCCGCCGTGCCCGTCGCTGGCTGGCAGCTCCTCTGCTTCTCCTCTGTTTAGCCCAGCCCAACCACCGCCATGTAGGACCCCGCGGGACCCACCAGTCATACACTCAGGGGACTAGGTCCCACACGTCAGCCTCTCCCCCTCTAATTCTTTTTCTTTTATTTTTACTCCAGAGAATATTCCATTTCAGGCGATGGAATCTTTCCATTTCGGGCATGCCCTATTCTGGACATTCCAAATATGGAAATTGCCATTTCTGTCTCTTTCCATTTTAGGCAGTAATTCATTCTAAGCATTTGGGGTGATTTTTCTACAGCAAGCCCAACATATTATATATGTTTTTGGGCTAGAAAAATCCAAGGAATCCATTGGTGGCATCCGTTTCTATATTTGAGCAAGTTTGCACACATGTCATTTTTACATTACATTGCTGTTTTGTCATTTTTGTGTCATTTAATTCAAACATGATATGTGGTTGATTTGCACATGTATTGCTTCATTTACATGTCTACTTCATTCTAGATTTTATTCCATGCCTTTAAGTGCACTGTGGTGAGTGCCACAAGCTTGCAAACATGATAACATGAATCTGTTTCTGCCATGTCATGCTTATTTTGCTAAGTCTGAAACTGTCAGCATCACTTATCATTTTGCATTGATGCTATCATCATTTCTGTAGATCTTTGGAACAAGTTCAGTAAGGGAGTTTTGTTAATTGCATTTATAAATAGCATGCCATGCTCTTGTTTGCTATAATGTGATCCTGTAGCATATAGTTTACTAGTCCTAAACATTGCTATCTGCATCTGTTTTGCCATGTTCAGTGATTTTCTGCTAAGTCTGTAAAACTGTTATCATTTGCATTTTTGCCATGCTGTTTTAAACATGTTCTAGTGAGTTTTAGCAGTAGCTCAGTAATCATGTTTTGTAGTGCTTGACATGTACTTCAATGCCATGCTATTGATTTTCATGTTGCTGTGCTGTAGCATATTTAAACTTTGCATCTAAGTTGTCATGTTGCTGTTTTCAACAGATTGCATTGTATATGGTTTTGCTTGTCATTTTCAAACCGTGCATCCGTCTCCGGTGATATTTATGTCGATTTCAACCAAAATCTTCCAATATTTCCAGTGGCATGCTTGGTTTACCAAGATTTTGCCCACATCCATCTTGTCTTCACCATTCCGTCCCGTTGACGTATCCCTCGTGCCGGTAGAACCGTAGCTCCATGCATATCGTTCTTCATATGCATTCATGTTAGAGTTGCATGAAGTATTTGTTCATTGCCATGCCTTGTTTGTTTATTGTATGCTTGTGCTTCTTGTGGGTAGTTCCGGGAGACGAGATTGAGTCCGAGGACCCTGTTGAATACGTTCACGAGGAGCAAGTTCCCGATACCACTGAGGACATTTCAGGCAAGATGATCATTACCCCTTATATCACTTCTATCTTTGCTTGCTAGTTGTTCGTTCTATTGCTATGTCGCGCTACCTACCACTTGTTCATATAGTCTCCCATGTTGCCATGAAAAGCCTCTAACCCACCTTCCTAGCAAACCGTTGTTTGGCTATGTTATCGCTTTTGCTCAGCCCCTCTTATAGTGTTGCTAGTTGCAGGTGCAGTGCAGGTTGTTCCATGTTGGAACATGGATATGTTGGGATATCACAATATCTTTTATATTTAATTAATGCATCTATATACTTGGCAAAGGGTGGAAGGCTTGGCCTTTTGCTCGGTGTTTTGTTCCACTCTTGCCGCCTTAGTTTCCGTCATACCGGTGTTATGTTCCTTGATTTTGCGTTCCTAACACGGTCGGGGTTTATGGGCCCCCCTGGACAGTTTGCTTTGAATAAAACTCTTCCAGCAAGGCACAACATTGGTTTTACCATTTGCCTAATAACAACTAAAATTTGCATAGGGAGTAATTAACCCGAGGATTCTTAATCAACAACCCGGGCCAGTGCTCCTCATGAGTGTTGGTCCAAAACGGGCGGCCTGCGGGGCCACCTCGGGGAAACTCGAGGTTTGGTTTTACTCGTAGCTTGTCCCATCCGATCGTGGCCTAAGATGAGATACGCGTGGCTACTATTAGGGTGTCGGCACGTTGGGAGGTCTTGCTGGTTTGTTTTACCATTGTCGAAATGTCTTGTGAACCGGGATTTCGAGCTTGATCGGATTGTTCTGGGAGGAGGATTTTCCTCCGTTGATCGTGAGAGCTTGTCATGGGCTAAGTTGGGACACCCCTGCAGGGTTTAAACTTTTGAAAGCCGTGCCCGCGGTTATGTGGCAGATGGGAGTTTTTAATATCCGGTTGTAATGAACTTGACACTAAACTCTTTAAAATACACCAACCGTGTGTGTAACCGTGATGGTCTCTTTTCGACGAGGTTCGGGAAGAGAACACGGTGGGGTTATGTTTGAACGTAAGTAGTTCAGGATCACTTCTTGATCATTACTAGTATGCGACCGGTTGCGTAGCTTCTCACCTTGTTCTTGTATTCGTAAGATCGCCACCATACTTATGCTTAGTGCTTGCTGCAACTCCACCACTTAACCATGCCTTACCCAATTAAGCTTTGTTAGTCTTGATACCGTGGGTGATATGATTGCTGAGTCCCCGTGGCTCACAGAATACTATGAACACAGTTGCAGGTACCGTTGAGTCTGATGCAGGAGATGCCACTTAGCTCCAGTGGGAGTTTGACGAGGCTCGTGGGAATTTCTATGTTACCTATCTGGACGATCAATAGAGGACCTAGTCGGAGTATCCGGGGATAGTAGCAGGGTGGTGTTTTCTTTTTATCTAGTCCGTAGTCGGACTCTACTATATGTACGGATGATTGTTATATTTATGCTACTCTGGGGCAAGTGTTGCCTGGATCTCATATTCTATCTATTCACTTGGGGTTATGTATTTGT
Source organism: Thinopyrum elongatum (assembly GCA_011799875.1). Lineage (NCBI taxonomy): Eukaryota > Viridiplantae > Streptophyta > Magnoliopsida > Poales > Poaceae > Thinopyrum > Thinopyrum elongatum. The sequence goes on along the minus strand of CM022298.1, from coordinate 435,218,689 downwards.
ATGCCACCTTGCTACACGTCCGAAATGCGATTGTGCCCCAATCATGAGTTCATCACATGATTGGGATAGAATTGCATCTTGGGCGTTACACGGGCGTACGACGGAACAAGTCCCCATGAAGGGATAAGCATGGCCACAGTGGCCCACCAACCCCGCTGACTGGCAGGAGCGTGGCAACAGTGGCCCACCTACTCCACTGACCAGGGCCAGCATGGCTACAGTGCATCCCTCGTCCTGCTGATGCAAGCCGATGGCGACTAGGCGACGCGCCATTGTAGCCGGGCCGGCCTACCCACTCCGTGACTCACAACAAGATGGAGAACAGAGTCCCTTGGTGCACGGGGCCCGCGCCCGGAGAACCCGGCGTACCTTGATACCCGGCGGGCCCCAGCACCGGCTTCCCAGACGCTGACACCCTGGCCCCGCGCCCATTTAACTTTACCATTGTAACCCTGGGGGGGTTAACCTATAAAACCCCCCAGGAGCCCTCCATGTACAGGGGTGTGGAAAAGGCAAACACGAAACACCCGAGAGAGAGAGATCATCAGTAGAACACACACAAGGAGGAGGAGCAGCCTATGCTTTGGCCTGTCTTCCTTCCTCCCCGAAACAGCTCCAGGAGCAAGCTTGTATCCTCCACATATAAACCACACTCGGCAGTACAAGGGGTGTTATCTCTCCGGAGAGCTCCGAACCTGGGTATGTCTCGCGTCCCTCGCTCGCTCATACCGACCTCGCCTCTGGAGCCCACCAGTGCCCTCGAGCCTCTCCCTCTCTTTAGCCATCCTTTGGCATCTGTCGTGCGCCCCCCATGATAGTTGGCGCCCACCGTGGGGCAGCTCGAGGTCCCGGCCGGAGACATGTTCCAGACGGGGCCCTTCATCATCTCCGGTGAGCCCATCGCGCACTGCGCGTTCCCCGCACCCGGTGCGCCGATGGCCGATGCCATCGACCAGCTCACCGCCTCCTTCGCCGCGCTACGCATCTCCGACGTGTCCATGACTGATGAGTACCCCAGTGGGGTGCTCGACGTCGCCGACTCGCTCATTCCCCTCGGCGACGACATCACCGCCGGGGCGGCGGATCTCTGCACCAGGGCAGAGGTGCTCGTCACGGGCACCGACTCCGGCTCGTCCAGTGCCGTGCGGAAGGCTGCCTAGGACGCAGTTGTGCGCGCCGGCGGGTCCGACCCACTACGCACCATGGTGCAGAACCTCAGCGTCCCCATCACCACCAACATCAACGCCACCAACGCCGCAAAGGCACGGGCCCAGCTCGAGGAGGAACGCAAGCGCCTGCTGGACGAGGCTGCGGCGCTCGCTGCTATGCAACGCCGGTTGGAGTCTGCCCAGCGGGAGCGCGAGGCCGCGTACAGCTTCACGCCGGCCGTGGCTGAACCCAACCGAGCTGCCGAAGTGCGGAACCGTGGCGCCGCCATCGGCCGCGCGCTTGGGGCGGTATCACCAGTCTACGACACTCCCGTCAAAAACATGCGCGCCGCACAAGCAGCCGCCGTCGGCTTGGAGCAGCTGCAGGGTGAGGAACTGCAGGAGCGCCTGCGACGAATGAACGAGCTTCTCAGCGCTGCGAACACGCAGCAAGACTGCCTCGACTATCCCGCCGCGTCTGGCTCGAGCCGCTCCAAGGACCCCGAGTAGCGGAACATGGCATCTTCCCCGCGCCCGACCGAGGCCCACTCCGGCCAGACGAGAACCCGGCGCAACCGCGTTGCGACGACCGGTGACGGCTTGGGCGACGAGCCGGCTTCCGGAGACCGGCACCAGCAAGACCCTCCCCCGTCGTCCCGCTGACGTGGCAACCCGGCTTCGGCCAACCCGGCCCCCCGCGGCCCTGTCGCATGCCGGCTGGGTCCACGCGCCATCGACGACGCCGACGCTCGCCACCGCCTTGACCAGCTCGCCCTCTTCCTTGAGCTGGAGGAAGACAACGCTGCCGGACCGGCTTGCTTCGGGCCACGCATCCGGGATGAGCCCTTCCACAAAGGGTTGACACTCCCCCGTGACACCCCCAAGTACAACGGCATCGTCAAGCCGGAGGACCGGCTCATCGACTACACCACCGCCATCGGCATCGCGGGCGGCAATCGCCGCCTTGCAGTGCGCTACACCCCGCTCATGCTCCTGGGTTCGGCCCGGACGTGGCTCAACAGTCTGCCAGCCGGCAGCATCAACGCGTGGGTTGACTTCGAGCAGGCCTTCGTGCGCAACTTCACCAGCACCTACAAGCGTCCCGGCCGTCCCATCCAGCTTGCCATGTGCGTGCAGGGGCCGGCTGAAACCGGCCGCGAGTACCTCGCATGCTGGAATGAGCTCCGAAACAGCTGCGAGGGTGTCCATGAGGTCCAGGCCATTCAATACTTCGTGAGTGCCTGCCGGGATGGATCCCTCCTCAAGCACAAGCTCCTGCGCTCTGAGCCAACCACCATGGCCACACTCATGGTCATCGCGGACAAGTACGCTAACGTCGACTCCGCCATGAAAATCCAGGTGGTGCTGGACGAAGCCGGCAAGGCATCACCGGCACCCCCCTTCAAGCCGACTGGCGAGAGCAGCCGCCAGCAGAACCAGCAGAACAACAGATGCAAGGCTGACCAACAGGCCCCCCGCTACGATAGCCGCCTCATCGCAACCACCGAGCAGGCGCCCGCGGCCGAGCCGGAAGGCAAGCGCCGGCAAACCGGCAAGACGGCATGGCAACCTGCCATGAGCTTCGAGGAGATGCTCGACGCTCCTTGCAAACACCACAGTGGCGCAAGGCCGTCCACCCACATGCTTCAGCAGTGCGTCATCACCAAGTGCATCATGAGGGGTGAGATTCCGCCGCCTTCGGCTCTGGCTCCGGGTGCGGGGCAGTCGCCTCCGCCTCCTCCCTCGGCAAACGACATGATGCGCGATGATGTCTTCCCCAACCAGAACGCGAGCTACGTTATCTTCATCAACCTCAGTGACGACAAGCGTAGCGAGCGCCTGCTCCAGTAGGAAGTGAACATCGTCGTCCCGGCCGTGCCGAAATACATGCACTGGTCGGAGCGCCCGTTCAGCTGGACCCAGGAGGACCACCCGGCCGTCATGCCCAACCCGGGCGGCTACGCCCTCGTCCTTGACACTACCATAGTCACTGCCAGGCGCACCTGCAAGTTTTCGTGAGTCCTCATTGACGGGGGCAGCAGCATCAACATCCTCTACCGCGACACCATGACCAAGCTTGGCCTTCAGGCCAAGGACCTGGAGCCATCCCGGACGGTGTTCCACAGCATCGTGCTGGGTGTCTCCTGCTCCCCCATTGGCCGGATCCGGCTCGACGTCCTCTTCGGCATGAGCGATCATTTCCGGCTCGAGGCGATCTGGTTCGAGGTGGTGGTCCTGTCCAGCGCATACCACGCGCTGCTGGGCCGGCCTGCGCTCGCCAAATTCATGGCAGTCCCCCACTATGCCTACCTGAAGATGAAGCTGCCGGGACCCAAGGGCCTCATCACCATCGTCGGTGACTACCGGAAATCCCTAGAGTGCGCTCAAGCAGGCGCCAGATTGGCCGAGTCGCTAGTCATAGCCGAGGAGCGGCGCCAGCTCGACCGGATCGTCGCACTAGCCAACGAGACGCAGGCTGTGCTGGCTTCAGCCAAGGAGTCGGCTGGCGAGGCCCCGTTCCAACCGTCCAAGGAGACCAAGAAGATCAAGCTGAACCCGGAAGACCCCAGCTGCAGCAAGTACGTTGTCGTGGGTACTCGCCTCGACAGCAAATAGGAAGGCGAGCTCATCGACTTCCTCCGTGAGAATCGGGATATCTTTGCATGGACCCCAAAGGATATGCCGGGAATTCCGAGGAAGTACGCCGAGCACAAACTGCACGTTCGCAAGGACACCAAGCCTGGTCGTCAACCCTTACGTCGCTTTTCTGAAGAGAAGAGAAGAACCATCGGTGAAGAGGTCGCCAAGCTACTAGCGACCGGCTTCATCATGGAGGTGTTTCACCCCTAGTGGCTGGCCAACCCGGTCCTTGTCCTGAAGAAGAACAACACCTAGCGCATGTGCATAGACTACACCAGCCTGAACAAGGCCTGCCCCAAGGATCCTTTCGCTCTCCCGCGGATAGATCAAGTGATCGAATCCACCGCCGGCTGTGAGCTCCTGCCCTTCCTGGATGCTTACTTCGGCTACCATCAGATCAAGCTGGACCCGGCCGACGCCCTGAAAACGTCCTTCATCACGCCCTTCGGGGCATACTGCTACATCACCATGTCGTTTGGCTTGAAGAATGCCGGCGCCACCTTCCAACCCTTCATGCAAAAATGCCTGCTGAAGCAACTCGGCCACAACATTCACGTCTACGTCGACGACAATGTGGTGAAGACCAAGCAGCACCTCACGCTCCTCGATGACCTAAAGGAGACCTTTGCCAACCTGCGTGAGTATCAGATCAAGCTTAACCCGGAGAAGTGCGTCTCCAGCGTGCCGGCCGGGAAGCTGCTCGGCTTCCTCGTCTCGGAGCGCGGCATTGAGGCGAACCCGGAGAAGATCAAGGCCATCGAGCGCATACGCAAGCCAACCCAGCTGCGTGATGTCCAGAAGTTCACCAGCTGCTTGGCCTCTGTCAGCCGGTTTCTCAGCTGGCTGGGCGAGAGGGCCTTGCCCCTATATCAGCTGTTGAAGAAGACGTCGCCGTTCGAGTGGAACGACTAGGCGGACGAAGCGTTTCGGGATCTCAAGCGCATGCTCTCCACCGCGCTTGTCCTGGCTGTGCCGGCCAATAAGGAGCCGCTGTTGCTATACATTGCCGCCACCTCGTGATCGGTCAGCACGGTGCTGGTGGTCGAGCGACCAGAGAAGGGCAAGATCCAGTCTGTCCAGTGCCCGATTTACTACCTGAGCGAGGTGCTCTCCGCGTCCGAGCAGAACTACCCGCACTACCAGAAGATGTGCTATGGCATGTACTTCACCGCCAAGAAGCTGAAGCAGTATTTCCAAGAACATGTCATCACCGTAGTCAGCACGGCCCCCATCGGCGAGATCATGGGCTGCCGGGATGCCTCTGGCTAGGTTGCCAAATGGGCCATCGAGCTGGCCAGCCACACCATCCTCTACGAGCCTCGCACCTCGATCAAGTCCCAGGCCCTGGCCGACTTCCTCGTCGACTGGACAGAGACCCAGTACCAGCCACCGCCGCCGGATTCAACGCATTGGCGCATGCACTTTGATGGCTCCAAGATGCGCTCCGGTTTGGGGGCCGACATCGTGTTGTCTTCCCCGAAGGGCGACCGGCTACGGTACGCGCACCAACAACGTCGCCGAGTACAAAGCCCTTGTGCACGGCCTCCAACTTGCCAAGGAACTCGGCATCCGGCGCATCCTATGCTACGGTGACTCGGATCTGGTGGTGTAGCAGTGTTCCGACGAATGGGACGCTCGGGATGCCAATATGGCCAGCTACCGTTTCCTGGTCCAGTAGCTCTCCGGCAACTTCGATGGCTGCAAGTTCCTCCATGTCCCGCGCGCGGAAAACGAAGCCGCTGATACGTTAGCCAAGATTGGCTCATCCCGGCAGGCCATACCATCCGACGTCTCCCACGAGCACTTGCGCAAGCTGTCCATCAAGCCGTCTCCAGATTCTGAGTCCATCTCCATCCCGGACGACCCTGCAGTGCCCCTTCCCAACTCGGACCCCGGGGCTGCCACTCCAAGCTCGGTGGCTGCCGCCCGCAAACTAGTCCCGGGGGCTGCGGATCCCGACCCAGGGGCTGCAGATCCCGGCCCGGGTGCTGCCTTCCCCAATCCGGCGACCAACGAACCCAACCCGGGGGCTGCTCGACCCGGCTTGGGGGCTGCCAACGCCAATCCGGCCGCCGTTGTCTCCAACCCGGGGGCTGCCGCCTCCAGCTCGGGGGCTGCCGCCCCAGCACCCATCTTGGTGGCCATCTGCACCGTGGTAACGGCTCCGTCTTGGGCCCAGCAGATCTTAGCGTTCCTGGAGAGCGGGGTACTCCCCACGGACAAGACCGAGGCCCAACAAGTGCAACGCCGGACGTCCGCCTATAGCATCATCAACAACGAGCTCGTCAAGCGCAGCACGACAGGCGTGTTCCAGCGCTGCGTCGAGCAAGACAAGGGCATAGAGATCCTCCTCGACATACATCAGGGCGAGTGCGGGCATCACACCGCGTCCAGGTCCCTGGTGGCCAAGGCTTTTCGCCATGGTTTCTACTGGCCCATAGCCCTCAAAGACGTCGAGTCACTCGTCCTCAAGTGCGAGGGTTGCCAACGCTTCAGCAAGCGCAGCCACCAGCCGGCTTCGGCCCTGCAGACCATCCCGATCACCTGTCCCTTCGTGGTCTAGGGGCTCGACAAGGTAGGCCCCTTCAAGACCGCTCGGGGCGGCATAACGCATTTGCTGGTGGCGGTCGACAAATTCACCAAGTGGATCGAGGCGCGGCCGATCAAGAAGCTGGATGGGCCAACAGCCGTCCGGTTCGTCAAAGACATCGTGGTACGCTACGGCGTCCCGCACTGCATCATCACTGATAATGGCACCAACTTCGCCAACGGCGCTCTGGCGCAATACTGTTCCGTCTCCGGCATCCGGCTTGACCTGGCCTCCATGGCTCATCCTCAATCCAACGGCCAGGTTGAGCGGGCCAATGGCCTCATCTTATCCGGCATTAAGCCACGGCTCGTCGAGCCCATCATCCGTTCACCCGGCCGTCCTCTGTAGTCTACGGACGACGCCGAACCGGTCGACTGGGTTCTCCCCGTTCTTCCTCGTCTATGGAGTAGAAGTCGTCATCCCGACCGACGTCGAGTTTGACTCGCCACGAGTCGTGATGTACACAGAAGCTCAAGCCAAGGAAGCCCGCGAAGACGGCATTGACTTACTCGAAGAAGCATGCCTCTTGGCCCTTAGCCGATCCGCCATCTACCAGCAAGGCCTGAGGCATTACCACAGCAAAAAGATCAAGCCCCTCACATTCCGCGATGGAGACCTCGTCCTCCGCCTTGTCCAGTAGCAAGCCGGCCAGCACAATTTGGCCTCCCCATGGGAGGGCCCCTTCATCGTCAGCAAAGCCCTGTGTGACTGCAACGCCTACTACCTCATCGACGCCCGCAAGCCGAACAAGCGCAAGAGAGATACTGCCGGCAAGGAGACAAGCTGGCCCTGGAATGCAGAGCTCCTGCGCCCATTTTACAGTTAGTTGTATGCATGTATGTTTCACTACCTTTCGTAATTCTATGAAAGACAATGGGACCCCCAAACGACACTCGGGGGCTACCATTTCCTATCAAGTTATTGGGTTTTCACACACCCTTGTAAATTTTCTTAAAACCCCCATCGATGGATTGATGCGATCAACCCAGGGGCTCGGGGGCTGGCCGGCTTGGCCACAACCAGCCGTCCTCCTTAGCACATCCTGACGTGTTCGGGTAGCCAAGGCCCTCCACTTCACCCTACGCCACAGTCCGGCTTCGGCTGTTGGCCGGCAAGAACCATGGGCCAAAGCACCTACACGCCGCGTAACACTAAGTTGGATCCGCCGGATTGGCCAACCTGGCCTCACCGCACTAAGTTGCCGCACGACCGGATGCTCGCCAGCTGCCGCCAGCCCGCCCAGTGGGTGTTTCGTTCGCGCTCAATGTTCGAAGGGCCTAAGTACTGCGCGCTCTTTCCAAGGACCGAACTCCTTGTAACAGACCAGAATCTGGTTGTTCGACTCGTGGGGGGAGGCCCAAAGAAGGAGCAAACAATGAAAAAGGCTCAGAAAACAAAGAGCAAAAGCACAAACATTCATGAAAATATTTACATTACAGTAATATGGGCCCAAGGCCAGAATTCATTACATTCACCAATACACCCAGTGGGTGGGTGGACTGCTACTTAACAAAACTACAAGAAAGATAAGCAGGGCGGCTTCAAGCGTCTCCCGCGCCGGGTTGCGCTGCTGCCGGCGTCTCCGCAGTGGCCCCCGGGTCCACCGAGGCGCCGGTATCCTCCAACCCGGCCTCGTCGTCCGTGTAGGGGCCCGACTCCTGGGCGCTACCTTCCGGGTCATCAAGCACCAGGCCCAAGTTGTCAGGTGGGACTACCTCGCCATCTTCAGTTCGCTCCAGCTGAAACTCATCGTGCAGCGCGAACGAGGCCAGGTAGCTGGCCCAGTCGGCGATCCGGCCCACCTCCGCCTGCAGCTGGGGCTCCGCGCCAGATCACTGGGCCGCCAGCCAGTCCAGCGCCAGATCTGGATACCACGACATAACAAACCGCAGCGCCAAGTCGGTGCCGGCTCGAGCCGCGGAGACGCGCCAGGCGTGGAGCCGCGCCAGCCCAGCCTCCAGCCAGCGCGCCAGCCGCGAGAAGCTGGCAGGCGCAACGGCTCCGGGCTAAAGGGCCGCCACCATCTCCAACCCGGCCTCAGACAGCCGTGCCGTCTGCTCATCCAGGGCCTGCAGGCGGGCCTCTGCGGTGCGCATGATCTCCGGGAAGGACCAAGTGACATGCGGATCGACGCCGGCGCCTGCGTCCCCTTGGGCTGCCTGATAGGCGAGCTCTGCCACCTCCGCCCTGCCATGCGTCTTCGGGAAGTAGTCTGGCAAGCAAGCAAGGAAAACGATCAGCTACACGAAAACTCAGCCGGCTCGTGACCCGGTGAAACCAACAAAGAAATACTTACTGGCGAAGGCCTCATCCAGGTGATGCGCTTCGAGCAACGTACCATGCCGCTCCAAGTGCCTGGCACGGTCGCGCGCTTCCAGCGCCTTCTCCACCTCGGCGCGCTTGTCGATGGCCGCCTTCAGCTCGCCGTCCTTACGGCGGCCGCCTCCTCGTGTTCCCCCTTGAGACGGAGGACCTCCGCCTGGTGGGCCTCCGCCGCCTTGATGGCTTCCGCCTTCAGGTGAGCCACCTCTGCCTGCTGGGCCTCCGCCGCCTTGTCCACCTCCTCCTTCAGGCGCTCCACTTCGGCCTGGAGCTGGCTCATGTCGCCGACCAGCTGGTCACGTTGCTGGCCGGCTTTGGCAAGCGCCTGCTGGGCCTCCGCGACCTTGGGGGCTTCCGCCCTCAGCTGCTCCACCTCGGCCCGGAGCCGGCCGGCGTCAGCGATCGCCAGATCACGCTGCTGGCCGGCTCTGGCCAGCCGGGTTCACAGGACCGGCACCTCGGCCGCGGCAGCTGTGCGGTGAGATTTAAAGTCAAGACAGCTAAAGGAAAGGACAAGAACACTTTAAGATTCGACCCAACCGCTACACGGTTGACCCGAATCTCGGGGGCCACACCCAGTGGGTGCGCTAGCGCGCCCCCACAAAGAGCACGTGAAACGTACCTTCGGTGAAGCGGAGCGCCTCCTCCTTGGCGGTGAGCCGCGGGCGTGATCCGCTGGTGCTTCTCCAGAAGCCGGTTGTAGATGCCAACCCGGAAGGCATCCAGTTGCTGCGAAAAAGCAAGAATCAACACAGGACATTTACTGAAGATTTAACCCAACTACTACGTAGTTGGCCCAAATCTCGGGGCCTACACCTAGTGGGTGCGCTGGCACGCCCCCACTAAGAGCTACAGAGGAAAAAATTAAAGAAAGAAGACTCACAAACACGGAGCGCTCCAGCTCCCACGCCCGCTCCGTCTTGGCCTGGGCAAAGGCCCGAACCCGCTCTGCGCGCCCGCGGAGATGCCTGCGCACGGCGTCCATCGACGCCTGCTCCTGCGTCTGCGACCCAATGGCGTCCCGGCTGGACCCGGCCTGCACCGATTGCGGCCCGGCTACGGGGCGGCCTCCCGGCACCGCTGGCGGCTGCCTGATCACCAAGGCACGCTCGCCCCCCGTCGTCTCCTCCATGGCGGCCCTCAATTCCGGCACACAGTCCAGCGTCACCTGTGGCACCACGTCCGGCGTCGCCTGCAACGCCCCGTCCGCCGCCGCCCGCGGCGCCCCGTCCGGCGTCGCCTGCGGCGCCCCTTCCGGGCCGGATCCCCCACCGCCTCCTCCGGCCACCACCCGCTCGACCATGTCGTCCAGGGGCGGGGTGTCATCGTCAATCCCCACAACCTCCCGGTCGCCCACCACCACCTCCGCCCGGCCGTCTAGGTCGCGCCCCTCCGTCGGTGGCAAGAAAACCGTCCCCGCCGGCTCCAAGCCCGTCGGCATCTCCAACCAAGTCGGCCCCCGACGGCCCGCTCCCTCGCCTTGACGGCCCTGGCCCAAGCCTGGGCCGACGCCGCCTCCATCTCCTCCACGGCCCTGTTCCGGTCCCGCCAAGCCATGCCCTCGGCATCCTTTGGGTCCAGGCCAACGTCCTCCTCAGGCGCCTCCTCGTCCCGGTTGATGGCACTGCTCCCGGACCGCCGGAACAAGAAGCCGCCCGCGGACGTGGCGTTCGTCGCCGCCAGCGCCAGCGCCAATGGCGACCTGGATCACAACAAGAATAGCATAAGAAAAGAACGGCTCGGCGATTCGCCGGGGTCAGCAAGAAAGCGTACCCAATCGCCATCGGGACGGTCGGTCTTGCCGACACCACCAGGGCAGCGCGACGCCTCTTCTTGGTGACCGACTTGTCCACCGAGCGCTTGGCGGTCGGCTTCCTTGGCGCCACGTCCACTTTCCCGTGCGGCCGACTAGCCGCGGCTGGTACGCAGGACGACCCGGCCTCGGCCGTGTTCTTCGGCCGTCTTGGGGGGAGGGAGCATTGCCGTCTCTACTCCTCGATGGCGCTGCACCACCAGCTTGCGTCAGAATCTCCACGTCATCATCATCCTACCAGTCTCGCAAGAGAACTGGGCGCAAAGACTTACCCACTCGGCGGGTTCCATCGGCCGCAGCGTCGGCCTGCTCTGGGTTCTCGGCGTAGGACCCTTCTCCCTTCGATCGGGCCCGCTCGATGGCAAGTACCTGTGCCCTCGTCCAGTCACGCATTGGCCAGATTGCGTTCAGTAGCATCTCCCGTGTCGCATCCGGACAAAGAAGGAGATGGCACGTAGCGAAATATGGGGACCAAGGACTCAGCGCACGCACCGGGTACTCGGCGTTGTAGGGCGCCTTGCCGAAGCGCCAATCCGGAGCCAACCCGGCCTTGGAGATGATGTTCACCCGCTCGGTGACCTACTCTGGGTCCAGCCTCTCGGACCACATCCGGGTAGGGTCCCGGCGGTCACCCATTAGGCCGATCATGTGCGCTTGATGCTGCAGCGGCAGAACCCGGCGCACGACGAAGGCGCCGATAAGGTCTGCCCCCTTGAGGCCCTCCCACGCCGTCATCTCCCGAATCTGGTCGCACAGGTTCAGCATCCCCTGCGGCGGGTTCTTGGGCATGTAGCCCCAGTTCATCTTGGCAAGCGACTTCTCGATGATGAACGGGGGCAAGTTGATGGTGTCGCCTCCTCCGCCGATGCGGCGAACGTAGAAAAAGGTATTCTGCCACTTCTTGGCAGACTCCTCAATGGGCATCTTGGGGAACACCCCATTCGGCTAGACCGAGATGACGGCGGCCCCGCAGTCCGACATAACCCCGGCCTCCGGCCCCTACTGCTTAAGGAAGAAGAGGCGGCTCCAGAGCTCCACATCTGGCTCCACCCCCAGATACCCCTCGCAAAGGGTGACGAAGCCTGAGAGCTGCAGCATGGCGTTGGCGCCTAGGTGGTGCGGCTGCAGCCCGAAGAAGGAGAGGAAGGCGCGGAAGAAGGCGCTCGCAGGAAGGCCGAGCCCACGCTTGAAGTGACTGTAGAAAACCATGCGCCCACCGTCCTGTGGCTGCGCCTCCACCTCCCCTCCGGGCGCGCGTGCGGCCACATCTGCCGCCGGCGGCAGGCATCTGGTGTCGCAAAGATACTGGATGTCATCATCGGTGATGTTGGATCCCTCGCATGAGCCTTTCGGCAGTGCCATCCGCGGTGCTCGGCGTGGGTGCAGGGCGCGTTGGCTAGAAGAAGCTAGCGCGGCAGGCGGGCGACTAGAGCGGCGCCTAGTTCTCCGGTGGGCGGTGAGCTCAAGAATTGGGCGAAGGAAGAAGAAGGAGGTAGGGGGCGCGCGCGTGAATGATTTCCATCGCCCCTCCCCGCAATTTATAACCGCGGGCAGAACGTGGGGAAGTGGGATCGGTTGCGCCCACCCCTCCCACTTCCCCGCATTGAGTCGACACGATCTGCACGCAAATTAACTGCATCGAGAAGGGCAACCGTCCGTGGCCACCACATTAAATCCCCGCGCGGGGGCTGAGGGCGTGGAGTGGCGAGCCCCAGCCGGCTGTCACGTCCCATCACGCGCATGGGCTGTCAGGGCCTCTTCAGCTACTATTTGCCATGTGGCGCCCGCACCGAAACAAAGGGCTCGCATCCCTTCCCCTCCAAGATTCGGCGGACTCTTCGGTTTTCCCGCCCATGCCGGGATGCCGTGATCCGGCTTCCGGAAGCCGGCACACAGTGGGTGTTGTCGGACCCGGCGGTCACAAGCTTCATCGTCATCAGCCGCCTCCTCATGGGGTGAAACTGTGAAGGCCCCCCTGCCAGAAGCTGGCGAGCCTTCACAGCTTCGGGGACTACTGTCGGGGGGATGAGCCCCGGGCGGGCAACGGAACCCGGATCCTTTTCAAAAACTTCAGGGCTAGCAACGCCTCTCAATCCAGCTTGTCCTCGGCCGGGTTTCTCAACCCGGCCAGACCCGCTGGCGCATGCCGGTCGGTCCCGGCAAGTCAAGACTTCTTTGACAAGCAAGCGCAACCACGGTGCGCCCCTCAATCCGGCCGCGGGTCAGCTCCCGTCCCATCCCGGGCGTACGACAGAACAAGTCCCAATGAAGGGATGAGCATGGCCACAGTGGCCCACCAACCCCACTGACCGGCAGGAGCGTGGTAACAGTGGCCCACCTACTCCGCTGACTAGGGCCGGCATGGCTACAGTGCATCCCTCGTAGTGCTGACTCAAGCCGATGGCGACCAGGCGACGCGCCACTTTAGCTGGGCCGGCCCACCCACTCTGTGACGCATGACAAGATGGAGAACAGTGTCCCTTGGCGCACGGGGCCCGCGCCTGGAGAACCCGGCGGGCCCCAGCACCGGCTTCCCAGACGCTGACACCCCGGCTTCGTGCCCATGTAACCCTGGGGGGTTGACCTATAAAACCCCCCAGGAGACCTCCATGTACAAGGGCGAGGAAAAGGCAAACACGAAACACCAGAGAGAGAGAGAGATCATTAGTAGAACACACACAAGGAGGAGGAGCAGCTTATGCTTTGGCCTGTCTTCCTTCCTCCCCGAAACAGCTCCAGGAGCAAGCTTGTATCCTCCACATATAAACCACACTTGGTAGGACTAGGGGTGTTATCTCTCTGGAGATAGGGCTGGAAACGAGTCGAGCTCGAGCGAGTTGGAGTTGGCTCAGCTCAACTCATATGAAAATTCGAGCGAGCTCAAACTGAGTGAAGCTCATGATCGAGCTGTAGAACATGACTCGTGCTCAGCTTGTAACGATCTCGAGTCGATCTTGAGCTAGTTTCGAGCCAAATGAGATGGTAAAAATTATAAAACTATGGATGAAAAACAAAAAAAAATTAAGGCGAATATGCTGGGAACCTTTGCCAAAAATATAGGATATTAAACACATAGTCGACCACGTGCCATAATTAGGCCTAAATCTTCTCTGCACTTAATTAAGTTTCCATGTTCGTTGGTAAATAAAATGGAGAAAAGTTATGGACAACATATATGGTAATAAATTATCTTATTTTCATTTAATATATGGCATGATCATTTAACATAATGATATTCTGTCGAGCTATCGAGCTAAAATTGAGCGATCCAACATTGGCTCAAGATCGACTCGTTTCTCGGTCAATCTACATAAAGTGTTCAAACTCGGCTCGTTTCTTTTCGAGTCAATCTCGAGTCGAGTCAAAAACGAGTCGATCTCAAGCGGCTCACGAGCCTCGAGCTTTTCTTGCAGCCCTATCTGGAGAGCCCCGAACCTAGGTATGTCTCACGTCCCTCGCTCGCTCATACCAACCTCGCCTCTGGAGCCCACCGGTGCCCTCGAGCATCTCCCTCTCTTTAGCCATCCTTTGGTATCTGCCATGCGCCCACCACGACACGCCATGTGCATTGACAGCGGTGCGTCCTTGCACTCCTCTCACCGCCAGCTCAAACAGTGGGCACGTGAGGTCAATGCCGTGGAGCCAGCGGTAGATTCTCGGAAGCCGCTCAAGTGGTCCCACACGCCCGTCGTCTTTGATGAAGAGGATCACCCTGACCGCACCACTACGGTAGGGTGTTTGCCATTGTTGGTTTCACCAACGATTTGCAACCTCAAAGTCACAAAGATGTTGGTTCACGGCGGGGCCGGGTTGAATCTGATATCTCCCAAGGTCATCAGAAAGCTCCAGATAGCAGATGGAGAGCTCAAGGTTACCGGTACTTTCCAAGGCATCAACCCCGGCAGGAGTCGTCCTAAGGGGAAGATCACACTGCCGGTAACGTTCGGGGGGGGAGCTGAACTACCGGATCGAGAAGATCGTGTTTGATGTGGTCGACCTCCCCCTGCCATACAATGGAATCCTTGGCCGCCCTGCCCTAGCAAAATTCATGGTAGCATCCCACTATGCCTACAACACTTTGAAGATGCCAGGGCCGATGGGCGCCATTTCCATTCCATCATACAAGAAGGACGCAATCATATGCGTCGGTAAGATGTACCGGGAAGCAGTCATTGTAGAATCCGCGGAAGCTACCACTCCCGTCAAGGAAAGCAAGAAAGGGAAGGAAGCTAGCAAGGATGCCAGCAAAGAATCTGGGAAGCGTGCCTCTTCGGATTGCGCTATGCCTGTTGATGATTTACCGAAGAGTTCCAATAGCAAGAGATCAAAGGTTGCTGCGCCTGCTATGAAGAAGGTCCCGGAAGGGTTGGTTGGCGCTGATGGTACATTTACTATCAGCTCCACCCTTGATGACAAATAGGAAAGCACGCTCGTTGCCTTCCTGTGGGCGAATGTCGATGTGTTTGCTTGGCAACCATCTGACATCCCCGGTGTTCCCAGGGAGGTAATCGAGCACCACCTTGCTGTCTGCCCACATGCCCGACCCGTGAAACAGAAGGTTCGAAAGTAAGCTTTGGAGCGGCAGCAGTTTATTGCCGAGGAGATCAAGAAACTCGAAGCTGCTGGTTTGGTCAGAGGAGTGTTGCATCCAACTTGGTTGGCGAATCCAGTGGTGGTGCGCAAGGCGAATGGGAAATGGAGGCTTTGCATAGATTTCATAAATCTGAATAAAGCATGCCCAAAGGACCCATTCCCCTTGCCGCACATCGATCAGATCATGGATTCCACCTCTGGATGTGACCTGCTTTCCTTCTTGGATGCCTACTCCGGGTACCACCAGATTTTCATGTCCAAGGAAGATGAAGAAAAGACCGCGTTTATAACCTCATGTGGCACGTACTGTTTTGTACATATGCCCTTTGGGTTAAAAAGCGCTGGATCCACTTTCACAAGGGCAATACAGATTGGCTTTGAGTCTCAGCTGCACAGGAATATTGAAGCCTACATGGACAATATAGTGGTCAAAACCAAGGACAAATCAACTCTCATTCAGGACTTGGAAGAGACCTTTGCAAATTTACGCAATATCAACTTGAAGCTGAACCCAGAGAAGTGTGTGTTTGGCATTCCTTCTTGCAAGCTGCTTGGCTTCTTTGTGTCCCACCGAGGGATAGAGGCCAACCCCGACAAGATCAAGGCAATTGAGCGGATTCAAGCACCCAAGACGGTTAAAGACGTGAGGCGTTTGACTGGATGTGTTGCCGCATTAAGCAGGTTCATTTCCAAGTCCGCCGAACGCGCCCTGCCGTTCTTCAAAATCTTGAAGAAGGTTGGTCCCGTGGAGTGGACCCCGGAGGCAAATGCTGCGCTACAAGATTTGAATACCTATCTTTCCTCTGTCCCCACCGTAGTCGCTCCAAAACCACAAGAACCGTTGCTGCTATACTTAGCGGCAACCAATCAAATGGTTAGTGCAGCGCTAGTGGTGCAGCGGGAAGTAGATGAAGAAGCAGCTGCAACTGCCATCCCCTCTAGAGAAGGAAGTGAACTCGCCCCGGCAAGGTCAGAGGTAGATTAGAACAAGGAGGAGCGAGGTAATGGAGACAGCTCCAAGGTCACGGCAAGGAAGAAAGTGGTGCAGCGGCCAGTGTACTTCGTCAGCTCCCTGTTGCAGGGGGCTAGGTCGAGGTACTCTGGCATGCAAAAGTTGGTTTTTAGCCTCATCATGGCCTCAAGGAAACTGCGCCACCACTTCCAAGCCTAGGAGATCACGGTTGTCACCCGCTTCCCCCTGCAACGCATACTGTGGAACCCTGAGGCCACTGACAGGATAGTGGAATGGGCTCTGGAGTTATCCAGCTTTGGTTTGAAGTTCGAGAGCACGCCAACCATTCAGAGCAGAGCACTGGCAGAATTTATTGCGGAATGGACGCCTACCCCTGACGAAGACGTGTTGGAGACAGTTATCCCCGGCAAGGAAGCGCCCCAAGAATGGATCATGTACTTTGATGGTGCCTTCTCCCTACAAGGTGCAGGAGCTGGCCTGCTTCTTGTTGCTCCCTCTAGGGAGCACCTCAAGTACGTGGTTCAAATGCATTTCCCCCGGGAGAAGGCTACCAACAATACAGCAGAATATGAAGGACTCCTTGCCTGGCTCAGGATCGCAACAGAACTAGGAATCAAGAAGTTGATCATTCATGGAGATTCACAACTTGTGGTGAGGCAAGTGAACAAGGATTATCAAAGCCCATTGATGGAGGCATACGTTGAGGAAGTGAGAAAGTTGGAGGAGCGCTTTGATGGATTGCAAACAAAGCACATACAGTGTGCAGAAAACAGCATTGCTGATCATCTGTCAAAGTGTGCTGTGCAAAAACTCCCTGTGGAACCAGGGACTTTTGTTCTCCATCTGACTCAACCCTCCGTATCCCCGGCAACGATGGCCAGGAAGAGGAGGAAGCTGGACTCCGGGAGGCCTCTCCCGGCAGAGCCCTCTAAGGTCCCCGGTAGAGAGGTTGGCGGGAACAACTCTGTTTCTCCCGGTGAGCAGCACCCTCCCGCTGAACCACCTGTTCCTGTGGTCGAGGCATCTGCTCCCGTGAATGAGGAGGTGCCGCTAGTCCTTGTTGTCGAGCCTCAGGCTCCAACTTGGGCACCGCACATAGTTAATTTCCTCCAAACAGGAGAACTTGCCGAAGAGCAAGAAGAAGCTGAAAGAGTAGCCCAGAGGGCCAGTATGTATCAGTTCGTTGACGACACGCTATATAGAAGAAGACCCAATGGAGTGAAATTGAAGTGCATTTGCCGGGAAGAAGGAAAGGAACTGTTGGCAGAGATACACAAGGGTATATGCGGCTCCCACATTGGATCGAGGGCCCTGGTTGGAAAAGCCTGCCGGCAAGGTTTTTACTGGCCCACGGCCCTCCAATATGCAATTGAGCTATTCATCAAATGTGAAGCCTGCCAGTTCCACTCCAAGAATATCCATCAGCCTCCTCAAGATCTCCAGATGATCCCTTTGTCAGGGCCCTTCTCGGTCTGGGGGCTCGACATCTTGGGTCCCTTCCCCCGTGCTACCGAGGGCTTTGAGTTCTTGTTCGTCGCTATCGACAAGTTCACAAATTGGCTAGAGGTGGAGCCCGTGAGGAAGGTGACCGCACAGTCAGTTATCAAGTTCTTGAAAGGATTGCTGTGCCATTTTGGAGTACCCACCAGGATCATCACTGACAGTGGCACCCAATTCACAAGCCGCGCCTTCATGCAATACGTTCATGCCCTCGGAAGCAAAGTCTCATTTACCTCTATTGCCCATCCCAAAAGAAACAGACAAGTTGAGAGGGCAAACGCTGAAGTGCTACGAGGACTCAAGACAAGAACATTTGATAGGCTGCAGAAGTGTGGCAGGCGATGGATCGATGAGCTGCCGATGGTTCTTTGGTCCCTCTGTACGACACCAAATCAAGCTACCGGATAGACTCCCTTCTCCCTAGTCTATGGGGCAAAAGCAGTGATCCCCACGGAACTCATATACGGATCACCTCGAGTGCTTGCCTACGATGAAGTAGCGCAGGAACAGCACCGGCGTGATGATGCTGTGCTACTTGAGGAGAACCGTCTCTGGGCTGCTATGCGTGCTGCATGCTACCAGCAAGCTCTACGTCGCTATCACAGCCGCATGGTTCATGCCCGGAGCCTTGAGGAAGGCGACCTTGTCCTTAGGCGTCTTCAGTCCGCCAAGGGTGCAAACAAGTTGACGCTGAAGTGGGAAGGCGCTTACCGGGTAGTACGAGTCACCAGACCCGGTGCAGTCCGTATGGAGACCGGAGATGGCATTCAGTTGCAAAACTCATGGAACATTGAGCATCTCCGTAAGTTCTACCCGTAAAGCGCGGCTGTCGGGCCCTGCCCGGCAGCCACCCTTTTGTACAAGCCTTGCCGATGTTGCATGTAACCCTTTGTACAAAGCCAGGCGCAGACCCTGAGCAACAGATGAATAAATGAAGCGCTGGGGGGCCCCCGACAAGATTGCATGCATGCATGAGCATATCATGAGCATAGCATGATCATGTAGATGAGGTCGCATGTAGCACTATTTTGATCTGCACTAAGTTGCAGGGTTCTTGCTGTGGACTTGGTCCCGAAGAGAAGAAATGGAGACAAGCCTACATAGTGGTCCCCGGCAAGCCAAGCAGATAAATTCCTTCTTATCCATGCATGTTCTATAAACAAAAAACTTGTGCATATGAAAACCTCGTCAACTTCGAAACATAGGTGCTCCCATCCTTTGTCCCGAATGTTGCTTCAGGCAAGGTGGTCGTAGTGGCCTTTGATGGAGAGGGTTCGATGAGGGGCTGGTCCCTTTTTTATAGGTCTATGCCCGGCAGGCCATGCCCGCGGCAGCAAACTAAAGGTACCGGCAGGATAGCTTACCGGAGGAAACTTGTTTACTTAAACGTATAGAGGCACCTCACCTCTGCATGGACATGATACATGCACGAGTACCCGACAAGGCTTGTATTTTTCATTAATATGCTGATAAGCAAG
Source organism: Thinopyrum elongatum (assembly GCA_011799875.1). Taxonomy (NCBI): domain Eukaryota; kingdom Viridiplantae; phylum Streptophyta; class Magnoliopsida; order Poales; family Poaceae; genus Thinopyrum; species Thinopyrum elongatum. Next base: position 435,199,632 of record CM022298.1, on the reverse strand, counting down.
TACAGGTCTTACATAACACTAACATGGATAAAGAAGATTACATAATTTAGACTAAAGTTTGGCAAGCTCCTACATGTTTTGACTGAAAAAAGATAAGTGCCCTGTAATCCCTTTCTTGTCCCTCTCCTCCTAGGGACTACAGTGGGAGGTGGAGAGGGCAAAAGGAGTGCCTGAGCAGAAGCCCAGCCCGATCTTGTTAGGGCTTGCTGGGCTCAGCCTGACAAGATCGGGAGTAGCGATGCTGCAAAGGAGAGGGACGGAGGGAGCAGCTCGGCGGTGCCCTGGTCCCCACCTCTAGGGCCAGCAAGAAGCCCCAGCACAAGCATCGGCGGGGAGAACCGCCGGAGCTCAGCTGGAAGACTGCTGGAGGAGGCGAAGGCGCCAAGAGAGCGACCCCATCCCCGGCAACGGTCCTAAGAGGCCGGTGATGATGGTGCCGGGGAGGGAGGGGAAGAGCGGAAAGATGAGGCAGCGGGCCGGCAGTACGAGACGAAGGCGTCGGTGCCATCATACTCCGACCTGATGGCCTGCCACCCGCCTTCTCCGTCTTCCCTCGTTCTTTCTTCATCACCACCACTCCAGGAGGACGCCGGCCCCTCGGGCCGACACCTCCCCTGGAGAAACAACAGGTGACGGCTACATCCGAGGAGTGCGAGGAGCACCACTCCCCACCTTGGAGGGCAGGAAGGTGCCGCCGTCTTCAATGTTTGCCCCGACTCCGCCGGAAGGAGCAGTGCTGGGATTACCAAAGGTCCCGAGTGCTGCACCGCAAACAGGCGCCGGAAGCCCCAGGAGCCTCGTCGTCAAGTTGGCAAACCTCGGTGTCTTGTGGCCAGGGCAAGCACTCTCCACCAAGTGGTCGGCTCGTGTGGGAGAGGCGGGCGCCTCACCATCTCGGAGGAGCATAACGCCTCCCACACCATGGACAGTTCAGTGCCCATACCCCTGACCGCTGCATCTCCTGCGCCCCCGGATTAGACTCACTCCCCCAGCGCCAATGCAAGCATTCGGCATCATCAACCCCAAGCTAGAGCTCGGGGCCCGGCCCCGGCCTCTCCCCCTCAACATAACAAAGAAGAAGACAAGAAATAAAGAAAGAGAGGTGCGTGGATGGACACCTCTGCTTCATCCTTGCCCCCTCTTTTATAGGCAAGCTGGGCCGGGGGCTGATCCTTCGCCCCCGCCCCAGAGGGGTTTCTTTCTGATCCGACCCATCCAAGCTACCGCCGACAACCGAATCCGATCGCCGTCCCCTTACACCAACCAACGAAGGCCGAGCTCCTGCCATGACTCTCTCCCCTGCACCACGCGCCTCCATCTCCTACCCCACTCAATGCATGCGGCATACGTGGCAAAGGATAAGGACATGGTGGGAAGAGTGAATTGGCATTTACTCCCCCATGCGTTCAAGTCATTCACGGGCCATTACAAAGATGGCCCCACTGCAATTGGCATCACGCGACGCACGGGAAAACCGGAAACTGACTCAAGCACAGGTTAATGAAGAAGCAAAGAAGATCTCAAAGGACGAGCTACCGCAACCCGCTCGCCTGTGTACTAGATAGGGCCTACCCCGATGATGCTCGGCAGCGCGTTCAAGCCAGGCTCGGGGGCTCCTGTCAGTGCAACAAACCCCCAGGTGTATAGCCCGGACTATACATAGGCTCAAGAGCAAGGTTACGACATTCAAGAGAAGTCCAAGCAGAAGATATGGCTCTTTGAGAAATCAAAGGGCGGATCAAGAAGACCAAGACCAACCAAACAAGCAAGATATCACTAAGGAAAAACCTCCCTTGCCGGGCAGGCGAGCTTGCCGGGGTCGAGGTTACTCCAAAGACAAGCCTCAAGACTCCCCTGGCAGGCTTGCCGGGGACGCAGAAGGCGGATCACCCCGCCAAGGCTCCACCGCTCCACCTCACAGCAACGCAAGTCACCTATCGGTGCGGTGTCAAGCCCCCAAGTGATTATGTGGCTATTATTTGGTACGTGGCAGGCCATTTCTGAGGAAGATCATCCCTAAATGACACCCGTCCAGGAGACGTGTCACGCAGACAGGCGAGAAGGTGGCTGCATGGCGCGACAAGGCTTGCCGGGCCACACCATGATGTGACACTAAGCGGCGCATTTAATGCACCCTGTCCTGTCTGTAGAGTTAGGTATGATACACTGTGGCTATCTAATTAGTGCATAATGACTATTTTGCCATTGTGGTGACCCCTTGACCTATAAAAGGAGGGTCGTGGTAACCTTAGAGAGGATTGGGACCCTTGTACGCGCGTACGCGCGTACCTGCTCTCGCCCCGAGGTGACCTTGCCGGGTTAGAGCGCTGCGTCTCCACCACGGTCCTTTCATCAATCCACCAAAGCAGGAGTAGGGTTTTACGCCTCGCGGTGGCCCGAACCTGGGTAAAACTTCCCGTGTCATCATTGCCGTGCTGCTCTATGCGTTCCGCTTGTTGTGCAATGCGCTCTTCCCCCTTGCCGAACCACAAGGGGCCGATGGCCCCATAGGTGGTCGTGTGATACCACGACAAAAGCCGACGACTTTAAGCCTTCATATGTTTTGTGCCGTGCTAGTGATGGGCATGCTTATGCAAAATTTGTTGGTTCTTCTTATGAGTACATTGAATGGTCTATTTGGGTTCCTAAGACCCATGTTGCTAACATTAAAGGATCCATTCCAAAATGGGTACCTAAATCCAAGCTTTAATCTCTTGTAGGAGTTTGCTTCCGGTGGGGTGTCATGGTTGCTTGGTAGTGGAGCAATAAATCATATGACCGGGAGCAGGGACTTGGTGGTGGACGTGCAAGAAATCCCATCTATGCCCACCCATGTCCAATTCAGTGATGCTTCAACTTCGAAGGTATTGGGTCTTGGCAAGGTGGTCATCTCACAAGATTTATCTATTGAGAAGGTCATGCTTGTTGAGTCCCTTGCATACAATTTACTTTCCATTCGTCAATTTGGACTTATGGGCTTTGCAACATTCTTTGATCTTGATACCGTGGCCCTTTTGTGGAGCAAGACTCTTAAAGTAGCCTTTGTTGGGCATGTCAAGAACGGTCTCTATGTGGTTAACTTTTCAGAGCGACCCACTAAGAGCGCGACGTGCCTAATGGCTAAAGTTGATGTGGGATGGCTTTGGCATCACTGACTAGCCCATGTCAATATGACATCTTTGCAAAGTCTCCTCAAAGGGGATCATGTTCGTGGACTAACAAATGTGAGTTTTGTCAAAGATCATGCTTGTATTGAGGGAAAGCTTCATGAGACGGCTCACCGACCCTCGACTATCATCTACCCGAAGAGGCCCTTGGAGCTCCTTCACATGGATCTCTTTGGCCCTCCATCCTTTGATAGTCTTGGGGGAAGAAAATATTGCTTAGTGATTGCGGATGATTAATCAAGATATACATGGGTATACTTATTCAAGAGGAAGAGTGATACCCAACAAACCATCATCGACTTTGCTAATGAAGCTCAACGTCAACATGTAGCAAAGATATTGATGATTAGAAGTGACAAAGGCACCGGGTTCAAGAGCTACACCTTGGATGTGTTTCTTAGTGATGAGGGGATCAAGCACCAATATGCCGCACCCTATACCCCTCAACAAAATGGTGTGGTGGAGAGGAAGAATCGGACGTTGATGGATGCGGCAAGGACCATGATGGCGGAATTCAAATCTCCGTACAACTTTTGGGCCAAAGCCATCAACACCGCATGTCATGCATCCAATCGACTCTATCTCCGCAAAGGCTTGAATAAGACTCCATATGAGATTCTTACTGGTAACAAGCCCAACCTGAAGTACTTCTGGGTGTTCAGGTGCAAGTGTTTCATTCTCAAGAAAGGTGTTCGTTTGTCTAAATTTGAGACTAGAGCTCAAGAGGGCATATTCGTTGGTTATGCTACAAACTCTCATGCTTACCGTGTCCTCAACAAGTCTAATGGACTCATTGAGGAGACGTGTAACGTGGAGTTTGACGAGAATAATGGCTCCGAAGTGGAGCAAAGTGGTCTTTGTGTGTAGGTGATGAAATTCCTCCTCAAGCCATAAGAAGAATGGGGACTGGTCATATCCTTCCCATTGAGGAACCCCTTGTGGCCGAAGGAGAAGGACATTGCTCTACTCAAGTGGAGCCGTCACCGACGCAAGACCCACATGCTTCCGAAGAACAAAGTGAAGGCCCTCAACCAAGCAAACAAGATCAAGGGCAAGATAAACCTCATGATGTTGGTGATACACCAAGTAGTGCCCGAGATCAAGTTCATGACACCGAGCAATTTCAAGATCAAGAGGATGCTCAAGATCAAGAGCAAGCTCAAGACGGTGCTCAAGATAATCAAGATGATGGTCCACAAATGCCTATTGATGAGTTATTGGAGCGCCGAGCCACCAAGATCTCCTCCACCCTCAAACGTTAAGATCATGTCATGGAGAATGTGCTTGGTAGCTTAAGAAAAGGGGTAACCACTCGTAAACAATTAACAAACTTTTATGAGCATCACATGTTTGTTTCTTGTATTGAACCCCAAAAGGTACATGAGGCACTCGAGGACTCGGATTGGCTTGAAGCCATGCATGATGAACTCAACAACTTCGAGTGCAACAAGGTGTGGCAATTGGTGCCAAGGCCAAAACAGAATCATAATGCCATTGGGACCAAATGGATCTTCAAGAACAAGCAAGATGTGAACGGTGTGGTCACTCGCAACAAGGCAAGATTGGTAGCACAAGGCTACTCCCAAGTCGAGGGTATCGACTATGGTGAAACCTTTGCTCCCGTTTCTCGCCTTGAATCTATTTGCATGTTGCTTGCATATGCATCTCATCATAACTTCAAGTCGCAACAAATGGATGTGAAGAGTGCACTTCTTAATGGTCCTCTTAATGAGTTGGTATATGTCAACCAACCCCTGGCGTTCGAGGATCCCAAGTTCCCCAATCATGTATACAATCTTGATAAGGAACTCTATGGCCTTAAACAAGCTCGACGTGCATGGTATGAGCACCTTACCAAGTTGTTGCAAGATCGTGGGTTTGAAATTGGGAAAATCGATCCCACTCTTTTTACTAAGAAGGTCAAAGGGGATTTGTTCATATTCCAACTATATGTTGATGATATTATATTTGGTTCTCCTGACAAATCTTTCAATGATGAGTTTGCCACACTAATGACCAAGAAGTTTGAGATGTCTATGATGGAAGACTTGAAGTTCTTTCTCGGGTTTGAAGTCAAGCAAAGGAGAGAAGGAATGTTCATCAACCAAGCCAAATATACCCAAGACATGCTCAAGAGAGTCAACCTAGATGATGTCAAGCCGGCTAAAACTCCTATGCCAACCAAATGCAAGCTCGACATTGATCCCAATGGTAAAGCAGTGGATCAAAAGGTATATCACTCCATGATTGGATCCTTGCTTTACCTTTGCGCATCTAGACCGGATATTATGTTGAGTGTGGGAATATGTGCAAGGTCCCATGCCGAACCTAAGGAAAGTCACTTTGTGGTGGTAATGCGAATCTTTCGATATTTAGCTCATACCCCAAGCATTGACTTATGGTACCCCAAAGGAGCAAGCTTTGATCTCATGGGATATTCGGACTCAGATTGGGCGGGAGATGTGGTGGATAGGAAGTCAACTTTCGGAGGGTGCCAACTTCTTGGTCGCTCTTTGGTAAGCTGGTCTTCAAAGAAGCAAAATTGTGTGTCTCTCTCCACCACCGAGGCCACGTATGTAGCCGCCGCAAGTTGTTGTGCACAATTTCTATGGATGAGGAAAAAGTTAAAGGATTACGGCGTCACATGTGACAAAGTGCCTCTTCTATGTGATAATGAAAGTGCTATCAAGATCTCCTACAATCTGGTGCAACATTGCAAGACGAAGCATATTGAGATTCGTCATCGTTTCATCCGAGATCACATCAAGCGTGGAGAGATTGAGATTAAATACGTCAACACTCAAGAGCAACTAGCGGATATTTTTACAAAACCTTTGGATGAAGCAAGATTTCGCGAGTTAAGGCATGAGCTAAGTATCATTGATTCGAGCAATGTGGCTTGAATCTAGGCACACCCCACCGCATTCATCATATTATCTTGTTCTAGATGTAGGCATGGACATATGGGGAGTGTTGTTCTCTTAATGAACGCCCCCTCCCCCCATTATTTATAAATCTATCAAGTCTTTCACATTAGCCATTTTCTATGGTACTTGTGCTTCAAAGATGAGTTTTGGTCATGGGCCCAAGGTTAAAATCTTAGCGGTTCCATACCAATTGACTCAAACATAGGTGGCTTCGGCCACTGCCCTCTCTTTGAGAGGTAGCTACTCGAGTTGGTTCTAGTTGGTTTTATCTAGTCTTTAGGACTTTGTTTGTGATTTGAGTCACTCCAAGTTTGCTCTTTCCTTGCTTGTCGCTTTGAACTTGGAGTGCTTCCTCCCATTTGCTGGTGTTTTCGAGTCTCCGTCCCAAGCCATCTCATCTACCACCCCTTTATAGTTTGCATAAGCCATCCTTTTACCTTGTTCTTGCTTGCTCTCGTCTGCGTGGTACTACTGCTGGGGTCTGGGTGGTACTACCGCTTGTAAGCGGTACTACCGCCGAGCACCACGGTACCACCGCTCGAACGGTACTACCTGGCCTCTTGTTGTGGAGTAGTACTGTCGATGCAACAAACATCCGCATTTGTTGACCGAACTCATACACAGGCGTGCTGGCGATCATGCATCCAGCACCAATGTATAACACAAGGCCAAGCCAGAGAAGCCGCTCTTCGTGAGATCAAGGAGAGCATTAAGAAGAACAAGACAGTAGGATACACTACTGCAGGATGCTGCTAACATGACACTACAATCAGAGACACTTCGACGAAACTATGTGCGATGCAATAATCGCAAACGGTGATGTAAAAAAATCATCAAAAAAGATGCAAAACGTTGCGATGGCGGATACATCAAACACAGTTTGGCTTTTAGTTGCGTGTGCGATGCGGGGCATACGGTTCAGTACAATGATCTGTTTGTGATGAGGCGGAACAACAGAAACGGGCAGCCAGATGAAGGTGTGTGCGATATATGGCATACAGTTCACTCGGATGAACTTTGTGATTAGGCAGAACAAAACAAACGGTCAGCCAGATCAAGGTGTGTGTGATAGAGTGCAAACAGTTCACTCGGATGAACTGTTTGCGTTGAGCCAAGAGAACAGAAATGGTTCAATTTAACAAGATGTGTGTGACACGCGGCAAACAGGTCTGTAATCATAAATGTGTGCGAAGACCAATAATAACACAGACGATTGTTGCTAATAAGACGTGTGTGTTGTGCGATGGGATTGCATACAGAACAACAACATATATATATATCTACACACACACACACTTATAAGGACATGGTTTCATAACCAAATTAAACATCCAATTACATAGGTGGCTACTACACACATGACATTTGCACACACCAAAGTAAACTATTACATGCATAATTACATAGGTGGCTACTACACACATGACATTTCCACACACCAAAGTAAACTATATATTACATGCATAATTAACTAGGATAAACGATCATCTGATCATCATCTACTTCTTGTGACGCTTGCCGCTACTGCTCTGCTTGTGGCTCGATCTGGCCTCGTCGATTTCGGTAATGAGGCACTTCCTCATGTCAACGATCCACCTGTGCATCTCGTAGCATGTGTACACGCTCTTGGCCACGTACCTGAGGTGAGGTTCATCCAATTGCCGCGTCCAGGCCCCGTGCCAGGATACGGGATTTGTTCTCTTGGCATCCTGCTTCATCTTTTCGTAGTAGGGGTCGACGATGGCCGAGGCGAGTTCAACCAGGGAGTCCTTCTTCGTGCTACCCCAGACCCTGTAGTGGTCACGGATTTCGACAAGGTTCTTGCAGGCCAAGCCCGTAACCATGAGCACCTTTACATCGTTGCAGGTTTCCACTGTAGAGAACTTGTAGTCGGTGCTGTTGACAAACCTGGCAAAACGGTCGCAAGGCTCTGTGGCCATGCAGTAGTGGAAGATGAGGACATGATGGCGCACGCACAACTGGGCGACGACAACCTTCTGATCTTTGCCGGGATGACCGCCGGTGTACTGGAGGTTGATGCCGACCACCTTGTACTTGTCTCGAGCAAGCAACTGCTCCACAGTGTTGATGTAGTCCTCCACCAAGGCCGGGTCAATGGTGTACACCACCGAGAGATCCGTCTCGCTCACGTGGGTCTCCACTTTATGCTCGCCGAACTCCATTGGAGCGCCGCTAGATATCCTCTCTGTATGTGTCGTCATGGGTGTGCTTGTTGTGTTGTGGGGCGAGATCGAAAGGTTGAAGAGACTAAGGTTATAATGGCCGCGGGAATTAATGGGGAAGCCGGGCGGCCTGGAATACCCGCACCCCCGGATGGCAGTTCTAGTTTGCAGCGTGTAACTCCATCGTGTCGCACGTAACTGCATCGTGGTGACGCGTGGGGTGTAATCGCATGCATATGGGGCCCCCAACATGATCGTGCGCAGGCCCCAACCGCTGGCAGAGCGCACGCGCAGGGACGCGAGCAGAGCGCTCCGCGGTCGCCTCAACGGCAAGCAACCATATATATGCATATAGCAGTTGAACACGCAAGGAAAAGCTGTCCACAAGCCGAGCGCGTGGAGTTACGCGAGCAGAGCGCGCCGCGGCGCCTAAGTTGCGTGTGCGATGCGTGGCATACAGTTGATCCACCCGAGCTGTTTGTGATGGAATAAGCCGTGTGTGTTGTGGGCAAACGCTTGCTGGTATACAACCGTCTGCGATTGATGAATTCATGACCGACGGGTTCCCTAGTGTGGTCCATGTGCGATGTGATATGCTTTGTCTACAGAACATCAACATATATACTTATAAGAACAACATTGCATAACCAAATTAAGCATACAATTACATAAGTGACTAGACACATAACATTTCCACACACCAAAGTAAGCAATTACATGCAAACTAAACTAGGAGAAACGAGCATCTAATCACCTACATCTTGTTGCGACGACGCTTGCCATTGCTCTGCTTCTGGCTGGGTCCCTGGTCGTGAATGGTTAATAAAATCTAAGTCTATTGCATATTAAGGTCAAAATAGTAGTACCAATATACGAGTCTCATATGATGCCATTTCAATGATTGTACCACAATAGCCTGAAATATTACAAGGTTCAAATTCCAGAGTTACATGGCTCAAATTCGAAGATTACAAGGTTCAAACTGATATTAGAAATGAAATTCAGCTCATTCAGCTGCAAATGCCCGTGCTGATCAGCTGAACATGGATATAAGAGAGGTTCAAACTAAAAATACAAATAGTAAGGCTGGTTTCGAAACCTCATCATTTTTGCAAAGGGATCAATCGCTGACAAGTCATGTATGGGGTTGACACAATGACTTCCGATTACTTTGTCATATGCAGTTCCAACATGAAGTTTAGCTTTTTTGGAACCTTTTCCATTCTGCAGTAGCTGCCGGCGCTGATCAACAAACCATTCATTTTTTCGATATAAATGCATGTTCAACCTCATTACCTTCAGCACCCTTGCTTTGACAACAAAGAACCTGGCGAATATAATCTCCGGTAAGGTCCCTCGGTAGGAGTTCAAAGTAATTTTTGGGAGATGTAGATCTAGGCATTCGATGTGATTTTCGTTATATTGTATCACGTTATCCACCACCAGGACTATTATTATCTGCAAAAGAAGAGAACGTGTTAGTGCCTACAGGCAGTTTTGAACACTACTACAGGCCTATTTGGTTTGCAGGATTTGTAAAATGCACCAACGTGCCATCTTCGATCTGACATGATTAACATGGGCATTTGATTACAATCTAGAAAAATGTAGCCTTCTTCACAAGAGGTTGGAGTGGATGAAAAATTCCCTGAGAAAACTAGTACAGATGAATTCAAAGGAGAAATGCTTATGGATTGTAACCATATGAATCAAGCAACCAATATGGGGTGAGGGATGTATGTCCTGAAATCCTGCAAAATTCCTTCAGAAATCGTAGTACATTGTGATAGTAAACTTGGGAAAAGCTGCCAAAAATTGAACTCCCTTATGGTTAACATTTAACAGGAAAGGAACATCATCTCGATATATATCTTCTTCAGGCACGGAAAGCATCGCAGGAAACTGACAACTTCGTGCAGGTTGGGGCCGATAGATTCTAGTGCCAAGACCTTCACTGTGCGCAGAATCTGGGTCAAGCTTTTCTGGATGACAGACAAACATACATCTTCAAAATTAGAAATAATGTTGATATCAAGAAGGAGAGGTAGAAGGCGACTTTTGTACCTAAACGGGGGTGGATCCAATAACAAGTTCGGAGTATTTGACAAAGGAGTAGCCCACCACTGTCAATTTTGGCGCAGAAATGACATTGATTCTTGTTGGACCTTGTTGATCAACTGCAAGTAATCTCTCAAGTGAAGGTGTGTCCTTAATGACCATATTGTGGTCCACCTTTTGTGATCTCTTGTTGCAGCACCAGCAACACACATAAAATAGTCCGGAGAGTCATGGAGGTGATGTGGAAGCTACTCAACCAATTCATCACCTAAAGACGAAGGAACTCGAGTGCAGTATAGCCGCGGAGCAGGCGCTCCATGTCTTTCCTTTGGGATGCAGACGGCTACGAGCTCGAGGTGCTTCAGTCGTGGTAGAAAAAGAGCGGGCGCGTCATTAAGGGGGGGGGGGAATGGTAGTTCATGAACTTGGTGAGGAGCAGCGTGGGCGCGAAGCTGAGCGCGGACATTGGCAGCGAGCACATATGCCCATCATTAAAACTGAGCTCCTCGACCTGAGCTAGGGTGGGGGATCGGAACCACTCATCAAGCTTGGCTCGGTCCTTGCCGTTGGAACGGAACTTGCCCATGATAAGGCCTCTGATTGGGCCATGGTGACTGCCGATGATCTGGGAGAACACATCCAAGCTTTTCCGATACCATGGCAGAGCTCGTGGGCATCGAGGAGGTCGAGAGGGCTGGAGAGCCATAGGGGGCGCCACCATCGGGAAAGGACGGTTGTCCTCGCCCCATATTTGATTGGGAGGAGGGATATGATGACTGTCAACATATCATCGGGGAGGCTGCTGATGATGTCTAGGCCTGCTGGAGTCGCTTGCGGTTCTTTCTCCACCGGCCTCCGTTTGTTGGCAGCCTCGTTCTCCACCTCATCGGCGGCAATAGAAACCTCTGTCTCCATATTCACGCCATGCTCTGGTGCTTCAGCAGCCCCGACGTCGCCACTCCCTCCGATGGGGCGCTTCGCCGGTATCCTCATACACTGACGGCTTTGAGGACTGAGAGCGGCGTCGAGGATGTGGGTGGAGAGAGAGGATTGTGTGTGTGGCGAGGATGGGGGGGTGCGGCCGCTCGGGCGCGCCATTAATACGGACCAGTGGGAGCGAGGCGAGTGGCAGTCAAAGGCTGTCTCGCTTCCCGGTGAGCCTGCGCGGCGGACTTCTGGCATTCCTATACCATCATTTCACACAGCTACTCGCATGCCTTCGGGTGACACTACGCAGTGAAAATGCCTCCCATCAATTCACACGCCTGCACGCACGCGTCCCGGTTTGCCTACATGGCAGACTGCTTGCATGCGTCTCGTCAACTCACGCCTGCTAGCACGCCACACGGGGCGCATGGCACGTATATATTTTTTGTTTTTCGATGATTCATTCTGCCGCTTTACTGCTTAACCGAAGCATGACACGGTCTAACACACATGGTCCGAATAAATATTCCGTATGAGATATTGGTTGCCAGTTATTAACAATCTCTCGTTTGTAAGTAGATTATATCAAAACTTGTCTCAAATTTGATGAAAAAAATACAATATCACAGTCTACTGGTGTCCATATATGACACCACGATAAGTTTCAGGAATTTCAACGAAATTTTGGATTTACTGAATTTTAAAAATCAATATTCTCAATGTTTTGAAAATTCTCTCATGGGGAAACATGCACCGAGGGACACACACATGATTTTGCAATCCATTTTGGTGCACATGTAGCTCAAATTTTATTTTTGCACGTTAAATCCCTAAGAAATCAATCAATGTATAAACCGGGTCAAATGATCTCGGTTTTTTAACTTTAACACGACACTCCTTTGGTCACATGTTCACTGTAGAAAAAGTTTGACATGCCTCAGAGTGGAGGTGGTGGTGCGGGATATGTGTCTGTGTGTGTGTGTGGGGGGGGGGGGTCCATGAGTACACTACTAGTCGCGAGCCTCCGTGATGTGGGATTATTGATCATTTTGTGAGTCATGTATATATGCCACATCAAAGTCATCAGTTGGTTATTTAAAGCATTACACAACCCTTTCATACATACATGTTCGGGCCACATGCATGCATTGGTGGTCCTCTCGGACACTTCCTCATGCGATTAGCAGCGATGTGCCCATTTGTTAGCCCGCAAAGGTTTTCAGTTTCCACTGACAACGAGAGGCATCAGACCGAAGGTGGATTCATCTTGGCATGTGTGGTACGGTGTGGATCATGGTGAGATTCCATATCAAAGTTTGGGCACGTGCCTACACATGAGTCCCTCCCATCGGCTCGAAGTGAGGGGGCTAGCTACTACGCATCGTGAACCTCTGTGTAGTGCGTTTCCGGTTTGCGAAGCATGTGCCATGTCAAAGTTGTGCATTGGGTATTCAAACATCACACAACACACGACAACATGCATGCGGTGGTTGTCCTATGACACTCGCTCACGTGTGACTCTCTGTGGGCCCGCGAGGTCTTCGTCGATCAATTGAACGTACAACAAGAGAGAGGTTAATTTAACCAACAAGGATGGTTCTTTTTTTTGTTTGTGTTACGTATATGCATGGTAGGAGTATGTAGTACATGTAAAATAGGGGGCAACATGTATACTCTCTCTCTATATATATATATGTGTGTGTGTGTGTGTGTCATAACCTCGCTCCATGTGGGGACTTTTCGGTTCCCGAGGCAGGTGCCACATCAAAGTTGTGCATTGGTATTCAAACATCACACAATATCATGCAGGTAGTGGTTTCCCTATAGGAACTCACTCGCGTGTGGCGCTTCCATCTGTGGTCCCGCGAGGTCGTCCTCCATCACTTTGACCCAACGAGAGAGAGGCACATTTGACGAACAATGAGGATTAATTCTTTTAGGGCTGTGTTAGGGTAGGAGTATATATATAGTACGTGTTGAAGGGGAGATGGGATCAACATATACTAGGTGTCACACATGAACCTCACTCTGTGTGGGGACTTTGCGGTTTTTGAGGCAAATGCAACATCAAAGGTTGTGCATTAGGTATTCAAAACATCACAACCACACACCTCTCCATATATATGTTTTGGCACACATGCAAGCGATGGTGGTTGTCCTGTGGCACTAACTCATGTGGTTATCGGCGATGCTTCCATCTGTCGGCCCGCTTGGTCCATCACTTTCACCGACAACGAGAGAGGTTAATTATTTTGACTTAGGAGGGGATTAATTTTTTGTTTGTCTCATGATATAGGTGAGATTACATATATAATAGCACATGTGTACACATGAATCCATCCCACTGGATCGAAGGAGGGAGGGGGTCGAGCACACGACACGTCATGAACCACTTGCTCTATGTGGGGACCTGTGCGATTTTGAACGCATGCACCACATCAATCTTGTGCATTAGGTATTCAACACATATGCATGCATCACACACCTCCATAAATATGTTTGGGACACATGCATGCAATGGTTGTCTTTGCACACTCTCACTCGCTTGGTTTTATATGGGCGGCAAGCCTATATATATTTGTGGGCCCGCGTGGACGTCCATCCTTTCGACCGACGACGGGAAAGTACCAGGGTGGATTCTTCTTCTTTGGTTGATGTTACCGTATAGTATGTCGATCATTCTAGGCCTAATTAAGTTAGAGCGCATGCATGCTACACATCATGAACCCTCGATCAGTGTGGGGATTTTATGGTTCCAAAGCATGGTGCCACATCAAATTTGCGCATTGCGTATTCAAACACCACACACACCACTTCCATATACATAATTGGGCCACATGCACAGAGTGGGTTTTGTCTTCAGATAGTACTCCCTCGCGAGTTTATCGGCGACAAGCTAGCCCATTTTGCGGGGCCGTGCGGACGTCCATCACTTTGACCAACAACGAGCGAGAGAGGTTGTACGATCAAGTTGGATTCTATTTGGTCCGTGTTATAGTACGTCTTGGTGAGATGCCCTCCCCCCAACACGTGTGTGTGGGGGGGGGGGGGGCTACTTCGCACTACCTGCAACCTCCGTGGGGTCGGGGAAGTCCGGTTATTTTGCGAGGCACATGTGCCACATCAAAGGTGTGAATGGTAGTTAAATATCACACCACACCCTTTTCATAAATACAGTATAGGGCCACCCGCAGGTGGTTCGTATGTGGTCTCACCCATCTCCTGCTACAAACACACATTTGTGGGTCGGCACACGGTCCACCTTTGTCCGGAAGCGAAAGGAGAAGTTTGAACATATATATGATGGACTCCTATAGGTTTTGTGTTATGGTAGGGTGAGATTTCAAACCTAACTATTGGGGGGCATGCATTCGTAGCTACGATTCCCTTACCGCCGACACGAAGTGGGGTTCATAGGGGGTGGCTGACTAGCAACACTGTGCGCTTTGTGCGACAGGTGCCACAACAAAGTTGTGCATTGGGTATTCGAACATCAAACCACCCTTTTCATACATATATTTGGTCCACATGAAGTGTGTTCGTGTTTTGACCCTTTCCCGCGTTATTCTTTTTGCCAAATTTATAAACAGCACATGAGTTGGATGCAGAAACCGTCTGCGAGTGGGTACGCAATAGACACGGTTCGGTCAGACTACCTGTGTGCCACGCCCGTGCCCCTGCAGTCACTCACATCAGCATAGTAGATTGGGCTCCACGAGGCTTGCCTCCCGCTCTCAAAAATATCTACTACCTCGTAATCTCGAAAATATCTACCCGCGTAGAGGGTTTTTCTGTTTGATAGCACACGATTCGTATGTGTGGACCGTGTGCGATGTCTGTTACTCCCGCTCTGCTTCAATCAGTTGATCCTAATTTTCAGTAGCCCCGGATTTTTTTTGAACTGGAGCCCCGGCATTTTACTCCCGCCTGCATCCTCGCAATCTCAAAAATATCTGCTCGGCAGGAGTGGTTTTCTATTTGATAGCACACGATTATTATGTTTTAACCGTGTGTGATGTTCGTTACTCCCGCCCCGCTCTGCTTCGATCCCTTGATCCAAATTTTTGGTAGCCCCACCATTTTCTTCCCGCCTAGTAAAAATTTCAGTACTCACGACATTTCCTCAAAAACCACCTTGGACTCCCTCCACACACACACCCCAAATCCTCCGCTCACCCCAAATCCCCCGCTCACACACATACACACCACCCCTCTCTTGCTTGAAACCTAGCTAGGTCGTCATCGCCACCGCCACTGCCACGCCGCCTCCATCGTCAACCTCTGCCGGTCTGCCCGTGCAGTTTAACCACCGATATACATACCCTCGCCGCCCTGAGTTTCTTAGATGACGCCTGCGAAATGCCCCATTTCCCACAGATCCCCATCCCCACCGCCCTCCCCTACTCCAGAGCGTCGTAGCCTAAGCTCGGCTATGCTTCCCGGGGAGATTGAGGAGTGAACGGCCCAAAAGAGCTTTACCCCGGCCTCTTCGCCCGATGTCGGCGAGGTGGCCGCCGAGGAAGCTGACGATGATGACTGGACCTGGATGGAGCCTTTCAACTAGCGGGCTAAAGTATTCTGGCATGTCGTGGTCACCGGCTATGACATCGAGGTCGTCGACACCGACGGCTTGACGCGGGCAATGTCACAGGTTAAGTTGCCCACCCCCAACCCTTCGGGTTCGACAGCCGTTGATCTAATCGATGGCCCTGCCGCTGATCTCCTGTGGCTCGTTATGAACAATTTGCCATCCTTCATCGCCATGGAGTCCCTTTTGTCATTTCTGAAGGACACGTTGTGCGACACTGGCTTGGGATCCCCAGCTGGCAAGTTAGACCTCATCGACGGCGACCACGAGGAGGAGCCAATCTGTGACAAGTGAGGAAACCCATGATTTGTTTTCTCGAACCCCTTTTGTAGTGAGAATCTGTCCAGTATTTATTGCTATATTTGGTTGTTTGCATTACGCCTTGTTTATTTCTATGGTTTTTGGTTGTTCGGTTGTTTGTAGTTAGCATATGTCCAGTTTCAATTGCCATCTTTGGTTGTTCGTAGTATGCCTTGTTTATTTCAGCTATTAACAGTGTGATGTTCTATATGTGCTAGTATTAACTGTGCAGTTCAATTTCATCAATACCAATTTTAACAATAGCTCTATGAATGACTATATTTGGTTGCTGTTAAGCATGTTGTACTCCCTCCGAATCTTTTTAGTTCGCATATAAGATTTGTCTAAAGTCAAGCCTCGTAAAGTTTGACCAATTTTATAGAACAAAATACCAACATTCACAATATGAAATCAATATCAGTACATGTTTCATGACTTAAATTTTCATATTGTATAACTTTAGCTTGGTAGATGTTGATATTTTTTCATATAAATAAGGTCAAACTTTATGAAGTTTGACTTCAGACAATTCTTATATGCAGAGTAAAAAGGACCGGAGGGAGTATTTAACACACCTTTCCATTTTATTTAACAATGGCACCGTTTGGATACTCTAACATAGCTAGAGGTTAGAGTTATTTTCTAGCTCATGACAGTTAAAAGGGAGAGAGCGAGAGATTGGTGGAATAGTTGATTATATTGCTTGAGCCTCATGGACATATATATAGGAGTACATGGTCATCTTGGAATACAAGTCAAGGTAGAATAAATCCTACGCTATCCTACGTTTCCTAAATAACAATGATACTCAATAATGACTAACCCTGAACTAACTCTAGCCAAAGAGGTGTTTGGATGACAGTGTTAGATTGACAATAAATGCACTAGGAGAACTAGCCCCAACCAGCACCTCTTGGGTGGGATAGTTGTTTTGGGTGGGCTAGATGCAACTAGCTCAAACTAGCCCTCATGTGTGGATACTTTAGGGCTATTTGAGCCCAAACTAGCTCAAACTAACTCTAACCTATGGATCCAAACAGGGCCAATAACTAGTGTACTTAGACCTGCGCAATACAAGTTTGAATGACTATGTTTGCTTGTTTTTAAATATTAAGCTTGTTGCAGTTAATAACACACCTTTCCACTTCTTGTTTTTAAATATTATGTTTTTCACAATTTGGTCTTGCACATGTAGGTCCTGCTGTCAGAGGTTTTGACCCACTATTCAACCCTTTTTGCATATGTGGAAATGAGTTGTCCATGAATATCAGTCAAGTCAAGAAACTCAGAAAGATTGTTAGGATAAAGAAATTAGCAACAAAAAACAACAAGATCTTTGTCTGCACAATGAAGAAGACATCCGTTCAGTACAAGGTTAGTACTAACTGTTATACCTTGTCTTTTTAATTCCTTTGCGCCATTTCAAATCTAGAGAAGATATTTATGCATATCCTTGTTTTCAGGCCTTTCCAAAGCAGTTCACTGATGATTACCTCTCAAACCACCTGTATGGTCAGGAGGCGAGGAAGCTATTCATACAACACCCACGGTTCAGTATTGAAGTCTTCCTGAAGCGGACGAAGGATGGACAGTCAATCATCCACAGGCACTGGCGTAAAGTTGCAAGACCTTCAACATCAATGAAGACTCAGTATTCGCCTTCCGCTTCAGCAGTTTTCCAGATGAGATTCATCTGTCTATGTACCATCTATGATGCTAATTTCGAAAGGTTATAGATGCTGCATGTGAAACTTGGTGCTGGTGCAGTTGTGTAATGGGGTAGCTGAGTGCTGAAGATATATGATGTTGTACTCTGATGTATTTCAATTAAGAAATCCTGCTTCCTTAATATGAAAATAAAATATATTGTGTGCTTAATATGAAATATCAATTAGATTAATAAATGGATCATTAATAATAGGCCAATTAGCATGCTAATGTACAATTAGCCTGCTAATTGGGTTTTTCTATTATAAACGGTTACTGAGAAAACACCATGGGCGATGACCTCAGGCAACGCACAGAGTTTCTAGGAATAAACCGTGTTGGATCAATGAACAATCATACACGACATCCTCTCGAAAACTGTTTGCGTTTGGCCACCTTGCGCAAATGTTTACAACATAAAAAGCGTGTGTGATGGACAGCCTATGCCACACAGTTTCTTCTACGCACCGTGTGTGATGCATTCAATAACACAAACGATAAAATTGTTAATATCATCTGCAATGGCAATGCTATCACAAACGATTTAATGAGGAAAATTGTGTGTGATTTACCTACGAACGGAAACGTTTTCCTTGGAGTGACTGTGTGGGATGTATATATGAACGGAAATGTACTTCTTGGATTAACTGTGTGGGATGTACATACTAACAGAAATGTATTCCTTGGATTGACTGTGTGGAATGTACATACGAACGGAAACGTTTAGCCGGGACTGACTATGTGGGATGTACTTACGACCGGAAACAATTTGGCCTGTATAATTGTATATTTTTTTAGCACAACTGTACGTATAACCGTATTTGATTGCCCGCCCGTCGCACACGACCTCATTTTACCGAGCGTGTGTGCCAGGAGGGCCTATCCCCGATGGTTTGTGGGTCGTGTGTGAAGGACCCCCCTATCGCACACACTCACTCAGCTACGGTTTAGAATGCCGTCGCGGAAAGGGGTTAAAAACCGTTTGTATAGCACCTCGCCGTACCAGTGATATCACCTTGGGAAGGGCTCCCTTGCCGGGCAGGAGATCCCGGCCAGGTCGAGACCGCCCCAAGGACAAGTCCAGAACTGCCCCGGCAAGCCTGCCGGGACCGCCAAGGCCAAACCCCTGCCAAGACACCACCGCTCCACCACACCACGACGCCAGTCACTTATCAATGCAGCGTCGAGCCCCCCAGGCGACTAAGTGGCTCTCATTAAGCACGTGGTAGTTTGCTGGAAGACAGATCACACCCATCTCACACCCGTCCAGAGGCGTGTCAAGATGATAAGCAGAGGTTGGCTAAGCGGCGATATAAGCTTGCCGGGGACGCACCCCTGCACGCCACCTAAGGTAGCATTTATGGCATTTTGTCCTAAGTGCTAGAGTTAGGTATGATAGCACTATTGGCTATCTAATCACAAGATAATGTCTGTTTTGCCACTGTGGTTACCGCTTTAGCTATAAAAGGAGGTCCAAGGCTACCTAGAGAAGGATTCAGACCCTCACACACTTGTACTCGCATAGCAGCTCTCCCCGAGGCAACCTTGACGGGTTTTGAGCGCTGCGTGTCATTGTGTTCCTCCATCCAATCCACCAAAGCAGGAGTAGGGTTTTATGCTTCTCAGCGGCCCGAACCTAGGTAAAAATTGCCGAAGTCGTGTCGTCGTGCTGCCTCATGGCCTCCACTCTTTATGCAACTTGATCTCCTCCCCCTACCGAACCACAAAGGGGCCCACGGCCCCATAGGTTATCGTGTCCACCCACAACATCTTTGGCGCGCCAGGTAGGGGGAATCGCTTGCGCGAACCCGAAGTTGTGAACAGTGCGTTGATATGTCTCCAACGTATCTATAATTTATGAAGTATTCATGCTGCTATATTATCATTCTTGGATGTTTTACAATCATTTTATAGCAACTTTATATCATTTTTTGTGACTAACTTATTGACATAGTGCCCAGTGCCAGTTGTTGTTTTTTGCTTGTTTTTTACATCGCAGAAAATCAATACCAAACGAAGTCCAAACGCAGCGAAACTTTTTGTGGATTTTTTATGGACCAGAAGACAACCAATGGGCCAGAGCAGCACTTGGGGGGGGGTGCCCCGAGGGGGGTACAACCCACCAGGGTGCGCCTGGGCCCCCAGGCACGCCCCGGTGGGTTGTGCCCACCTCGTTGGCCTCCCGCACCGCCTCTTCGCCCTATAAATTTCCAAATATTCCAAAAACCCTCGCAGAAACCCTAGATCAGAAGTTCCGCCACCACAAGGCTCTGTAGCCATGCAAAACCAATCTAGACCCCGCTCCGGCACTCTGCCGGAGGGGGAAATCATCACCGGTGGCCATCTTCATCATCCCGGTGGCCACCACGATGAGGAGGGAGTAGTCCACCCTCGTGGCTGAGGGTTTGTACCAGTAGCTATGTGTTTAATCTCTCCCTCTCTCGTGTTCTTGAGATGCACAATCTTGATGTATCGCGGGCTTTGTTAATATAGTCGGATCATATGGTGTTTTCCCCTCTCTATCTTGTTGTGATGAATTGAGTTTTCCCTTTGAGATTTCGTTTTATTGGATTGAATACTTTTATGGATTTGAGAGCACTTGATATATGTCTTGCATACGAATACCCGTGGTGACAATGGGGTATTATATTGATTCACTTGATATATGTTGTGGCACTCAACTCGCGGATTCCCGAGGTGACATTGGGTAATCTATGCATAGGGGTTGATGCACGTTCTTGTCTTTGTTTCTCCGGTAGAAATCTTGGGGAACTCTTTGAGGTTCTTTGTGTTGGATTGAGCATTACGAATCTGAATTTGCTTTGGTGTTATTTTAGTACGAACTCTTGGATAGATCGATCAGAAAGAATAGCTTTGAGGTGGTTTTGTACCCTACAAACAATTTATTCTTATGTTCTCTGCTAGATAGGAACTTTGGAGTGATTCTTCATCGCACGTTGAGGGATGGTTATATGATCGAATTATATTAGCATTGTTGAGAGATTGCACTAGCGAAAGTACGGACCCTAGGCCTTGTTTTCAAGCATTGCAATACCGTTTGTGCCCACTTTTGTCACTTGCTACCTTGCTGTTTTTATTTATTCAGATTATAAAAATATATTTCTATCATCCATATTACACTTTTATCACCATCTCTTCGTCGAACTAGTGCACCTAAACAATTTGCCATTGTATTGGGTGTGTTGGGGACACAAGAGATTTCTTGTATTTGGTTGCAGGGTTGTTTGAGAGAGACCATCTTCATCCTACGCCTCCCACAGATTGATAAACCTTAGGTCATCCACTTGAGGGAAAATTGCTATTGTCCTACAAAACTCTGCGCTTGGAGGCCCAACACGAGTCTACAAGAATAAATTTGCGTAGTAGACATCAAGCTCTTTTCTGGCGCCGTTGCCGGGGAGGCTAGGTAAGCGGCACTCACATCCCGTCAACGAAGCTCTTTTCTGGCGCCGTTGCCGGGGAGGTGAGTGCTTGAAGGTATATCTTTAGATCTTGCAATCGAATCTTTTAGTTTCTTGTTTTATCACTAGTTTTGTTCGTAAAAGAAAACTAAAAAAAATGGAATTGAGGTTGCATCATATTATTCATCTTTATAATGTCTTTCGTGAAAATGATGGAAAAGATAATTGTGCTCAATTGATAGAAGAAGAATTTTATAAAATGTTTGACAAAAATTCTTTGAATGATGAGCATGATTGCAATGTTGTTGGTATGAATTCTTTGAATATCCATGATGCTAATGATATGCAAAGCTACAAGCTTGGGGATGCTATGTTTGATGAAGATGATATTTTTAATCCCCCAAGATTTGATGTGCAAATTTGTTATAATAATTGCATGCCTTCTATTTATGATGATTATATTGATGAAAGTGGGTTTGGAAGAGTGTCAACTTTATGTAATGATGATCCCACTATTTTGGAGGGTGTTGAATCTTATTGTAATAATTATGAAAGTGGATTTGGAGAGGTCATGACTTTATTTAGTGATGAATCCACTATTTTGGAAGAGGTTTCAATTGACTATGATAACAAAGTTGCTATCTATGATGATTATGGTGATGACATGTATGCTATAAATAATAATGATAACCATGAAACTTGTCATCATGATTTTAATTTTCAATCCCATGATAGTTATTTTGTTGAGTTTGCTCCCACTACTATTCATGAGAATAAATTTGCTTATGTGGAGAGCAATAAAATCTCTATGCTTGTGGATCATGAAAAGAATGCTTTATGTGATAGTTATATTATTGAATTCATTCATGATGCTACTGAAAATTATTATGAGAGGGGAACATATGCTTTTACATATTGCAATAATATCAAATTTCCTCTCTTTATGGTGAAAGTTTTGAAGTTGCACTTGTTTTGCCTTCCTATGCTAGTTGATTCTTGTTCCCATAACTTGTTTGCTCACAAAATTGCTATGCATAGGTAGTGGGTTAGACTTAAATGTGCTAGTCATATGCTTCATGATGCTCTCTTTGTGTTTCAATTCTTATCTTTTATGCGAGCATCATTGAAATCATCATGCCTAGCTAAAAAGGCGTTAAAGAAAAGCGCTTGTTGGGAGACAAACCAACACTTTTAACAACTGTTTTGGTGTTTTCACATGATTAGTCTACAGTAGTAATCTTGTTTTATAGCTTTTGTTTCAATAAAGTGCCAAGTAAAGCCTTTGGGATAGTGTGGATGATAGTTGACTTGATTCTGTGCAAAAACAGAAACTTTTGCGTCCAGTGCAGAAATTCCTGTATTTTACTGGAACGTGGAAAAATTCGTAATTTTTTACAGGTGATAGATATACAAATTCCCTACGTTTTCCTAATTTTTCAGAATTTTTGGAGTAGCAGAAGTATGTTTGGAGTACAGATTAGTACAGACTGTTCTGTTTTTGACAGATTCTGTTTTCAATGCATAGTTTGCTTGTTTCTTAGTTTCTATGGCTTATATTGCTCAATATAAATTGTTGAAATGATATGCTACATTAGGCATTGTGTGGAAACAATTATGAATCTTGTCTTTGACAGTACCAAAGTGAAATGGTTTGCTCTTTATCATACTAACCTATCTCACGAAGTTCCGTTAAGTTTTGTGTGATTGAAGTTTTCAAGTTTTGGGTGAGATGTCGATATGAGGAGAATAAGGAGTGACAAGACCCTAATCTTGGGGATTCCCAAGGCACCCCCAAGGTAATATTCAAGGAAGATCCAAGCAACTAAGCTTGGGGATGCCCTGGAAGGCATCCCCTCTTTCGTCTCCAACATTATCGGTAACCTCACTTGGAGCTATATTTTCATTCGTCACATGATATGAGTTTTGCTTGGAGCATCATTTTATTTTGTTTTGATTTTCTTGATGATATTTATAATAATGTTTTGCATCTTTCTTTTCAATAAAAATGTCAAGGATAGCCTTTACCATGCTTATTTTGCAAGTCTACATGTTGCTGTTTCAAAACAGAAAGTTTATCGCTGTTGAAAAAATTCTCTAGAAAAGTCAGAATGTGATAAAATGTTGAAACTTTTTTCAAAATAATCTCTGATAAATTTTCTACAGTGTGGTAAATTTTCATAATTTTTGGAGTTTAATAAGTATTGATACTCTTGCATTCTTTACAGACTGTGCTGTTTTGGCAGATTGCTGTTATGTTTGCATTGTTTGCATATGTTTGCTTGTTTAATGATTCTATTTGAGGATAGGAGTATTAAATATGCATAGGAATTTAGTATGCAATGTTGAATAATAATTTTAGTGATTTGCTACAGTAGATAATGATAAGGTTTTTGCATTGGTTTATACTAACTTATCTCACGAGTTCTTGTTGAGTTTTGTGTGGATGAAGTTTTTAAGATTTAGGGAAACCGTGATATAAAAGGAATTAAGGAGACACAAAAGCTCAAGCTTGGGGATGCCCAAGGCATCCCAAGATAATATTTCAAGAAGTCTCAAGCATCTAAGCTTGGGGATGCCCCGGTAGGCATCCCACCTTTCTTCATCAACAATTATCGGTTAGTATTGGTTGAGCTTAAGTTTTTGCTTCTTCACATGAGTTGTACTATTCTTGGAATTTCATTTTGTCTTGTTTTGCTTGCTGTTTTAATAAAATACTTAGATCTGAAAGTTTTTAAATAAGAGAGAGTCCTCAAATTGCTACCCATTTACTTGACTACTCGTTTGATCTTCACTTATATCTTTTTGGAGTAGCTTGTCATTTACTCTTGTGCTTCACTTATATCCTATGAGTAAATTGTTGAATAAATTGAATATAATGAAGTTGAAAATATATGTTCATATCATGCCTAGTGGTAGCTTCACATTGGGTTTAGAAAGTGAAATCTTTTGAAGCTTGACAATCACAATATTGGTCATACAAGCAATTCATGAATGATTAATAGAAGGAAGAGAACTTTCACATGCAAATACACTATCTTGGAAATCTTTTGTGATTGTGACCCCCCATCAAAATATTATATGCCAAAATTGTCGACGTTGGACAAGGAAGACAACGTAATGATTTATGTTTGTTCATATTTACATAGAAGTTATATTGTCATAGATCCTTCAACATGTGGTGCTTGCCCCCCATCTTTGCTAGCCAAAATTCCGCACCAAGTAGAGATACTACTTGTGCATCCAAAAACCCTTAAACCCAAATCTTATTTTCAAGAGTCCACCATACCTACCTAAGGATTGAGTAAGATCCTTCAAGTAAGTTGTCATTGGTGCAATAAGGCAATAAAAATTGCTTCTAAAAGTGTTAGATCATTTAGTGTAAGAGAAAATTGAGCGTTGTACGAACTTGTGATGGCAAAGAATAAAAGCGACAGACTGCATAATAAAGGTTGCTATCATAAGGGGCAATATAACATGACGTTCTTTTATACTAAGGGATTGAGCATACAAACAAAAAGCGCATGGCAACCTCTGCTTCCCTCTGCGAAGGGCCTACCTTTTACTTTTATGTATTTACTTTCATGCAAGAGTCAAAGTTTTTCTCTCTATTCCTTTTTAGTTTTCTCTTTTGGCAAGCATCATGTGGTGAGGAAAGATCTAGGCATATATATCCAGTTGGATATGGGTAGCGTGAGTTATTATTGTTGACATCACCCTTGAGGTGAATACGTTGGGAAGCGAAATTATAAGCCCCTATCTTTCTATGTGTCCGATTGAAACGTTTTGCTCATGTGTATGCGGTGAATGTTAGCAATCATAGAAGACTATATGATGGTTGAGTATGTTGAGCTCTTACTTAGACTCTGTTGAATAAGTTGAATTGCAATTTTTTGGTGACTAAGAATATAGGTTGTTGAGTTTCAAGAGAATTCATTGTTTGAACCTTAACATGTGAATTGGTTGCTACTTTAACATGATGAGTTTTATGAGAAAGAGTTGTTGTTATGATGCTAGGAAAAGTGATTGAAATTACTATTGATCAAACTTATGCACTTTGCTAGCATTCACACTTCATAAATTATTTCTTTTATCATTTACCTACTCGAGGACGAGTAGGAATTAAGCTTGGGGATGCTGATACGTCTCCAACGTATCTATAATTTATGAAGTATTCATGCTGCTATATTATCATTCTTGGATGTTTTACAATCATTTTATAGCAACTTTATATCATTTTTTGGGACTAACTTATTGACATAGTTCCCAGTGCCAGTTGCTGTTTTTTGCTTGTTTTTTCCATCGAAGAAAATCAATACCAAACGAAGTCCAAACGCAGCGAAACTTTTTCTGGATTTTTTATGGACCAGAAGACATCCAATGGGCCAGAGCAGCACTTGGGGGGGGGGTGCCCCGAGGGGGGCACAACCCACCAGGGTGCGCATGGGCCCCCAGGCGCACCCCGGTGGGTAGTGCCCACCTCGTTGGCCTCCCGCACCGCCTCTTCGCCCTATAAATTTCCAAATATTCCAAAAACCCTCGCAGAAACCATAGATCAGAAGTTCCGCCACCACAAGGCTCTGTAGCCATGCAAAACCAATCTAGACCCTGCTCCGGCACTCCGCCGGAGGGGGAAATCATCACCGATGGCCATCTTCATCATCCCGGCGGCCACCACGATGAAGAGGGAGTAGTCCACCCTCGTGGCTGAGGGTTTGTACCAGTAGCTATGTGTTTAATCTCTCCCTCTCTTGTGTTCTTGAGATGCACAATCTTGATGTATCGCGGGCTTTGTTAATATAGTCGGATCATATGGTGTTTTCCCCTCTCTATCTTGTTGTGATGAATTGAGTTTTCCCTTTGAGATTTCATTTTATTGGATTGAATACTTTTATGGATTTGAGAGCACTTGATATATGTCTTGCATACGAATACCCGTGGTGACAATGGGGTATTATATTGATTCACTTGATATATGTTGTGGCACTCAACTCGCGGATTCCCGAGGTGACATTGGGGTAATCTATGCATAGGGGTTGAGGCACGTTCTTGTCTTTGTTTCTCCGGTAGAAATCTTGGGGCACTCTTTGAGGTTCTTTGTGTTGGATTGAGCATTACGAATCTGAATTTGCTTTGGTGTTATTTTAGAACGAACTCTTGGATAGATCGATCGGAAAGAATAGCTTTGAGGTGGTTTCGTACCCTACAAACAATTTATTCTTATGTTCTCTGCTAGATAGGAACTTTGGAGTGATTCTTCATCGCACGTTGAGGGATGGTTATATGATCCAATTATATTAGCATTGTTGAGAGATTGCACTAGCGAAAGTATGGACCCTAGGCCTTGTTTTCAAGCATTGCAATACCGTTTGTGCTCACTTTTGTCACTTGCTACCTTGCTGTTTTTATTTATTCAGATTATAAAAATATATTTCTACCATCCATATTACACTTTTATCACCATCTCTTCGCCGAACTAGTGCACCTATACAATTTGCCATTGTATTGGGTGTGTTGGGGACACAAGAGATTTCTTGTATTTGGTTGCAGGGTTGTTTGAGAGAGACCATCTTCATCCTACGCCTCCCACGGATTGATAAACCTTAGGTCATCCACTTGAGGGAAAATTGCTACTGTCCTACAAAACTTTGTGCTTGGAGGCCCAACACGAGTCTACAAGAATAAAGTTGCATAGTAGACATCACGCGTTGATCTTCATCATCGCCTTCTTCGTCATGCACGACGAAGAGGAGCAATGCAGCTCCCTAACCTCCTCCTTCTGAGACTCCATCGCACATCTCCGCCGCAGCAACGGCGGCGGCGAGAGCGAGGGACGTCGGTGCTACTGTTGGCGTGGCTGGCACAGGTATCATGGCCGCCGTGTCGTTCACAGTCAGAAGGAGAGACGGGCCAAGCGGCGGCACCGTCCTTCTCGCGATCCTCGATCGAACACACTTGTTCCCAAGAGGTGCCGCTCGGTCTGACGGGTAAGAGGACGGTGCATATTTGGCCTCCCTTTCCCTCCTTCCTCACCAATGATCAGGATGCATAGCGGCGATGCCGCCGGTGTCGATGAGCCCGCATGAAGCTCGGTCCTGCATTTATCCCACTAAGGGTGAATCCTGAGCTGAATGCCAAGGCAAATCCGTCGGTTGGCACCCCTGGCAAGGCCCTGTGTGCTAGCGTGTCTTTCATGTCGGTTGCTGAGGGATCATTGGAAGTAAGGAAAAGGAGGGAGGGACCAGTTTTTTCCCTTTTCCATGATGTTCATTAGTTGCATATGTTTACGTTGACCCCTCGGCCCGTGCCGGGGTTGAGCACATGACTAACGGGCCACCTAGTTCCTCCATTTTCCCCCTTCCCATTTTCCCCTCTTTTCAGGGCAAAAGTGGATATACGTGCGTAATTTCGCCGGGAGACACAAAGAGGAGGGACGACCACGGGTGGAGGAGGGAATGATATGCATAAGCAGATATGCACCCCGGCAGGAGGGAAGCATGAATGAAAGCTAAGTTGGCATGCTTGTGAACTTCCCTCAGAGCTCACACTTGCACATCCCTCGGACAGCCAAGGTTTCGTATGGCGAGTCCTCTGCACGATGGAACCTTACCGTATTTGTTTGCGCCCTTGCTTTGTTTCGATTCCGCTCAACAAAGTGGGTGGCAGCATCAAGAACTGTTAAGGAAAAATCCACCGGCAGTGTGTCCTTGCCAGCAGAATGCTAAGGACCCATTCCTCAAAGCAATCGCGGCAACATGCTGTTGGCGGGGAACCAAAGTAAGCGAGGAAATTAACCATACGAATACCGATGGAGAAACGAAAGGGGGATGGCGTGCGTTCGCATATAAGTATCAGTTCAACAAGCATTAAAACGAAAACAATACGGAACCTAATACGGGATACATGTTGTGTCTTAGTACAGGACAACATGGCAGCAAGGGTGGCTTAAGGCTAGGTCCGGCGGCCTCCCTGAACTCTTGGGACTGAAAGGACCCTGTCAGCAAGGGGGCCGACCTTCTCCGCAGCGGCAGAGACGTCAGTGCCTGGCAGCAGCTGCTTGAAGCCATCGGAGAGGTCAAGATTCGTGTGGAAGAAGGCGAGGTTGCTCAAGACCAGGAAGAGAGCGTCGTGAGCAGGCTTCCTGGATTCATCGGCGAAGCAGGCGGCCATGTCGTCTTCATACATCTTCAACCCTTCGATCAAGTCTTCAAAGAAGAACGTCAGCTTGACACTTGGAACTTCATGCTTGCCGAAGGAGAAGGCCCCGCTCTTCATGTCCATGTTTGCAATCTGAACAGTGAGGCGTTCAGCGATATCAACCATGCTCTTGATCCAAAGGGCATGATCTCCAAGAGTGCCACCAAGTTGAGCAACTTGTTAAGAAACAAAAAGCTGAATACGAGAAGCATGACAGGGAGAGAGGCCAAGAGCGTGCTGGCGGGAAAGGCCGTGGTGGTAAAGGAGGCCGCCGCGGCAAGACCCTGAAGCAAAAGGAAAAACCTGCTAGAGGCCGTGAAAAGAAAGAAGGAGACGACGGGAGTGATGAAGAGGATGAGGAAGGAACCAGCGAGCAAGAATTCCAGAAGGCGAACGAAGCCAAGTGTATCGATGGGGGTGCATCTTTGCACTCCTCTCATTGACGACTCAAGCAGTGGGCACATGAGGTCAATGCCATGGAACCAGCTGCAGACTCCCAAAGGCCACTTAAATAGTCCCGCACGCCTATCATCTTTGACGAGGAGGATCACCCAGACCGCACCACTGCGGTTGGCTGTTTGCCATTGGTGGTTTCCCCAAAAATCCGCAACCTCAAGGTGACAAAGATGCTAGTTGACGGTGGTACTAGGATGAACTTAATCTCTCCTAGAGTGGTTGGCAAGCTGTAGATCCCTGATGAGGAGCTCAAGGCTACGGGTAAGTTCCAAGGAATCAACCCCGGTAGGAGCCGGCCCAAGGGGAACGTTACACTGCCAGTGACATTTGGTGGGAAACTGAATTATCGGACCGAGAGAGTCATGTTTGGCATTGTCGAACTTCCTTTGCCTTATAATGGAATTCTTGGTCGACCAGCTCTGGCAAAATTCATGGCAGCATCCCACTATGCCTACAACACATTGAAGATGCCAGGGCCGATGGGTATCATTTCCCTTCCATCAGATAAGAAAGATGCAATTATATGTGTGGACAAGATGTATCGGGACGCGGTAGCAGCTGAGGCCACAGAAACCCCAGCTCCCGCCAAAGAAACAAAGAAGGGGAAGAAGGCTAGCGGAGATGCCGGCAAGGACTCCAGGAAGCGCGCCTCTCCGGAGTGCGCTACACCTGTTGACAACCTGCCGGAGAGTTCCACTAGCAAAAGGCCCAAGGTTGCTTCACCTACTATGAAAAGGGTCCCGGCAAGGCAGGATGGCATTGACGGTACCTTCACCATCAGCGCCACCCTTGTTGAAAAATAGGAAAGCGTGCTCGTTGCCTTCCTATGGGCGAATGTTGATGTGTTTGCTTGGCAACCGTCTGACATCCCCGGTGTTCTCAGGAAGGTAATCGAGCACCACCTTGCTGTCTGCCCTCACGCTCGGCCCGTCAAGCAGAAGGTCAGAAAGCAAGCTTTAGAGCGGCAGCAGTTCATTGCCGAGGAGATCAAGAAACTTGAAGCAGCTGGTTTGGTCAGAGGTGTGTTGCATCCAACTTGGTTAGCAAATCCAGTGGTAGTGCGCAAGGCAATCGGGAAAATGGAGGCTCTGCATTGATTTCACTGACTTGAACAAAGCATGTCCAAAAGACCCTTTCCCCTGCCACGCATTGATCAAATTGTTGATTCCACCTCTAGGTGTGATTTGCTTTCCTTCTTGGATGCGTACTCCGGGTACCATCAGATATTCATGGCCAAGGAAGATGAAGAGAAAACTGCGCTCATAACTCCATGTGGCACGTACTGCTTTGTACGTATGCCTTTCAAGTTAAAGAGCGCCGGATCCACTTTTGCGAGAGCAGTACAGATTGGTTTCGAACTCCAGCTGCACAGAAATGTGGAAGCTTATATGGATGATATAGTGGTCAAGACCAGGGATAAATCAACACTCATTTACGACTTGGAAGAGACCTTTGCAAATTTGCGCATGATCAATTTGAAGCTAAACCCTGAGAAATGTGTGTTTGGTGTCCCATCCAGCAAGCTCCTTGGTTTCTTTGTTTCCCAACGGGGAATAGAAGACAATCCCGACAAGAGCAAAGCAATTGAGCAAATACAAGCGCCCAAGACTATCACGGATGTAAGGCGTTTGGCTGGATGCATTGCCGCACTGAGTAGGTTCATCTCCAAGTCTGCCGAGCGCGCCTTGCCTTTTTTCAAAATCTTGAAAAAAGTTGGCCCGATGAGGTGGACCCCGGAAGCAGAAGCAGCGCTGCAAGACTTGAAAACTTACCTTTCCTCTGCTCCCACCTTAGTCGCGCCTAAACCACAAGAGCCGTTGTTGCTATACTTAGCCGCAACGAATCAAGTGGTTAGTGCAGCACTGGTGGCACAACGAAAAGTGGATGAGGAAGCAACCAACACAACTGACCCCTCCGAAGATGGAGCTGAAGCACCCACAACAGGACTTGACATGAACCGGGGAAAGACGAGGCAAACCAGCGAAGGAAATCCCAAGACCGTGGCAAGGAAGAAAGTGGTACAGCGGCCAGTGTACTTTGTCAGCTCCCTATTATAGGGGGCCAGGTCGAGGTACTCTGGAGTACAAAAGCTGATCTTCGGCCTTATCATGGCCTCAAGGAAGCTGCGCCACTACTTCCAAGCCCACGAGATCACAGTTGTCACCCGTTTTCCACTGCAGCGCATATTGAGGAACCCCGAAGCCACAGGCAGAATAGTCGAGTGGGCACTAGAGCTGTCAAGCTTTGGCTTAAAGTATGAGAGCACCTCAACTATTTAGAGCAGAGCATTGGTGGAGTTCATTGCAGAATGGACATCCACTCCAGACGAAGAAGTACCAGAGACAGTTCTCCCTAGCAAAGAGGCGCCTTAGGAGTGGATCATGTATTTTGATGGTGCTTTCTCGCTGCAGGGCGCCGGAGCCGGTGTGCTTCTCGTTGCACCCACCGGAGAGCATCTCAAGTATGTGGTTCAAATGCACTTCCCTGGGAGAAGGCCACCAACAACACTGCTGAGTATGAGGGGCTCCTTGCTGGACTCAGAATTACAGTGGAGTTGGGAATCAAGAAATTGATTATCTGCGGAGACTCTCAACTCGTGGTGAGACAAGTCAACAAAGATTATCAAAGTTCGTTGATGGAGGCATATGTTGAAGAGGTGAGAAAGTTGGAAGAGCACTTTGATGGATTACAAGCAGAGCACGTGCCACGTGCGGAAAATGGCATCGCTGATTACTTGTCAAAGTGCGCCACGCAAAAGCTTCCTGTGGAACTAGGGACTTTTGTCCTCCATCTAACTCAATCGTCAGTATCCCCTTCAACAATGACCAGAAAAAGGAGAAAGTTGAACCCCGACAAGCATTTCCCGGAAGGACTTCCCAAAACTGCTGGTAGAGAGGCTGCCGGGGGTAACCTCGCTTCAGTTGGTGAGCAGCACCCTCCTGCAGAACCACAGGCTCTTGCGGTCGAGCTGAGCGCTCCCACGAATGAGGAGGTGCATTTAGTCCTTATTGTCGAGCCACAGGCTCCAACTTGGGCGCAACACATAGTCCATTTCCTTCAAACAGGAGAGCTTCCCGAAGAGCAAGAAGAAGTTGAAAAAGTAGCCCGATGGTGTGAAATTGAAGTGCATCTACCGGGAAGATGGACTAAAGCTGTTGGCAGAAATACACAGGGGTGTGTGTGGCTCTCACATTGGATCGAGAGCCCTGGTCGGAAAAGCCTTTCGGTAGGGTTTCTATTGCCCACAGCCCTCCAGGATGCAACTGAGCTAGTCACCAAGTGTGAAGCCTGCCGGTTCCATTCCAAAAACATTCATCAACTAGCTCAAGCTCTCCAGACGATCCCTTTATCCTGGCCATTCTCAGTCTCGGGGCTCGATATCTTGAGCCCCTTCCACCGTGCTACCGGGGGCTTTGAGTTCTTGTACGTAGCAATCGACAAGTTTACAAAGTGGCCTGAGGTGAAGCTAGTGAGGAAGGTGACCGCACAATCAGCTGTCAAGTTCTTGAAAGGGTTGGTGTGCTGCTTTGAAGTACCAACAGGATGATTACCGATAATGGTACCCAGTTCACGAGCCGCACCTATATGCAGTACGTCCAAAACCTTGAAAGCAAGGTCTCCTTTGCCTCTGTTGCTCATCCACGGAGCAATGGGCAAGCTGAGAGGATGAATGCTGAAGTGTTGCACGGGCTCAAGACGAGAACTTTTGACAATTTGCAAAAATGCAGCAGGCGCTGGATTGATGAGCTGCCGGTGGTTCTTTGTTCCCTCTGGACGACAACAAATCGAGCTACCGGCCAGACTCCCTTCTCCCCAGTGTATGGGGCAGAAGTAGTGCTCCCCACGGAACACATATACGGGTCACCTCGAGTACTTGCCTACGATGAGGTAGAGCAAGAGCAGCTATGGCATGACGATGCCGTGCTCCTCGAGGAAGATCGTCTCCGGGCCGCTGTGCGTGCTGCATGCTAGTAGCAAGCCCTGCACCGCTATCATAGCCGCAAGGTTCATTCCCAGAGCCTTGAGGAAGGTGACCTTGTCCTTAGGCGCATTCTGTCCACCAAGGGTTCCAACAAGTTGACACCGAAGTGGGAAGGCCCTTACCAGGTAGTGCAAGTCACCAGACCTGGCGCAGTCCGTCTGGAGACTGAAGATGGCATCAAAATGCAAAACTCATGGAATATTGAGCATAGGCCCTTACCCGGTAGTACAAGTCACCAGACCTGGCGCAGTCCCTCCACAGATCGAAGATGGCATCAAAATGCAAAACTCATGGAATATTGAGCATCTTCGTAAATTCTACCCGTAAGGCGCGGCTATCGGGCTCAGCCCCCGGCAACCACCTTTTGTACAAGCCTTGCCACTGAGCATGTAACACTTTGTACAAAGCCAGGCACAGACCCTGTGCAAAGATAATAAAACAAAGAGCTGGCACCTAAACGTGCATGCATGTTTTCTTAAGTATAATTTTGCTATGATAACCAATCCATTGAAGGAGGATCATATGCTGCTGTTTCTCCCCTGTACTGTCAACTGGGCCCCTGCCGCGGATGAAATCCCCGAAGGGAAGAAGTGAGAGCGGCCTAGCCTAACGGTCCCTGGCAGCTCTTTCTTGTCGGAGCGATAGGAAGAGCAGCAAACACAGATAAGTTCTCCTCCTCATCCACAAGCACATCCCTATATGAAAAGCTTGTACGTAGGAAAACCTTGTCTCCCTCAAGATCTGTGCTCCCATCCTTTGATTCGAAGGTTTTCTTCAGTCAGGATGGTTGCAGTAGCATTTGGAGGGGGGGTTGACGAGGGGCCGGTTGATACGTCTCCGTCGTATCTACTTTTCCTAACGCTTTTCCTCTTGTTTTGGACTCTAATTTGCATGATTTGAATGAAACTAACCCGGACTGACGCTGTTTTCAGCAGAACTATCATGGTGTTGTTTTTCGTGCAGAAATAAAAGTTCTCGGATTGAACGAAACTTTGCGAGGATTTTTATATAATAAAAGAGAATTACTGGAGCCAAGAACCACCAGAGGGGGGCCCCTGGGTGGGCACAACCCACCAGGGCGCGCCCCCTCCTGGCGCGCCCAGGTGGGTTGTCCCCACCTGGTGGCCCCGCTGACCCTATCCCCGACGCTATAAATTCACATTTTCGGAGAAAAAATCAGGTAGAAAGAATTATCGCGTTTCACAAGACGGAGCCGCCGCCACCTCCTGTTCTTCATCGGGAGGCCAGATCTGGAGTCCGTTTGGGGCTCCGGAGAGGGGGATCTTCGATCTTCGTCATCACCAACCCTTCTCCATCGCCAATTCCATGATGCTCCCCACCGGGAGTGAGTAATTCCTTCATAGGCTCACTGGTCGGTGAGGAGTTGGATGAGATTCATCATGTAATTGAGTTACTTTTGTTAGGGCTTGATCCCTAGTATCCATTATGTTCTGAGATTGATGTTGCTATGACTTTGCCATGCTTAATGCTTGTCACTTTGGGCCCGGGTGCCATGATTTCAGATCTGAACCGTTTATGTTATCACCATTATATCTATGTTCTAGATCCGATCTTGCAAGTTATAGTCACCTATTACGTGTTATGATCCGTAAACCCCGGAGTGATAGAAGTCGGGATACTTTCCGGTGATGACCGTAGTTTGAGGAGTTCATGTATTCACTATGTGTTAATGCTTTGTTCTGGTTCTCTATTAAAAGGAGGCCTTAATATCCCTTAGTTTCCATATGGACCCCGCTGCCACGGGAGGGTAGGACAAAAGATGTCATGCAAGTTCTTTCCATAAGCACGTATGACTATTTACGGAATACATGCCTACATTATATTTATGAACTGGAGCTAGTGCCGTATCGCCCTAGGTTATGACTGTTATATGATGAATATCATCCAACGAATTCACCGATCCAATGCCTACGAATTTCTCTTATATTGTTCTTGCTAAGTTACTACTACTACTGTTACTGTTACACTTGCTATAAAATCATTGCTATCACTGTTACCGTTATTATTGCTGCTGCTACTGCTATCAAAACTATCATACTACTTTGCTGCTGATCACTTTGCTGCAAATAATTAATCTCTAGATGTGGTTGAATTGACAACTCAGCTGCTAATACTTGCAAATATTCTTTGGCTCCCCTTGTGTCGAATCAATAAATTTGGGTTGAATACTCTACCCTCAAAAACTATTGCGATCCCCTATACCTGTGGGTTATCAAGACCTTTTTCTGGCGCCATTGCCGACGAGCATAGCTATATTTGTTGAGTCACTTGGGATTATTATCAATTTATCACTATGAAGAATCTGAAAGATACCAAGACTAAGATTTTTCCTTCTAAGACGAGGGGAGGTAAGGAACTGCCATCTAGCTCTGCACTTGGTTCACCTTCTATTATGAGTAGACTTGCAACACCACCACATGCTATTAATCCTGATATGTTGCAAGTTATTGATGATGCTACTTCTATGAATGCTACTCATGATGATGCTAGTACCTTGCTTGATGATGATGTGCCACTAGGTGAATTTCTTGATGAACAAATTGCTAGAATTAGAGAGAAAGAAATTATTGAAACTGATGATATCACTGAAACTGATGAAGTACTTGAAACTGAAAATTTTGAAACACCTGTTAGACCTAGCTCTCCTAGATCTAAGCTGCCTAAGATACCTGAAGGTTATGTTATGGATGGAGAGGTAACTAGAGATATTCTTGCTTGTAAGGATAGAGATGATCTGAAGAAATTATTATGCAAGTATAAAGAAAAGACTATGAATGCTAGAATCAAAAGTGATCCTAAGTTTGCTACTTCACCTATCTTTGTTGATGATAAGGATTATGAATTCTCTGTCGACCCAGAGTTAATCACTTTGGTTGAAACTAATCCTTTTCATGGTTATGAAACTGAAACTGTTGTGGCACACCTTACTAAGTTGAATGACATAGCCACCCTTTTTGCTCATGATGAGAAAATTCGCTATTATTATATCCTCAAGTTATTTCCGTTTTCATTAAAGGGTGATGCTAAAACTTGGTACAATACTCTTGCTCCTGGTTGTGTGCGTAGTCCCCAGGATATCATTTATTACTTCTCTGAAAAATATTTTCCTGCTCATAAGAAACAAGCTGCCTTATAGGAAATATTTAACTTTGTGCAAATTGAAGAAGAGAGTCTCCCACAAGCTTGGGGGAGGCTTCTCCAATTGCTTAATGCTTTGCCTAATCATCCTCTTAAGAAAAATGAAATACTTGATATCTTCTATAATGGACTAACCGGTGCTTCTAGGGACTTCCTAGATAGTTGTGTTGGTTGTGTTTTCAGGGAATGAACTGTTGAACAAGCTGAAGAACTATTGAATAACATATTGAAAAATTATGATGATTGGACTCTTCCCGAACCACCGCCTAAACCCACTCCGAAAAAGAGGGGTATTTTATATCTCAGTCCTGAAGATATGCAAGAGGCAAAGAAATGTATGAAGGAAAAAGGTATTAAAGCTGAGGATATCAAAAATTTACCTCCTATTGAAGAAATACATGGGCTTGATACACCACCACCACCTAAGGTGGTAGAGATAAATTCTTTAATGAAATTCAATGACAATGATAACCCTTATAATATGCATCCTAGTCAATGCCTTTATGAGTTTGATAACTACATTAGAAAACAAGATCACTTCAATGTAAATGTTATGAAATAATTGAAATACAATTCTGATATGATTGCTCGCTTGAGTGACTTGTTATTTAGAATCTCAAATGATGTTAGAGGTGTAGGAAAACATGCCTCTATGGTTCAAACCCAATTAGAACAAGTTGCTAAATCTCAAAGAGAATTGCTTGATGAAATGAATAATAATATAAATGATCATGCTGTCAGAGTAATGACTGGAGGAGGTAGAATGACTCAGGAACCACTTTATCCTGAGGGACACCCAAAAAGAATTGAACAAGACTCTCAAAGAGCTAACACTGATGCACCTAGTCCTTCTAAAAAGAAAAAGAAGAAGAAAAATGATAGGACTTTGCATACTTCTAGTGAACCTGAAATAGAAAAACCTCCTGAAAATAATAATGATGTTTCTATCTCTGATGCTGAAACTCAATCTGGTAATGAACATTTATCTAGTGATAATGAAAAAGATGATGAGGATGTTCATGAAGACACTAAACCAAACAATGATAACGAACCGGATAATGATGTTGAGATAGAACCTGCTGTTGATCTTGATAACCCACAATCTAAAAAATAAAAGATATGATAAGAGAGACTTTGCTGCTAGAAAGCATGGAAGAGAAAGAGAACCATGGGTTCAGAAACCCATGCCCTTTCGACCTAAATCAACTAAGAAAAAGTATGATTAAGAATTTGAACGCTTGGCTGAAATGCTTAGGCCAGTCTTTTTGCGCACTCGCTTGACTGATATTTTAAAGATGGCCCCTTATGCAAAGTATATGAAAGACATCATCACTAATAAAAGAAAAATACCGGAAGCTGAAATCTCCACTATGCTTGCTAACTATTCTTTTCAGGATGGAGTACCTAAAAAACTCGGAGATCCGGGAATACCAACTGCACCTTGCTCCATCAAAAGAAACTAGGTTAAGACTGCCTTGTGTGATTTAGGAGCTGGTGTTAGTGTTATGCCTTTCTCCTTATATAAAAGACTTGATTTGAATAAACTCACACCTACTGAAATATCTTTGCAAATGGCTGATAAATCCACTGCCATACCTATAGGTATTTGTGAGGATGTGCCCATTGTTGTTGCAAAAGTTACTATCTTAACTGACTTTGTTATACTTGAGATGCCCGAGGATGACAACATGTCGATTATCCTTGGTAGACCCTTCTTGAATACTACAGGGGCTGTTATTGATTGCAATAAAAGCAAGGTCGCTTTTCATATCAATGGCAATGAGCATACGATGCACTTTCCAAAGAAACAATTCCAAGTGAATGGTATTAATGTTATTCAAAAATCTCCGACACTCACTATTAGAAGATTTCAACTACCTCAACCTACTGCCAAAAAGAAATATGAAATGCTTATTGTTGGGGACGTGCATATCCCCGTTGAGGTAACTTAGTGTTTTACGAAAGTTCTTCGGTTTCATGCTAATCGAAAGTGGTTGTTAATAAGACTTGATCAACCTTATTAATGGATCATTTTTTAGAGGTATGAAGTTGATGAATTTAGTAAGCACTATCTTCTGTCCTTACCTTTTGTTTTCTATTTTTCTTAGTTAAATAAAATAAAATGCCATGTTTTATCTATTTTCTGAATTTCCCAGGCAATAAAAAAAATGACCCAAAAATAAAAGTTCTCAAAATGCCCTGAAAATTTAATACGATTTTTTCTTAATATTTAAGAATTTTTGATGCAAATAACATCAGAGGGGGGTGCACCAGGTGGGCACAACCGACCTGGGCGCGCCAGCACCCCCAGACGTGCCCTGGTGGGTTGTGGTCCCCACGTGGGCCCCTCACTTATCTCTTTAGCCCATGTCATCAACTACCTCCAGAAAAAATTCACCATTGCTCTCTCTCTCGTGTTCTTGCTCTCAAACCCGCGAATTTGATCTCTTTGCTCGAAGCTCCGTTTCCGAAACTGTTTTGGGGGATTGCTACTTGGTATGTAACTCCTCCATTGGTCCAATTAGTTTTTGCTTTAGTGGTTCATATTTTGAATAATTAGCTACTCTTGGTGCTGCTGTAGATGAGCTTGCATGTTGAATTCTTAGAGTTCTAAGTAGTTTTAATGCTTGATATGGCCTCTATGCATCCCTATGAGTAGTTGCTACCAATCTTGTGAAGTTTTGTTGACAAAAAATTTGTGACCCAAAATTTTTCAGAAAATTGTACGCGAATATGATGAACCTCTTTGGAAGGAGTTTTTCGAGGCGGAGGTCCTCGGAGGCATCTTCTAGTAGTGGCTCAACCCGTCAATCTTATGTTGAACCAAGTTCAAGTTCAATTCGGGATGCTGCCACCAAATCAAGCTTGTGGTCGTGCAACGATTTCATGATAATGGCAGGCATTAAAGAAGAATTTGATCAATATGTTCACAATGCTGAGCTTGGTCCCTACATTGAAGATAAGTGCAACCAGCATCTCAGTCTCACAGAATCGTTTACTAAAGCATTTAAATTGCATCCTCATGAGTCTAGAGTTTCATTTAAACTTTATGACCGTTCTATTACCATGCCTCTAGACGCGTTTAGTGGTATGTGTAAAATTCCATTTTGGGGTTTGTTGGACGAACCACCAAGGTCTGAGTATGAGTTATTTTTAACTAGTCTTTGCTACGGTGAGAATAGAGGAGTGACACAAGGTAGAATAAAAAGTATTCATTTCCCATCAATTCAATACTTTGCACTGTTTAATGGAAAATGCATCGTAGGCAAACAAGATTGTAGTACACTATGTGCTCCTGACTTGAGCCTCATACACACATCCCTCACCGGTGTTAAATGTTATAACCTTGGAGCGATTGTTGCATGCAGGTTGCAACACAATGCTGGTAGTGGTTATTTTTATGGTGGGATTTATGCTTCCCGTTTAGCCGAGGAGTTCCGTGTATCACCTTGGCCTAATGATCCCATCCTTCCCACTCGGTACTTAGACTTTGAGGCCATGAAGCGCCATAAGTTCCTTAGTGGTGAAAACAATAATTACACATATAACCTGTTGTTCAATAAAAAGTCCGTTGTGGACACCTTTTTGCCTGCGCCTACTCTCTTTGATTATCATAGCAAGGGAAGATATTATGTTCTTGAGAGCGAGGCCTGCGCACACAACGCAGAGGTTGTGGCTGCTCGACAGGCTGAGGAGGCTGCACCAAGAGCCTCCGTGAGCTATCACTCTAATTATTATGCAGGCTACAGACGGTGATTACCAAGCTAGGCCAAAAGCCTAAGCTTGGGGGAGTACGTATTTCCACCGATTTTACATTCATGTTCACTCATTTCATTTCAGTTGTGGTGTCGACACTTTCTCATTGTATTATCCATACTAGATTTATTTTTCTCGCTTTCTTCTTGTGTATTTGAAAAACTTTGAGAAAATCCAAAAAATGTTTCTTGTTTCTTTTCGGTCTTTCTTTCTAGTTTAGTTAGCTGTAGTATTAAAAAGAAAACCCCAAAAGATTTCCTTGTTCTTCTTTTGCTTATTGGGAGCTTTCCCGTGTAAATAGTTTTTCTTGTTTTTGTTTTTCTTTTCTTTAATTTGCTTTCTTCAAGAAAAACTAAAAACTCCAAAAATATTTTAGTGTGTTTCTCTGAAATTCTTTTCCTTTTATTGAGACTTGCCGAGGAGAAGACCACGATGAAAATGTTGAGTGGCTCTCATATGCATTATTGTTGATCTAACAAAGAGCTCAAATTGCCTTGTCTTCTCCTCTTGGATAAAATGTTTGCAGATTCCAGCTTAGTCCACGGCACTCTTGCACTATTATTATTTTCATATCATTCGGTCGTGCAAGTGAAAGGCAATAATGACGATATTTGATCAACTGGCTGTGGCAGAGAGAAACGGGTATGAACTCAACTTGTTCTATTTTTGTAAATATGTTTAACCTAGTATCCATGATTCAGCCTATTATGATCCAACATGTTTGGAATGACAATTAGAGTTTATAGTTTCTCATGCCATGCTTAAGTAGCTAGGAGTGGATAATGATTTATCTAGGTTGTCAACATTGCGTTAAAATGAATGTGATGTAGTATGATGATATCGTATCCTCCTATGAATGTTCGAGTGGCTTGACTTGGCACATGTTCATGCATGTAGTTGAATCAAAACCAACATAGCCTCTATGATATTTATGTTCATGGTGTTCATATCCTACTCATGCTAGTATCCAATGTTACTTATGCATAATGCATTTTCATGACCGTTTTTGCTCTCTAGCTGGCCGCTTCTCAACCTACTTGCTAGCCTTTGCCTGTACTAAGCCGGAATACTGCTTGTGCATCAAAATCCTAAACCCAAGTTATTCCAGATGAGTCCACCAGACCTACCTATATGCGGTGTTACCCTACCACTCTAAGTAAATTTGCATGTGCCACCTCTAAAAACTTCAAATAAACATCCATTTTTGTGTGCCCGGATTGTTCAT
Organism: Thinopyrum elongatum; assembly: GCA_011799875.1. NCBI lineage: Eukaryota > Viridiplantae > Streptophyta > Magnoliopsida > Poales > Poaceae > Thinopyrum > Thinopyrum elongatum. Next base: position 435,158,581 of record CM022298.1, on the reverse strand, counting down.
AGAGTGATAGGAGGTAGTCAATATCTTCCAGGCTAAGCGGGTTATTCTCATGATGAGTGTTTATTCACTCGTCCTTGCACGAGAGGGGCGGTAATAGGGATTCCCAGTCCCAAATTCAAAATTGCAAATAATTAAACAAAACTCTCCCAGGATTGTTGTTGGTATGGACGGTACCCGTGGATTCGGTTAGCCATGGAGTGTGTTTGTTGGTGGAGGGGGAGTAAACCTTTACTTTTATTGCTTGGGAACCGCCACCAATGTGTTTAGCATGGAAGATATCGATAACCAATGGTCACGAAGTAAACAGGAAGAGTGCATTTCTCAAAATTTCATTTATCTCTGTTTTAAAATTTTGAGCTCTGGCACCGATGCAAATCACTGCTTCCCTCTGCGAAGGGACTATCTATTTACTTTTATGTTGAGTCATCACCTTCTAAAATAAGCTCCAGGCCTGAGAGCACTATTGTCATCCTCATGCATTGTGTATAGCTAATGGTGGGTGCATCATGACTGGATCTTTTCTACCATGAATTACAATGTTTAGTTGCTGCTTGAACTTTGGAGGTGCTCTGCATTTATGTTTTGCGGTCTCACAAAGGGCTAGCGAGATACCACTATTGTCATATTATATCATGGTTGTTTTGACAAAGTGTTGTCATTTGAGATATCTTATTATTGCTCGCTAGTTGATTATGTCATTGATATGAGTTAATATAATTTTTAAGGGTCATTGTCGACATGGTTAGTCATGATCTTTGCTGAAAACTTGGGTGCTACTTAAGCTTATTTATGTAAACAAGAGCAAAAGAGTTCGTAAAAGTTTTTCTTTTTCACTTTCAGTTTATCAACTGAATTGCTTGAGGACAAGCAAAGGTTTAAGCTTGGGGGAGTTGATACGTCTCCGTCGTATCTAGTTTTCCTAATGCTTTTCCTCTTGTTTTGGACTCTAATTTGCATGATTTGAATGAAACTAACCGGGATTGACGCTGTTTTCAGCAGAACTATCATGGTGTTGTTTTTTGTGCAGAAATAAAAGTTCTTGGATTGGAACAAAACTTTGCGAGGATTTTTTATATAATAAAAGAGAATTAATGGAGCAAAGAACCACCGGAGGGGGGCCCCTGGGTGGGCACAACCCACCAGGGCGCCCCCCTCCTGGCGCGCCCAGGTGGTGGCCCCGCTGACCCTATCCCCGTAACTGGAGTTACGGAATACATGCCTACATTATATTTATGAACTGGAGCTAGTGACGTATCGCCCTAGGTTATGACTATTATATGATGAATATCATCCAACGAATTCACCGATCCAATGCATATGAATTTCTCTTATATTGTTCTTGCTAAGTTACTACTGCTGCTATTACTATTACACTTGCTATAAAATCATTGCTATCACTGTTACCGTTACTATTGCTGCTGCTACTGCTATCAAAACTATCATACTACTTTGCTACTGATCACTTTGCTGCAGATAATTAATCTCGAGGTGTGGTTGAATTAACAACTCAGCTGCTAATACTTGCAAATATTCTTTGGCTCCCCTTGTGTTGAACCAATAAATATGGGTTGAATACTCTACCCTCGAAAACTGTTGCGATCCACTATACTTGTGGGTTATCACCGGTTTCCTTCCGCTCTCTTAACCCGTCAGGCCGGGTCCAGTGACAGCAACGGAAGGGACCGGCAAGGTGTCTCGCCGGGGAACCTTGTTTACTTGGAAGTATTAAGGGGCTATCCCTCAGCATGGACATAATACATGCACGAGCACCCGACATGCATTTCTTTTTTCCATTAACACGCAGATAAACAAGTACAAATCATACAAGGTACAGACATGGATGGAAAGTTACATAATTCAAGCTAAAGTTTGGCAGATGCCTACATCATTTGATTTGAAAAAGGATAAGTGCCCCGTAATGCCTTTCTTGTCCCTCTCCTCCTAGGAGTTGCATCAAGGCAGAAAGAGGGCAAAAGGAGCGCTTGGGCAGAAGCCCAGCCTGACCCTGTCAGGGCCCGCAGGACGCAGCCTGACAAGATCGGGAGGGCGAGGACGAAGCAGGACGAGCGGCTAGGCGATGCCCTGGTCACCACCGCCAGGACCAGAGAAAGGCGGTAGGAGGGACACCGGCAAGGAAGACGAAGCCGGAGTCCATGAGGAAGCCTGCCGGAGTCCAGCTGGAGGAGGCGAAGGCATCCACACCCAACGCCTAGGCAAATCGCTATGCCGGGGAGAAGACTAGGTGCAGATGATGGTGCCGCCAACGCCTAGCTGACAGTGACGGTGCGTCCGGTGCTCAGCTGGAGTCCGAGCCGCCGTCCTCCCGTTCGGCACTGTCGTCTTCGCCGCCAGTGTCCTTTTCGTCGCTGTCGCTCAAGGAGGAGCTTTCGTCGTTGGTCGAGCTGTCCGCACAGCACCCTAAGCAAGCACCCGAGCGCCCGAAGACCTTGATGGAGAGCAGGTCGACCTCCATTAATTTAAAATGGAGAACGTACCCTTCCGGCAAGCTATGGGCACGAGCAAAGGTTTCCAGCCACGCCGGAGAAGCATGACATGAGGTGCGGGGAACTAACGTCCACCCGCATGTTGCCATTACAGCAACCCCTCATGCATAACTTCAATCCGTGCGGCTGTTCAACCTCCATTACCCTTGCAAAAGGAGTAGGGAGCCGAAGACGGCTGCGCGGGGGCTCACGTAGCCTAACAAGGAATTCCAACTACGTGTCTCCGACATGGCCCTCCAGTAGAGTCGAAGCGGCTGGTGGGGGAGTGGCCGAGCCACCGCGTCCTCCTCGGCCCCGAGCACTGCGCCGGCCGTGACCACGTCCTGCGGCTCTGCCTTGTGCATTGGATCCTGCCCTTGAGTCCCCAGTAGGGGCAGGGGTACGGTGTCAAGAGGAAGCCCTTGTCGCCGCTGCTGGAGCTCGACTGCACCCTCTTCCCCTCATCATGGTGGAAGATAGGCACAAGAAGAAGGGGGAGATGATGCGTGGGTGAGCACCTCCCATCACCTCCATGCCTCCTTTTATAGCAGAGCGTGGCCAGGGGCTGGCTCCTCACCACCCAGAAGGCAACCGCCCCGCTTCGCCTATCTAGTTCGCCTACATCACTGACAGCATGCAGATTCACCGACTGTCCTCCTGCACCAATCCGTGGCACCCCTCTTTCTGCCATGGCACTCATTCCCGCGCCCTACGCATCCGTTACCTACTCTGCACAATGCATGCAGCGTACGTGGCGGAAACGGCAGGTGTGGTGGGGAGAGTAAAATGGCAGTTACCTCCTCCTCCCCCTGAGTCATGCGTGAGCACTTCAATTAACTACCCATGAACGTGGGCATCCCCGGGCCCTTTACATGGGTAGCCTCACGGTGTTTGACAATGCACGACTCGCGGGGAAACTGGGAATTAATTCAATTCCATGTTAAGGAAAAAGCAAAGAAGATATCAAGGAAGACATGGATCCCGCTGCGGCATGATCGAAGTGTCCGCCTGTGTATTTGTTGGGGCCTACCCCAACGATGCCCGACAGCACGTATGGGTCAGGCCTAGGGGCTCTTGTCGGTGCAACAAACATCCACGTTTGTTGACCGGACTCATACACAGGCATGCTGGCGATCATGTGTCCAGCACCAACGTATAACACAAGGCCAAGCTAGATAAGCTGCTCTTCGTGAGATCAAGGAGAGCATTAAGAAGAACAAGACAAAATGATATCATCTTGGGAAGGGCTCCCTTGCCGGGCAGGAGAGCCCGGCCAGGTCGAGACCGCCCCAAGGACAAGTCCAGAATTGCCCCTGAAGAACTACCGGGACCGCCAAGACACCACCGCTCCACCGCACCACGACGCCAGTCACTTATCAATGGGGTGTCAAGCCCCCCAGGCGACGAATTGGCTCTCATTAAGCACGTGGCAGTTTGCTGGAAGATAGATCACACCCATCTGGCACCCGTCCAGAGTCGTGTCAAGATGATAAGCAGAGGTTGGCTAAGCGGCGATATAAGCTTGCCGGGAATGAACCCCCGCACGCCACCTAAGGTAGCATTTATGGCATTTTGTCCTAAGTGCTAGAGTTAGGTATGATAGCACTATTGGCTATCTAATCATAAGATAATGTCTGTTTTGCCACTGTGGTTACCCCTTGAGCTATAAAAGGCGGTCCAAGGCTACCGAGAGAAGGATTCAGACCCTCACACACTTGTACTCATGTAGCAGCTCTCCCCGAGGCAACCTTGCTGGGTTTTGAGCATTGCGTATCATCGTGTTCCTCCATCCAATCCACCAAAGCAGGAGTAGGGCTTACGCTTCTTAGTGGCCCGAACCTGGGTAAAAATCACCGGAGTCTCATCATCGTGCAGTCTCACGGCCTCCGCTCTTTGTGCAATGTGATCTCCCCTGCCAAACCACAAAGGGGCCCACGGCCCCATAGGTGATCGTGTCCACCCACGACAAGTACCAGGGCGGTACTACCGCTCCCCCGGGTGGTACTACCTCTTTGTGGGTGGGTGCAGGGGGTTATGAGTCGGACAGGGGGAGTTTCCACTCCCCCATACCAATTCGTCTCTATCCCTCACCCTCTCCTCTCTCAGGCGACGAACAAGCTCCGGGGGGCCGCCGTCGGGCCGCCGATTTAGTGCCGTTTTCCACGATTCCGTCTGGTGGGATCGATCCCCACCTTCTCCCCTTGCCATGGATGCCGGTATTGCCCCTGTTTTGTTCTCCTATGGTTCTATTTATTGAATCTAGATTCTAGGGCAATATGTGATGCATTCTTCGATTTTTGGTCAAATCGAGGCTTGAGTAGGACGTAGAAGACTGCTAGACTAGGTGGGTTGATGTTTGGTTGGAGGGAATTTGTGTTTGGCACCCCGGTAGTATCGGATCTTGCCGCGGCTCTGGTCAGCCCGCTGACCTCCGCCTCGGGTGGTACTACCTCTCCCGCAAGAGCGGTACTATCGCTTGCGGGCGGTACTGCTGCTTCGGCTGCCCGGTACTACCGCTTGGGGGTGTCACGTCCCACTTCTCTCGTATCAAACTTCAACCCTTTTTTATTCATTTGCTTGGAGTATGCAATTGTTTACACCTGCTTTTCCCTCACTCTTCTTTGTGGATTCCAAGTGACAGCAGTGCTGGGTTTCAGGCCCGTTGCAAGAATCCAGAGCGTCCCGGTGGTTCAAAGCGCTATCGCACTTCCGAGGATGCCAGTGCCTCTGCTAGTGCTCAGCCCGTGCAGAGATCCAAGCAGGTTACCAGCAAGCCCATGCCAAAGGTCAAGCCATTGTCTGATATGAATAGCCAGGAGTTCTGTACCTTCCTCCGTATCAATCCGTATCACAACAAGCAAGATCCAGCTCTTCTCAACCGTCCCTTCTGGGCCAAGCAGCAGCGCGCTATATTTTTTGATGTGCTCAGGGCAAAGAAGAACCTATTTGTGAGGACCAGGACCATTGACATTGCTCATGTGCACAAGAGTTTGAAGTACTTTGGAGAAGCTCTTGAATTATATTAGAATCTGGGCATTGTCAGGTTGATGCAATTCAACAAGGACTTTGATGCAGAGGTCGTGGCTCAGTTCTATGCCACAGTTCACCTTGGGAACGATGTGGAGAGGACCTTGACGTGGATGACCCTTCGTTCAAGTGGAAGGCATTCATGGAGCTTTTAGGATATGAGGATAAGGGGCTTGATAACCCTATCGGGATGCGCCCTCACAAGGAGGCGACTGCTACTCACAAGACTGCTCTTGGCCCTATAGCACTTTGAAAGTTTCTCTAGTCACAAAGAAGAAGTTTTATGAGCTCTCCCCTTTCCTGGACATCCTGCATTGCATCTTCAGGCACACGTTGTTCCCTCGCATTGGGAACCTGGATCAGGTTCACTCCTATCTTGTGGATTTTCTACTCTTCTGTCAAAAGGAAAAGGAGGTGCCCACGGGGCAATCTTTGGACATCTCACATATCATGTGGTCAGAGCTTCTCTCGGCTATCATGGAGCGTAAGTGTCCCATTTATGCACCTTATCTGATGCTTCTCATTGAGAAGGCCTGGGCTTTCACTTATCCTGATTAGAGGTTGGTGCTTGGTGACTTGACCTCTCATGAGGTGGTTCGTCTGAGGGAGAAGGATAATTGGGGTACCCCCCACTAGTATAGCGAGGTGCTATACAAACGGTTTTTAACCCCTTTCCGCGACGGCATTTGGAACCGTCGCCAAGTGAGTGACTGCGATAGGGGGGTCCTTCCCACACGACCCAGAAACCGTCAGGGATATGGAGCCATGATCCAGAGTCCTTGCAAAATGTAATCGTGTGCAATGCAGCACACACTAAATTCTTTCACACGTGTGGGATCGGTGATTAAATGTTTCTAATGACGCAGTGAAACAAAACGGTGTGTCGTAATGAACCATTTGGGAAATAGTATGTAAGGCACACGGACCAACATATGAACTGTGTGCGATATGTGACCCATCACACACGAGTTTTCTGCGGAACTCGTCTGTCATGCAAGACTCCATTGCACACGTTTCCCAACAATTACCGTGTCCGATAATGTTCTATCACAAACAGTTCAAGAGCCCCTTTGCACACATACAAGTGCTGCAGACCGTTTTTGATTTGTTGTGTATCACCGACGGTTGCGGCAAGAGTGACGTGTGCTTTTCGCTTGGGATCCCACACGTTTCCTGAAAAATTTACGACTGGGATTGTATTTTACATTGGGCATGGATTACTCCGAGCTCTCGTGTGCGATAACGTGATATCACAAATGGTTCTGGAGACCCTACGCACACGTAGTAGCGCTGCAAATCATTTGCGATCTGCTATGTATCACCGACGGTTCCGCTACGATTGACGTATGCTTTCCGATGTGGATCGCACACACTCATTTAGTTGAACCGTGTGCGGAGCAATTGCCAGGTTAAAACAAAAATATCCCATTTTTAATCGGCATGCAAAAAGCAAATTCGCCACAATATTCAAATGAACAAATAGTGTCCACAGGAAGAACATTCATCAGATTTCGCAACAATTGCAATTGAACATATGGTAGCAAAATTCCAATGATTTGTCGACACATATATGCATTACATAATTAATCATAGTGTACGAAATACGAAGACCACATCATATGGAAAACAATGGATCCATGCGTATATGTTTAGCGGCTAACTCTTACTCAATGTTTCAGGAGAACGCATGCTGAAATCTTCATTCTCACCAGTGGGATTGATGTAGTGATTCAGGAAGAAGTCGCTGATAAATCTCTGAACCATCAGCAATTCACTAGCGGGGAGCGGTTCAGGGGTCCTCGGTTCTAAGATGAGCTGCAGTATTTTTAAGATTAGAATGTGCCATATGAGTGGAGTAGAAGATAATAATTAAGATAGACTTACTGGTACTAATTCGCGAGGATCTTCACAACTATCAGCAGATTTGCAGATGGAGATCATGTGTCTGCAAATATAGTATCCACAAAGGTTGGTCCCTGCTTGTTGCTGAGGACACTGAATTTTTTTGTATAGAATTAGTCATGTATTTGTCCTGTTAGGAACAACCTAACCGGTGTTAGATGTATTTTTTTCTTTGGACAGAAATAGAAAGAGGTTTATTTAGAAGCTTGAACATTTGACTAGCGTAAGAAAAGGTATTTGCAGACTATTGGATACATTTACCAAAAATAACGGATTTCGGTGTGTTACCGGAGAAAGGATCTCGTGCTACAGAGGTAGTTCCCTCTTGAATAGGTTCCCTGGTTTAGTTTTCCACAATGCGAGCACACTGCAAATGAAGATGAATTTTGACAACATCAATTATTGAACCAGATATGAATGCAAATTAATTTCAACATCATAGAATTCAATACCTATCCATGAATTGCCGAAGATGCGTCAGATCCTGAGCGTTTGTTGACTCTTCGAGAGAATCCATGTAGTAAACTATGTTCTTGTTTGGAACAATGAATACCAATATCCAGTTATTGCTACATATTAAGAAAGCCATGAACTTACGAATTATGTCAAAATCTGAAAGACAATTAGTGTATGCGTGGTTGTTTACTTGACTTACCGTTCATGATATGGCCAGAGAATTGATTCTGCATGGCCCAGTCCCTTAGGTCCTTACCATCTAATGTTGTGCCATTTGCTAATGCAGGATCTATGAAATACACACTCTCCCTTTTTCTTCTCTTCACATTCAATCCCCTGAGAGGAATAAAATGCAGTTAGCTATTTATCATTTACAGCCTTGTATGGAGAAGTTGATCAGAGTTTGTTAAGTACTTACAAAATCAGGCATCTAACAAGAGTGGCATCGAGCTCGTTCAAGTTGAAGAAGAGATATAAGTCCTCAAAACTCACATTGATGGAACCAGCATCATGTCGGAAATGATCTCTGTTGTAGGGGACTAGCAGACCATGATGACCTGCTGACATTTGATCCATGCAATATTCATGTAACTCACGGCAACTGGAGCTGCACTCATCAAAGTATTTGCCAACAAGAAATGGCTGGCCATGGACGTAATTGCGTGCTTCAAGTACGTCTGCTTTTTTTTAGCAAGCACCAAATCTATTTCTGCATCATTCATGCCGTCAGAAATAATATTACTTTCCAATTTCAACAACTTGCTATTAATTTGGTTCTGGGCAATGAGTGCTTTAAGTAAGAGGCAATCGTTCTCTTTCCTCTTCGCTCTTCCGGCGCACTTCCTCGGGGGTGCAGCCTTTTTGGCCGCTTCCTTCTTGGTACTTGAAGCATTTCTGGTAGAACGTCTGGTTAGCTGAAAGGTAGACTGCCGAGTAGACGGTGAAGCTTCGACGGACTGCTTAGCAGACAGTTTAGCTATGCCGGACCGCTGAGCTGGCGGTGCTGCTATGATGGACTGCTAGGCTGTAGGAGCAGAGGCATCGGACTGCTGACCATGTGTTGAAGCTATGTCGGGTTTCTGCGCAGGTGGTGCCAACTTGTCGGTGTGCTGAGGAGGCCGTGCCAACGCGTTGGTTTGCTGAGCAGGAAGTGCTGACGCATTGGTATGCTGATCACGCGGCTGCGGACCAACGAACTGATGAGCAGTCGGTTCTGGACCTACAGACTGCTTAGCAGGCGGTTCCGAAGCATTAGACTGCTTAGCAGTTCGTTCCACCAGGTTGGTCTGCTGAGCATGTGCTGCAGCTGGGTCTCCCTCCGCTGCTTCAGTGGCCGGCATCTGAACCAATGGTCCATCTTCAGGAGTTGTAGGCCTTGCCACTGACTGCTCTGGGGCAGACGATGACATGGCCTGTACGGCACAAAGTCGGGCCAGCTGATCACAGGTTGATGCATCAGCGATCGGATTACGAGTATTAGGTTCTTTGGGGGAAGCACGTGAGAGCTGCTGTGGCAAGGAGAGCGTCACCGGTTGAGGGGCAACATTGGTTGCTCTTGGCGGGGCTTCAAGGATCTCATCGATGAACTCTATTTCCTTTTATGGCCACTGGATGTGATGTAACAGTGTTTCTCCCAAGGTCCTTTGCTCATCAAAGTCTCCTAGGACATTCTTTAGGGCAAATTCATTGAATCGAGGCTTTACTTCAGTCACGTAGCACTTGACACAGCCCGGCTTCAATGGCACATTGTCCAACAAGAGGCCCTCTTCCAAGAAGGGTGGGCAAACCCAGGCTGTTGCACATTTTAATGTACCTTCATAATGTGTAAGCATGCCCTTCAGTCTGTCTTTCATTCCAGATAGATCAGATACAGCATCATCATGAGCAGTTGCAGTCTCAGTGTCGCTCGGGTCAGCTAATGCACAACTACTCTTGTGCGGTGTTGTCGCGCAATAAGCAGCATCCTCCATGCCCGCCTCCCCTCCCATCTGTTGGCTATCTGTCAGTGTTAGAGTCTTCTGCAAAATAGGAAGAGGGATTGCGAGGAAATATGCCTCACCGCGATGGAGAGCAGTAACTAACAGGTTTCTTAATGCAAACCCGGCCGGACCACAGGAGAGGCGAGGGTTACAGGATCGATATGCTCAAGGGTGGCTGGCGAGCAAACGAAGACGGTGAGGCGCAGGCAGCCGCGTGTTGGGAACGGTAGTGGAGGTAGGCTTGACGCCGAAGAGCGGGCACACGGCCGGGGTGCGCACACCGGCGCCGGAGAGGGTTCTGCTGTGGATCTGGGGGAGGGGGGAGCTGTCAATGGAGATTGGGTGGGCTAGTTGACTGAAACGCGGGCGGGCGGTGGGGGGGGGGTGTTGGCGGCCTAGGTGAAAAGGGTGAAAAAATATCCCCGGTCGCCACGCGGAAAGGCCTATGCAAACGGTTGCCTCTAAGCGCTCATGTGCATAAAGAGAATAATTTCGTTTGAAATGAAGACGTACTAATTTTGAAATGAAGATGTGAGTTCATCGTTTCTCCTCTAAATTTTTCCCACGTTAAGCAATCACCATTATACCACGGGTTTGATTTGCTAGCGCATTTCAGGTCACGTGTGCAATATTTAAGACATTTTTTGGCATTTACCGTGCATTTTGGCATATAAATCAAATCCTAGCCGGACTGCATTTGCTGTTGAAAGGGATGAGGATTGTCGTTCGATCTGGGAGCATCCAACGGTGCAGACGTACGATCCGTGGGGTTTGGGTTCTGGCCAATCAGAACGAACGACTCAGATCGCGCGCGCAGCAAGGGGGGGCATTGGCCATGGTTTGGTAGGCACACTGCTTTTGTGAGTGAACCGTGTGCTATTTGAAAACATTTACATGAACTAACAGCATATTTTTGTTTGAATGAAAACAGGAGTTCATCGTTTCACCTCCAAATTGTTTTCCACGGTAAGAAATCACCATTGTACCCTATGGTTCGATTTTCTCGTGCATTTGAGGTATCGTTTGCTATATTTGAGTTGTTTGCTATAGTCACCACTACACGTGGTTGCTAGCTAGCAAGATCATTTGTGTGTTGCTTTGGGAGTTTTGATTCATTGTTCGAGAAACGGGAAAAAAATTCAAACAGTTTGGCCGCAGGGTGCGGCCGGAGGCGTAAGCCTTGTTGGTATTCTAATTACAGGAAATGCATATAGAGTCCAAAAATAACGAAAATTGGTGTGTCACCGTGGCGTGCTCTTAGGATCCCATTGAAATTTTTTGGTAAAGATGGCACAAGTTTTGATGCTCACACCTTCCAAATCGGAGCATCTCACAAGAAGGATCATAGTTTCCAAAAGGAGAAGCGGCACTTCGGAGTCCAATCGTCAGTGACTACATTGTTCCGCCTCGAATTTTTTTCACAGTAAACAATCACGTATATACCCTAGGTTTGATTTTTTTGGCCCATTTCAGGTCTCGTCTGCTATATTTAAGTCATTTTTTTGCACTTACCTTGCATTTAGTGCATATAAATTCAAAACCGTTCTACAACTACATCTAGGTGTTAGTTAGCAAAGAAGGTGTACAAATCATTTGTGTGCCGCTTTGCGAGTTTTCATCCATTGTCCGAGAAACGGGGAGAAGTTTCAAATATTTCGGCCGCGAGGTGCGGCCACCGGTGTAGGACAAGTTGGTATTTTAATTACAGGGAATTCAGATGGAGTCCAGACATCATCAAAATCGGTGTGTGCTCATGGCGTGCTCTCACAACCCCAGGGAAAAAATTTGGTAAAGTTTGGCACAAGTTTTGATGATCGCTCCTTCCAAACTGGAGCATCTCACATGAAGGACCATGGTTTCCAAAAGGAGACGTGTCAATTCAAACTGCAGTGGCCGGTGACTTCATCGTTAGGCCTCATAAAAAATTTCACGGTACGCAATCACCATTATACCATGGATTTGATTTTCTAACGCATTTCAGGTATCGTTTGCTATATTTAAGACATTTTTTGAATTTAACATGGAATTTGTGGATATAAATAAAATCACAACATGAACTACATGTGCTGTCGAAAGGGATGAGGATCGCCGTTCAATCAAGGAGAATCCAACGGTGCAGACGTACGATCCGTGGGGTTTGGGTTCTGGCCAATCAGAATGCACGACTCAGATTGCGCGCGTGGTAGGGGGGCATCGGCCACGGTTTAGTGAGCACACGGCTTTCGGGAGTGAACCGTGTGCTATTTAAAAACATTTACATTAACTAACATCATATTTTCATTTGAATGAAAACATGAGTTCATCGTTTCGCCACCAATTTTTTTTCCACGGTAAGAAATCACGATTGTACCCTATGGTTCGATTTTCTGGTGCATTTTACCATGCGGTAGGCCTAGCTAGCAATCTCAAACTTTCAATATGCAAAAAAAGAGATCTCGTTTGCTATATTTGAGTCATTTTTTGCACACACACACAGACACACAGACACACACACACAGAGATATATATATATATATATATATATAGTCGCAACTACACGTGGGTGTTAGCAAGATCATTTGTGTGTCGCCTTCAAACAGTTCAGCCGCAGTGTGCGGCCAGAGGCGTAGGCCTTGTTGGTATTTTAATTTCAGCAAATGCATATAGAGTCCGGAAAATAACGAAAATCATTGTGTCACTGTGGCGTGCTCTCATGATCGCATGGAAAAATTTTGGTAAAGTTTGGCACAAGTTTTGGTGCTCGCACCTTCCATACCGAAGCATCTCACAAGAAGGATCATAGTTTCCAAAAGGAGACGCGGCACTTCGGACTCCAAATCGTCAGTTACTACATCGTTCCGCCTCGAAAAAAATCATGGTAAACAATCGCGGATATACCCTTGGTTTGATTTTCTGGCCCATTTCAGGTCTTGTCTGCTATGTTTAAGTCATCTTTTGCACTTACCTTGCATTTAGTGCATATAAAGTCAAAAACCCTACTACAACTACATGTGGGTGTTTTAGTTAGGCTATACTTAGGCTACTCATAGTGGAGAGTATCATATACTAGTATCATGCATATATATGATACTAGTGTATGATACTACCTTTAATTATAGTGCATAGTATAATAGAGTAGTATCATAGATGTTCATATTTATTGCCATGCATGACACAAAGTATCATCGCATTTAACATGATACGGTATCTACCTATATGTTACTCTAACCCTCTCTATCTTCTTTAATTCTTTGCCACATCAGCGCATACTTGCTATTTTCGAGTGCATGATACCGGCTATGATACCACCACTATGGCCAGCCTTATAGTGGGGAGTATCATATACTAGTATCATGCATATGATACTAGTGTATGATACTACGTACCTTCATAGTGCATAGTATCATGGAGTAGTATCATAGATGACCGTATTTATGGCCATGCATGACACAAAGTAGTACAGCATTTATTATGTTACGGTATCTACCTATGTTACTCTACCCCACTCTCCCTTCTTTAATTCCTTGCCACATCATCATATTTTCTATTCCCGAGTGCATGATACCGGCTATGATACCCACACTATGGCCAACCTTAGCAAAGAAGGTGTACAAATCATTTGTGCGTCGCTTTGCGAGTTTTCATCCATTTGTCCGAGAAGCGGGGAGAAGTTTCAAACATTTCGGCCGCGAGGTGCAGCCACTGGCGTAGGTCTAGTTGGTATTTTAATTACAGGAAATTCAGATGGAGTCCGGACATCATCAAAATCGATATGTGCCCCTGGCGTGCTCTCACGACCCCGTGGAAAAAATTTGGTAAAGTTTGGCACAAGTTTTGATGATCGCTCCTTCCAAACCGGAGCATCTCACATGAAGGATCATGGTTTCCAAAAGGAGACATGTCAATTCAAACTCCAGTGGCCGGTGACTTCATCGTTTGGCCTCATAAAAATTTCCACAGTACGCAATCACCATTATACCATGGGTTTGATTTTCTGGCGCAATTCAGGTATCGTTAGCTATATTTAAGACATTTTTTGAGTTTAACGTGCATTTTGTGCATAAAAATAAAATTACAACCGGAACTGCATTTGCTGTCGAAAGGGATGAGGATCGCCGTTCGATCTGGGAGCATCCAACGGTGCAGACGTATGATTCGTGGGGTTTGGGTTCTGGCAAATCAGAAAGCACGACTCAGATCGCGCGCGGGGTTTGGTCTGCACATGGCTTTCATGAACGAATCGTGTGCTATTCGCAAACCAGATTGCATATTTTTGTTCACACATACTGTAGTGAGATCAATTGAGTGTGCTACCTCTATGATATAATAATAATAATAATAATAATAATAAAAAAATAGTTCATATTCATTGCCTGAGCTGACAGTATATCAAGGTCAACATATTAACGGTTCTTACATCAATAGAAAACTGAGCATAACTCACAAATTTAGTACACGCGACAGTTCTAAATTGAACGAATTAAGTTGCAGGGTAGGCATAAAGACTAGTTATACGGCTTAATTCCCATGTACATGGGGGAACTGGGATCATTATGTTGACCCCAAATGAACTTGGGTTTTCTGATGATTTTACGCTTCTCTGTTACATGGGTGCGTGATCCCTTGGCTGGCAACTCAGCAAATTCATCGTACTCGTCCTCATCGGCAACATCCTCGACACCCAGTACCCTCCTCTTCCCATGCATCACTACATGTCAGTTCTTATGCAAGGGGTCTTCCGCATAGAAAATATGGGTAGCATCGCTGGCAAGAATGAACGGGTCCGCGTGATATGCCATCGTTGTCCTGTTAACACAGGTCTTCCTATAATCATCAACCTTTACATGACGAAGAGGGATCCATGCGCACCTGAATAATGCCACCTTAACTTTCACATAGTTAAGCTCCCAAATCTCTTTGATGGTTCCATAGTATACCCTTTTATCAGCTTCATCTATAGTCATGCATTCTATTCGAACAGAGCTGTTCTGATATGACGTCTTCTCATCACGTTCCTCAGTGTAGAACATGTATCCATTTATGTCATATGCTTGGTACGTCAACACCGTAGGTGATGGCTTTTGTGCCAACCACGTAGCAATGTCATCGATGGATCCTTATGCCAAATGATTCTTCAACCATTCGGCGTAGTTCTTCGTGTGCTCCTTCATCTCCACATCTGATGAAGGCACCATTGGTAAGAAGCTTTGGCGTATCTCCACCAAGTGTTCTTCGGCATAAGCGCTAAGAACTGGGTTGTTAAGCAGTACCGTCAAATGGGCTTTCTCTGCCAATTCTCCGGGTGCAGCCATTTGCGTGCCAGCAAGGACCGGCTTACCTTTCAGCCTTCCCTCGTGGCGAGAGAGGGGCAAACCTATAGGTCTTTGTTTCATGTATTCGGTGCAAAACTCAACCACCTCCTCCGCGGTATAACCTTGTAGGATGCTTGCCTCTGGATGGTTTCGGTTCCGACAAAAGCGCTTCAGTATTCCCATGAACCGCTCGAAGGGATACATGTTGCGAAGAAGCAGAGGACCACAATACTTTATCTCGTCGACAAGGTGCACAGTGAGATGGACCACGACATCAAAGAATGACGGTGGGAAAACATCTCTAGGTTGGACAATATTCTTGCAATATCATCTTGCATATGATCCAATTCTTCAGGATCTACAACTTTCTGCCATAGTTGGTTGAAGAAATCACAGAGCTCAATGAGTGTGTTTCTTATATCTTTGTCCATCAGATTCCTGATGGCCACCGGGAGGATTTGTGTCAACATTACGTGGCAATCATGTGACTTCATGTGTCCCAACTTCATTTTACCTGAGCTCACATCCATGAGACTTCTGATGTTTCCGGAGTAGGAAGAGGGTGTCTTAACTGACAACAAATAGGTGAAGAACTGTGTTTCTTCTTTTGTACTGAAATTGTAACTCTGGCGAGCTTTGATGAATTTGTCATCATCTTCTGCTACACTCTTGCGTTTTGATTGATCAGCAAGCATATCGAGCCATGAACCGTCACCATCCTTTCTTTTACCTTTAATCTTGAGCAGAGTACCAAGGATGCTTTCACATACTTTCTTCTCTACGTGCATGACATTGATGCAGTGACGTACACGTAGAATCTCCCAGTAAGGTAATTTCCAGAACACCGATTTGTTCTTAAACACTTGACCCTTGGGTGTTTGTTTCACCGTCAAAGCGTGCTTCTTGCCAACACAACATTAATTTGTTTAGCCATGTTGTGGACCACCTCCCCATCATAGGGTCTTGGGCCCACATCTACCTCTTTCGTACCATTAAATTCAGCTTTCATCTTTCGGTATGGGTGATTTCTCCGTAAGAACCTACGATGACGCAAATACACGGTTTTGCGCGAGTTGGGAAGAAATCTGCTAGCTGTCCTATCCATGCATGTGACACACCCTACATCTCCCTTTGTTTTCTGCCCCGATGTGTTGCCTAGTGCCGGCATATCTTGAATGGTGTGCACCAGCATCGCATGTAGATAGAAATTCTCGTTTCTGTAAGCATCATAACATTTTACAGAAGGCGCATCTATCCACACTGTGAGTAGTTCTTCTACCAGTAGCTAAAAGTAAATGTCGATGTCATTTCCAGGTTGCTTCGGGCCTTAGATAATCTTTGACATCATAATGTATTTTTTTCTTCATACACAACCAAGGAGCAAGGTTATATATGCACAGAAGCACCGGCCATGTGCTGTGATTGGTGCTCATATCGCCAAAAGGATTCATCCCGTCAGTACACTCCCCGAGCCTTATACTTCAAGGATCCTTGGCAAAGTCTTAAAACTTGTTGTCGATTAATTCCCACTGAGCCCCATCTTTTGGGTGCCTTATATACTTATCCGCAGTTCGCTCATCATGATGCCACCGCAACCTCTTTGCCTCTCTAGGGTTTGCAAACATACGCCTCAACCTTGGAATTAAAGGCAAGTACCAAACAACCTTGAACGGGATTCCTGTCTTGATCTCGTCGTCCAATTTGTACTTGTACTTTGCTCTCCTGCGCTTGTATCGTGCATGCTTGCATGTGGGACATGCACGCAAATCTTTGTACTCACCACGGTAGAATATACAATTATTCACACAAGCGTGTATCTTCTGTACTTCAAGTTCCAGTGGGCAAACAATTTTCTTTGCTTCATTCATGCTTCTGGGGAGCACATTATCTTCCGGAAGAATTTCTTTGAAAAGACCTAACGTCTCTGTGAAGCCCTTGTTTGATAGACCGTTTGCTGCTTTAAATCTGAGAAGCGCCAGGGTGGCACTCAACTTGGAATATTTCTTTTTGCAACCTGGATACAATTCTTTCTTGGAGTCTGCATCAATGGTTGGCAGATCCTTGTACCCAATCATATCCTTTTTTGGGCCCTTGAAATCTGCAATCATAGCAGCTAAATCTGGCATATCAAGATCGTCGTCATCTGCGTCAACGTCTTGGTTTTCCAGTGGGTGTTTCGGCTTTTCGGTGTTCCATTAGTAGCTTGACGCCTCTGCCCTGATGTTAGATTCAACATCCATGTGACACTGATCGGGGTTTGGCATATCGCAGCCCTGGGTATATTCATCCTTGACCTGCTCTTCACCGTGTCTGGTACAACGTGTATATCCATCCATGAATCCCCGAGAGACTAAGTGCCACTGGACATCTGCAACTTCACGTGACTCTGTATTGGCACAATCAGTACATGAATACAGGATGTAATCCGCATCACCAATTCTCCTCTTTGTACTTTCAGCCAAATTCATGAACTCTGTCACGCCACTGATAAAATCTACGGTTCTGCGATTCTTCATCCATTGAGATCGTTCCATCTGCACCACACGAATGGTATTTAAAAACAAAACAACAACATTAATACATGGATTAACTGCTGCCCAAAGATACGTGCATAGATCACAAGGTTTTATTTTCATAATTACTGAGGGTGCTCCATATTGCTATCCAGATGTGCAATGAGAAAAATTAATGGCCAGTCAACTTACACGTAGAGTACTAGTACAACACTAACCTTAGTAATTGGATACCTTAATTAAGCCACTCACGAAAAGAATACCTTAATTAATTAGCCGCACGGCGACCTCCACCCAGCAGACAGAGAAGAGCAATGCGATGGCACACCGAGACAGCAGGGTCGAGGAGCAAAGCTTAGTGCGGCTGCCGCCTGAAGTTAAACCTCCACTATCCCGCCATCGACCGCGATGGATGTGCTCGAATCACGCCGCCGCCGACCTCGATGGTTGAGCTCCTCCTATCTCCCGCCGCAGACCAAGGATTGACATCCTATGACGCCGCCACCACCCACCGACCGTGGATTGACCTCTTCTCCGATAGCCGCTGCCTAGGTCGCCGCCGCCATCTCTATATGCAGAGCGGCTGTTTTATTTTTTGATGGATATCCGCGGAGCAGCTGTTTACACAGTATCACTGTAACTCAATTATATGTACAGGGTAGTACATCACATCCGGTTATGTAACGGCAAACGTGTCTCACCTACGTTGTCTTCTCACACGGTTTGGTGCGGAAATCGTGTGTGAAGTTGTAATACCTAACACAAACGACATGTATAAACAGTGTGCCGTATACAACATATAGTGCCATAAGTAGTTCCCGACAGTTAGCTTATCCCCACAGTTTCCCCATTTCCCCCAAATCCCTAGATAGCCTCCAAATTCCCTCATGTGGCGCTGACATTGGGGGAATGCGGACGAGTGGTGCTGATGGTTTCTGTGCGGCTGCTCCTGCTCGTATCGCTGCCACGATGGCGGTCACTGCCGAGCAGTTGCCTAAGGTCATAAGAAGGCAGGTGTACTACGGATCCGAATCGTCCTGTCAGGTTCCAATCTATCCCGATCTTTTTTAGCATGTCCAAAGTAGCTCCTTGCTGAATCCGTCCTGAATGACCCCCACTAGGAAAGCGATCTGCTGCCGGATCCGAAGCATGACTCTAGACTCCCGCAACACGAGTTTGACTCCGAGTTTTGCGCCACCGAGAAGTACCAAAAGCTGAGTTGTGTGCACGGGCACACTCCCGCTCGACGTGTATGCACAGAGGGATTCAACGTTGGCATGTGGTTTCTTAGTTGCCCCTTAGAGGTTAGTGCTAAGTTCATCATTTTACTTGAGTTAATGCCACTGCTCATCCTGAATATTATTTAACATTGGCAGGGATATGAGGCTTGTGCCTTTGTTAACTGGCTGGATGAAGAATGGCATGGCAGGGCTCGGAGTGTTATCACCAAGCTTGCAGAAGATAACGTAAAGCTGAAGAAGAAACTAGCTGATCTGGAATGTACAATCAGTACGATGAAGCAAGAAAGAATCAATCACAGGCAACAGATAAAAGCAAGAGACAAGAAGGAACTAGCATGTGTAGTTGTGGTTGTCGTATTAGCCATGTTCTATGCGCTATTTGCAATGATGATTAGGGGTTTTGTTTGACAGTATTGCTAAAGCACATCTAGATGTGCTCTAAGTAATGCACATCTAGGTCCTATGCCATTGATGTTACGCGAAGATTCGTGTAGATATTTTCCTTTGTCTTTTTTTCTTTTCCTTTGTAGTTTGATTATTACTGGCTTCATCAATAAGAAGAGCTCAATGTATTGCTTGCCAACTGTCCTACTCCGTTCGTACCGGTACCGGTGCATAATCCCAAAATTCATTCCTTGTTTTTGTCCTGAAAAAAGAAATCAGCCAATAGGAGTCCTGCGCAACCCCGGGAATTTGGAGCGACTGGGTACAAATAATTGCGGTTGATTATATCAGCGGTTAGATAATACGTCAACCCCCGCTTCAATTGGCATTTCCTCTTCTCTGCATACCCCACTTAAGTGTCCACCATCTTCATCGTCCCCGGCAGGCCGCGCTACACACTTGCACACACTCTGCAATCTCACTTTCTTGCGGTTTTTATACGACCGCAGCCATGTCGAGCGACAACGAGGATGACAGTTCGGCCAGCAGTCTAGCGCCTGATGATAGGTCAACATCGGAATCATCCCGCTCGTCTTCCATGAGTCCGGCGTCGAGCCCAGACCTCGATTATATCTGGATCATGGAAGGGACGCCGCCTCTGGAGTCGTCAGACGACAACCAGATGGACAAGGAGCCGTCGGAGGACGAAGAAGAGGACGACGATGATGATGAGGAGGAATTGTCGAACAAGGAGGAGGACGATGATGACAGCAACGACAATGACGACAGCGGCGGCGATGAAAAGCCAACGGCCAGCGGCAAGAAGCGTCCTCGCCAAGACGATGTCGCGGGGCCATCCAACAACAACAACAAGAAGAAGAAGGACTAAATCAAGCAGACTGTATATATCTCTGTTTCCGTTCGCTCATATTAATTTGTTATCTCTGTTTATCCTGTCAATCTCATCGCAGACGGTTAGTAATACGTATTCGACAGAGATCTTCTACATTATCGCCCACAGGTTGGTTTGTTGAACTGTGTGCCCTGACGAGCACACACTTCACAAAAAAAGACCGTATGGGCTGTCTATAATGATCGCACACAATTCTGATTACCAACCTGTTTGTCGGGTATCACACACATCTTGTTACATCGAATCATTTGTGTTCACCTCGATCATCGCAAATGGTTCATCGGAGTGAATTGTATGCCGTATATCGCACACACCTTGATCTAGCTGCCCGTTTCTATTGTTCTATCTCATCGCAAACAGTTCGTATGGATCAACCGTATGCCCCGCATCGCACACGCAACTAAAATCTGAACCGTGTTTGATGTATCATTCATCGCAAACGTTTTGCATCTTTTTTGACGGTTCTTTACATCACCGTTTGTGATTAATGCATCGCACATAGTTTCGTCAAAGGGTCTCTAATCGTAGTGTCGCGTTAGCAGCATCCTGCAGTAGTGCTCGTTCCTACGACGGAGGCTCTGATGGATGAAGATGAAGTTGAGGATGATGATGATGAGCCTGACTATGAGCCATTTGGAGTGGAGCCATCTTGGTCTAAGAAGCTCAAATTGAAGATGAAGAAGCTATTTTGCATGGAGGCTCACGGGCAGTACATGACTCATGTGGCAGAGAAGAAGGCCCGCGGTCGCGATAAGCTCATCATGAGGCAGCTTGGGCTCGAGGTTGCCTATGGGTCAAAGGAGAGGACACTGATGAGGAGACTTGGACTTCCCAGCATTGCAAGTGATCAGATTCAGAGATTGACCAGGCAACTACTATGGCTACAGATGAGGACTCCAGCGAGCACGCGGAGTGGTGATGACGAGGGTCTCCGGTGTTGCTATCACTTGTGATCATTACATTGCTTTCTGCCCTTTTGGTGTCTTGATGCCAAAGGGGGAGAGAGTTTGGGATTTGCCAAGTCACGAGTGCATCGTATTTGCTTGTGTTTCTCTCTCGTGAACTTTTTTGTCATTCATTTGCTTTGGTTTGTGTTTGCAAGACCTGTAGAATGCGTCATATGGTGTGAGACATATGATACCTTATCTTTCTTTATGTCTGGTACTCTGTCAGCTTATGAGTTGTTATGCTTATCTTGTGCCCTATCTTTATGCTCAAATATTCCTTGCATCCATGTCAAGCGTCATATGGTATGAGACATATGATACCTTATCTTTCTTTATGTCTAGTACTCTGTCAGCTTATGAGTTATTATGCTTACCTTGTGCCCTATCTTTATGCTTATATGCTATTCCTTGCATCCATGTCTATCTCTCTTAGATTTTTTATGCAAGTGTTACCGGTCTATAAAATATAGGGGGAGTTTTGATCCTAGTGTGCGTGCTTTGCATTCCAAAAGCATACTTAATTAGTGCACACATCTAGGGGGAGCCCATATATATTTTGTAGATGTTGGGTTTGCATATGTTCATTTCGTATTCTTTGTGCAAATCCCGTGTTGTCATCAATCCACCAAAAGGGGGAGATTTTTAGGGCATATTTCTCCCTCAGTGGTTTTGGTGATTGATGACAATACTTTTGCGGACTAATCGTGTGCATTGAGCATTTCAGATATTTGATCATATGGCACAAAACGATTAAGGCCCCTCTGAGTTTTTAAAGTGAAGACTGTGTATTTTCCTTCATTTCTTTTTCGGTGGACTTGAGTCATAGGGAATACCGTACTCTCAAGAGGGGTCCTCTTCGGAAAGGTTTGGGTGGAATCCACACAAACACATCTATATTTGCACCCTCTGTATCTTTCTGCTTCTTTGGAGTTTCTCCCTCTGTTGCTTTGGAGTGCCTTGGAAAGCTGCCAGCGGTAGTACCGCGGCTGGCAGCGGTAGTACCGCTTGTTGGTGGTAGTACCGCTCCCAGTACCGCGTGTACTACCGCCTCGACTCGGGTCACAATTTTTCGTGTCGGGTTCAGCGGTAGTCCCACTGGCTTACTACCGCTGACCCCATTTTGACCCAGTTGGGCAAGCAGCAGTAGCAACGGCAGTAGGAGCGGTAGTACCGCACCTACCATCGCTTTGACTGCCGCTCGCGGCTTTGCTCTCTGAGCCCTCCCCTATTTCCTCAACAGTAGTAGAGCATCAGTGGTGGGCGGCAGTACCACCTGTAAGCGGCAGTACCGCTGGCCCCAGCAGTACTACTGCTGGGCGGTACCGCCTCTCCTCCACCCGTCTGGCTCTGCTACTTTAGTGGCTTGTGCTGCAACCCCAGCAGTTGTACCGTTGGAGCGAGTGGTAGTACCGCTCCGGCGGCACTACCGACTCGAGGTCTTGCACCTTTGCACTGCACCTTGTGCACTACCGCCTAGACGGTAGTACCGCTCTGATGAGCAGTAGTACCGCTCAGTGCGGGCTGAAAACTGGGTAATGGTTGGAATTGTTCCCCACTATATAAAGGGGGTCTTCTTCCTTGAGAAGACCAACCTCTTCGTCCCTAAAACTCCATTGTTTCTCCAAAGCTCATTTACGCCCGATCTCTCTCCCTAGCCGATCAAACTTGTTGATTTCTAGGGATTGGTTGAGAAGGCCCCGATCTACACTTCCACCAAGAGAAACTTGATCCCCCCCACTAATCCCTTGCGGATCTTGTTACTCTTGGGTGTTTGAGCACCCTAGACGGTTGAGGTCACCTCGGAGCTACATTCCATTGTGGTGAAGCTCTGTGGTGGTGTTGGGAGCCTCCAATTCGGTTGTGGAGATTGCCCCAACCATGTTTGTAAAGTTTCGGCCGCCGCCTTCAAGGGCACCACTAGTGGAATCACGACATCTCGCATTGTGTGAGGGTGTGAGGAGAATACGGTGGCCCTAGTGGCTTGTTGGGGAGCATTGTGCCTCCACACCGCTCCAACAGAGACGTACTTCCTCTCAAAGGGAAGGAACTTTGGTAACACATCCTCGTCTCCATCGGCTCCACTTGTGGTTACCTCTTACCTTTAACTTGTGCAAGCTTTACTTGTTGTTGTTTGTTGCTAGCATCATACACTACAAAAAAATACACTTCCATGATGATACGTGTTTGTCACAGTAGGTCACGTTTTCTGTCATGCATGTACATCCATGATGATTTTATGACAGAAACAAGATAGTCATACCTGTGTTGTCGTAGAAGTGTTCCATGACATTACCAAAATTATCATCATGGAAGTGTCCACTTCCATGATGATAAATCGCGCGTCATAGAAGTGCTTTCGTCAGGGGTAACCGACACGTGGCATCCACCGTAACGGGTCGCCGTTAAGCTATCAGGTTCCGGTTTGGATCTGATAACCCGTTAACAGCCCCGACCAATGGGGATTTTCCACATGTAAAATTCTCATTCGCCGGATAATCCATGTGTCAGCTCATCGTTGGGACAGATGTCATCCCTACAATAGATGGAAGACGCCTATGATATGTCGACACGTGGCACAGCCCAACAGTGGCCCATTTAAGGTAAAAAGGCCAGCCCAGCTAAAGGCCCACCATATTTTTTCAGACACTAGTGGGCTGGCCCGTTAACAGCCTGCCATGTTTTGGGTCAAATTGAGGCCCATATGAGATCAGGCCCGTTCACAACCTATTGTGTTTTGGGCTAAATTATAGCCCATATCATATCAGGCCCGTTAACAAGCCACTATTCTTTTGGGTCCATTCTAAGCCGGGTTTGTATTTCATCCTGTTAAATGCCCATCTACCAGTTCGGCCCGATAATAGTTTTGGCCTGTTAGCGGCCTGTGGTGCATCTGGGCCGTTATCGGCCCGGTTTCAATTTAGACCTTTTAATGGCCCATTCAGAAACTGGGCTATTTCTTGTCCGAAGTAACTTTAGGCCTCTTAACGGCCCGTAGTGTTCGTGGATAAATTTCAGCCCAACTGGCCTATCGGCCTGTTAATGGCCCGTGTAACAGTTGGGCCTAATTACAGCCTGCGTTGAATCCGGCTTGCTTACAACCCATCTGTTAATGGCCTGTGACACTGTTGGGCCTACGGCCCACGTTGATACCGGCCTGCTTAAAGCCCATAATTTTATTGGGCCAAACAGGGCCAGAAATATATTTTGGCCTGTTAACGGCTCGTTCTATTTGGGCCAAACATGGGCCTTAGGCAGTTTCGGCCTGCATTGGCCTGTGATTTTTCGGCTCAACGCTAGCCCAATCTAGTCTTTAGCCTGCTAAAAGCCCATGGTATTCTCTGGTACTGCTGGCTAGAACTTTACTCGGCCTGTTAAAGGTAGAAAACTACTATACGTTTAGACCTGCTAATGGCCCAAGATGATTATAGGCCCATGTTTTGGCCCATATATAGCGAGTTACGGGCCGGCCTGAAGACCGACAACATTGAGATCCATTGAAGCTTTCGTCCTAAATTACAGCATACCGACCAAGAATAAACCTAGATTATACAATAAAGAAATTACGGCATATTACATCCACTGGGCATCAAAGTTCGCCACCGGTGATAATAAAGTGCAACGTGACGGCGGATTACATACACTGGGCATCAAAGGTCGCCACCAGTGCATATAAACGCGCCGACAAAAGAATATACAAAACTGAGAGCACTTCAGAAGGCATTAGGCCTGGCCTGGACGTGCACCGCAAGCACCCAAACAAGCTAATGAGACCTCAGTTGTGTCAACGATAGATGCTCTATCCCTAGCTGTATAGCACCAAAGCCCGCAAGGCAGTCCTCTGTGATCTTCTTTGCATCATTGACATCAAGTCAGAGCTGAGCTGAAGCAAGCCTTTCTGCTTTAAGTTGAGACTAAAGAAGTCGAACTAATTGAGGCAGCAACTGCACAGAGGTTGTCTCACAGCTGCTGGTGAGTAGCTTCAACTCGATGTCTTCATCAAGACATGACCTTGGGGTCATCTCGCTCTCTTCAAGATGGTTTGGCTCACTATCTTCCCTAAAGTTCTGCCTGGCATAAGAGATACAACTCTGAAAGAGAAACAAGGAGACACATAACAGGTTTCACAATTATATAAGCAAATAAATGTATCTGTTCTGCATAAGGAACATGTTTTTAGAACTACAATTTAAAACTGGTAGTTGTTGCAAACATCTAATCAGATGTAAACACCAAAGTAAACAACAGTGGAGGAAATGATGCCTATCCAAATCTATACTAGAACAAAGTTTGAAGGCTTGAGAAGGATGAACTTACATTACATGTTAACACGGGCTAGACAAAGCCCTTCTCCATGTCGATGGAAGGATAATTCAATAAATTCCCCAAAGAAACTTCTTTATAAGCATTGCCATTATTCTACATTTTGTAAAGAGTAAATATAGATCAAATAATATTGGAAGAAATAGAGGATAATTAAGCTCAGGTGCAGAGTGATGATACGTAATCAAATAGCAATTAATTAAGTACAGCGTTACAAGGCAAAAGGTACTGACAAGAGGAATGCAGACATCAACGTGTGCAGTGGCATTGGCTTTATTCAACATTTTGGTAAAAGTAAATGTAGATCTAATAATTTGGAGAAAGTGGAGGGCAAGGCAGATAAGATGCAGAGTAATGCTAGACAATCAACTATCTTGCAATGCAAGTACAGTAATACTACCACCGTCCGTTATTACTTGTCGCTCAAATGGATGTATCTAGCACTATTAAGTTCTAAATACATCCAATTGAGCAACAATTAATTCGATACAGAGGGAGTACATGACAACAGGTACTTACATGAGCAATCCAAAACTTCATAACCATTGTGTTAATTCTACATTTATCTAAGAGTAATTATATATCTTATAATTTTGAGCAAAGGGAGGATAAAGAAGCGAACATTTATAGTGATGCTACATAATCAAACAGCAATGAGTGTAAGTATGCTGACAAAGGGCAACAGGTACTGACAAGAGCAATGCAGTGCCCAGTATTGTTGTGAGATCCTATGATCCTTTGAGAAAGGAGATTCATCTGAAATTAGTTTTCATACAAGAGAGAAGGTAAGGTACATGCAGAAATTTAGGAGTTCAAATTTTGAATTGATATCATAGACAGTACCTGACGCTGGGCTCTCTGCATATCTAATAGGGGTTTGGCCAGTGGAGTAGGGGTAAAGTGTGGTACAGTTGGGCCTGTGTTTTCTGTGGCTGCTGATCTATCTGATTTAACAGGTATCACTACCTTTTCCAAATACCTGGTTTGTACTCCTTGAGGATTTGCACTCACCTTCTTCGTTTTGGACATCTATTACGAAAGAACAACATTTGACTGGAAAAACATAGTATGATGACACATGGAATAGGTACAGAAAATGGATAGGTATGGCATATACTCATATATGATGCTTAAACTAAGCAGATGGTGGTGTAACAAAGTAGAAGTAATGCAAGAGGTCATATGCAAAATATGTGCGACCAATACAGCCTTGCCAAGTTAGAGCAAGCACCTTGATGGGTGAATAAGATAGGCCATCCTCCACCATGCCAAGTTTGTTAGCCAGTGTATTGTTCCGCAATATTCCTCTCGTGCGCCCATTCTCATATTCATTTTGATCATGTTCAATACCTGACATGCATGAAAACATAAAAACAAGTGAGATTATCTTGTTAATGCAGAAGTGATTCTAATCCAATACTGCCTTCCTGTAAACCCCTTTGTGCCATCTCTGCAATTCTTCTGAGAGATGCCATGCATGCTGTAATTTGGTGTGTGCATTAATATAATGTGGCCTACTACTCAAAATATGAGCGCTGCAGAAGTGATGATACTTCGCAGATGACAGCTTCAACATATAGTAAAGAAGAACAAGTCGACCTGACCTGACAGATTCAAATATACTAAGGGAGAACAACTCGACCTGACCAGTCGACCGCAAATGTCTCTGCTACTCTTCCCAACAAGGAACATACTTATTAAAGAAGAGAAGAGGATCATGTTAAAGAAGAGCAGAAGAGCAAGCAGATTGAAGATATTACAAGTCTTTCTATACAATGTCTGTTGCCCACCCATGATGAACCAGAGCGCGCAGAGAAATACTATTCCTTCTGGTCTCTCCATATGTGGCTCACATGCATTTCGAAACTAAAGTAGGAACATTTAGCTGACCAATTAAACATGTCTCTGTTTTACTAATATCAGCATAATATCAAATTCAAATTTGTACAACTAAGCTTGTTTAGCTCAATGGGTGGAGCAGTGCTATTACGACACGAACCATGTAGGATGATCGTGGTCATCATAAAATGGGGAAACTGTAAGCATGATGAGTATAGTGTTGACCGTGGCAGTGGGATGGCAGATCTGAAGCTGCAAACCACACAAAGGGTAGTTAACAACCGATGTTTGCTTTGAAATAACAACTAAGATTTGGTATGGACAAGAAAGTACAGTCAACAAGTGACAAAGAAATGCAATTCTGCTGTCTCTCTATACCTCGCAACATGCATTTGGAAACTCAAGTGGGACCTTTAGCTAACCAATTAAATGTGTTTGTTAACTAATATCAGTATCATATCACAATCATATTTGAACAACTAAGCTTTGGAATTATGAGTGCTATGTTGTTTAGCTTGAAGGGTGGAGTACTGCTAGTACGACAGAAAGCACCTACGCAGATCATAGTAGTGTAGATAAAAGGGGAAAACCCTAAGCATCAAGAGTAAAATCAGGAAAGTGGAACTAGCTGGACCATATGGGATTGTATTGCCAGTACGACAAGAAAGGGTTCGGAAAGGCTTCGGCCCCAAAAGGGGCAGCTCTATTCAACTGAAGGCACAATACTATTACTATCAGTCTAGACTATCAAAGACGACATAGCTCCCAGCATTTCCCAAATATTATGGCAGACCATCTAGAATCGTTGAAAGCATCCATCTGAAGCGACCCAATAGACCTGTCGACTGTAAATGTCCCTGCTCCACTTCCCGACAAGGAACATACTGTACTACTCCATTCTTAAATATAAATCTCTTAGAGATTCGAATGCAGACTACATACGGAGCAAAATGAGTGAATGTACACTCTAAAATATGTGTATATACATCCGTATGTAGTTCTTATTGGAATATCTAAAAAGACTTATGTTTTACCAAAAAAGACTTTCGCCCCGCTTTATAAATAAAGCAACGATGAACAACACCCGGTACAAACGCACGCCACCACAACACACGCACACACCCAAGGCAGTTTAGGAACGGAGGAAGTAATATACTTATTAAGAAGAACAGAAGAGGAACATGATAATAAAGAGCAAGCAGATTTCTCTACTCTTATACCCTTATCTCTACTCTTGTAAAAAACAGAGTTGGTGATGATGGTGTGCCTGCCATCCTGCAATATAGGTCGTCTGATTTATATCTGACGGATAGGAAGGAAACTATGGCAATTTTGCAAAAAGATACCCACACCCCTCTCCACATTTGCAAATAAGGCCTTCCCTTGTTCATCCTTTTCTCCCACAAGATAAAATACTCATAAAAATGCATCTTGATGTTCCGTGCAACGCACGGGCATCTTGCTAGTTAGATAATACAATGTGTGTTGCCCACCCATGATGAACCAGAGCGCACAGAGAAATGCAAATCACTGCTGTCTCTCTATATGTGGCGCACATGCTTTTCGAAACGAATATAGGAACATTAGCTGACCAATTAAATGTTCTCTATTTTAGTAATATCAGCATCATATCAGATTCGTATTTCAACAACTAAGCTTTGGAATTATGAGTGGCATGTTGTTTCGCTTGATGGGTTGAGGTCTTGAGGAGCAGTGCTAGCACGACACGAAGCACCTACGATGATGGTAGTGAATATAAAGGGGGGAAACCATAAGCTTTACGAGTATAGTGACCGTGCCATGTCGGATCTGAAGGTGCAAACCGGATAAAGGCTACTTTGCAACCAATGTTTGCTTTCAACTAGCCACTACGATTTGGTACGGACAAGAAAAGAACAGTAAACAAGTTACGATCTATTTTCTGGGTGAGATCAATAACTTAAGTAGAAATGAAAGAGTACCACCTCTCTTGCGACGCCGTGTAGGCCCCTGCTGATACGTTGAGGGTGCTACGGGTGCGATGGCTGTCGGCGGTGTGGAAGAAGACTTTAGACGGCAGACGGTCGGGTCAGGGGATAAGTCCTGTTGCCATGGACGAGGCAGTCGTAGGAGCGGCAACGGCAAGGTGGACGACGGCGCGGATGAAGCGAGAGGACACGATGAAAGGATCCTGGTCCGACGCCGTGGATGAGAGACGTCCATCTCTTGCAGTGGACGACGGGGTAGGGGTAGCGGCTCTGGCAAGGTGGAGGATGGGGTGGCGGACGGAGGAGGCTGGCCGAAGTGGAGAGGTTGTTGTGGCACCGATGGTGTATGAATGGGGAAATGGAGGGGGAGGGGGGATCTCAAACTTTGGGACGCGCTTGTCTGAAATGTGGGAAAGTTACGAACTTATCCCCCGTTTAAAATTTTGGACATCTCGTCGGTTGGGGATAGGACGGTAATCTCGCATCTCCCCAATATTTGCCGATAGCGATTTCGGGCGAGGAGAGGGTGTTTTGCCGCCCACATTTGGCGCCCATGATGTATGAACGGGGCTGACAGGTAGGGCGATTGTGTCACGTCTGAGGGAAGTTACACATCTGCCCCTATTTAAAATATTTGCCTACATCGATTTCGGATGAGGAGAGTTTGTTTTGCCGCCCACCGTGTATGAATGGGGAAATGGAGGGAGAGACACAGGTCTTTCGGACGAGCTTGAATCAAATGTGTTTTGCCGCGCACGTTTGGCGCCCACCGTGTCTGAATGGGCTCAGAGGCGGTCGTGTCACATCTGATTGAAGTTACAAGTCTACCCCTATCGACAGTAGTGGAAATCGAGTCGATTAGGATGTGAAGTGTCAGGGGTAGACAGTAATTTCCATCTCGCAAACACTTGCTTTGGGCAGCCGACAAATGATAGTGGGTGTTTTGCCGCTTCGTTCAAAATTTGGGAGAATTAGCATTCACGTTTACCCTGGGCCCTGGCAACTAAATTCAAATCCAATTTGTATTCGATTACGAATATCCATACATCATTCTACGTTTTGTTATTTATTTCTTCAAAACCACGACAAATATTTATTCCACCTTTATATATGAATATGATTTAGAAATGTCATGATCTTCGAATTTAGTAGGTTGGATACACTTTGAGTCAAATAGTTATTTCATCCAATACAATATGCTCACACGAAAAATAGTTCACCTTATGTCAATCATACAAGTACTGAGGATTACCTCGCCTAAAAAATTCAGATCATTACAACACATGGACAACATAGGGGGTCTTACAACATAATCCATTCAGAGACATGACACAACATGCAAGTATACTAATCTAATGACAATTTCAACTGGTATCTAAAGGAGAACTGGGATTACCCTGGGCTTCAGATAGCAGAAGCAGCAGGACCTCCTCCGTCTTCAAATGCAACATTCTTACTTCCTCCAATTCTTGGGTTGCTTGCATAATGCGTGCAGCTAATTGCATAATTTCTAGCCTCAAGATCAAGATTACCTCATTCATGGCAGCCACACCATCTCTTTCTGCCTCTAGTAGAGCCTCAAGAACTATAATATCTGTGCTCAGACTGCTCTCTAGTGGTGTTGCCTCTGAATTTCTACCATCTGCTAACATGGATAGCGCACTGCTTCCACAAATAGATTTTGGGGTTGTACATTGTGTCCTAGTGTGAACGGCATCCTGAAAGGTTTCCGCTGGACATAAGTAAGAGATAGTTATCGCATGATCCAGGCAGTAAGCTTACATGGTAAATGACATACGAATTATTGCCGAGCATGGCAAGCTATATTTAAATGGTTCGAAGCAGAATCAGCCGAAAAGAAATTAAAATGGTAGGATGAAACTAGGGATGTAAGTGGCAAATAAACGGCATCCGCCAGTCCCATCTAGTTAGTTTTTGCTAGCTCGCTAGTTCATTTTCCTCAAAAAACAAAAACTCTTTTGAACTATCATACCATTAGTGAACTTTAATCGGGATTAAACGGGATACAGTTGACATCCCTAGTTGAAAGGCAATGTACCACCGCTATATTTAAGTTGCCAAGGCATCTAAGTAGTTGAAATAATTTGAGAAAGCACTTAACAGTGTGGCCTCATATAAACTACGAAGACAGTCTTGTGATGAAGTTCATAGGAAAAGTTAAGGAGTCAAATGAACTAGGCATGCATTTTTTACGACAGTACAACAGGCACTGCTGACATATTGGCCAACTCAGGTATAGCCTAACAAGTAACAAACAAGCATTCGAATCAAGCAATATAGCAAAGTAGACAACTGAACTATTTGTAATTCTGTAGGATTACAGGTTGAGGGCACAAGCCAAGAAAGCAGCCCACACGCATTACATTTCACATGTACTAAAACACACTGGCTTACCATATGTTGCTGTGAAGCCTCGCTGCTGTTGCAATGTTCTTTGAAGATATCGTCAGCATCCCGTGGTTGCAAATCTAGTTGTTATAGTTTATTCTGCACCCTCTATTTAGGTAAAATTAATTTTAATCGCATGCACTGGTTCGAATTGATCATCAATGGTTCATCTAAACTAATGAAAGAAGGGTGTGTGCTTACACGACAATATATGTGCTTCACTCTATTTTTATGCTTGTTCGAGGTGCCAGCCCCAAAAGAACAAATATTTTGCTTGATGGGGTTGGAAGCTCCATAATTAATAGAAGCATCAAATTAGTCATGCAACTTGGGAAGATCAAGAACGCACAAAAAAGTAATGAACAGAGGCTCGGAGCAGTGATGTAATAGCTAGCATCAGAAAATGTAGGGTAAAATGAACAAAAAGCAGCGGAACCACATGCTAGTTTGCTGATGTGTAATTAAGCATAGAGAACATGAAGCAGTCTGATGGAACCAACAGGTGGCATCAGAACAACACCATTATCATAAATATAGCATGCAAGAAGTAAAATTGTAGGCAGTGATATCTAGGAAGTACAGTAATACTTAGGACAAAACAAAAGCATTGTAACTATATGTGCACTGGTTTGTAATTTAGCACATGTTACAGGTTCACCGCTAGAAGTATGGCCCTATAGGTGCAAGCAGAATAACATGTCTCATGAAAAGTTGAATGATGCCCTGAAGAAATTGAAAGGTGCGGTGCATATGCTAAGAAAGTGAACGTAGGCACCGGCCGTTGGATAATAGTACCTGATTCTCGGCGGCGTATGGGTATCGTTGTCATACTTGATAGCTAAGGATCGTCGATGGTGCTCATGTTGCGGTTGAGTTTGGGCCGGCTGTCGCCGTTGCTGAAGCGGCTCCAGTGCTTCAGTTGCGGCGCCTGTCGACATACAAGAAAGCTCATCTGTGGTAAGTGAACAGTTCCACGATAAAGAAGAGAAAAACCAAAGGAGTACAAATCAAAATAACCTGATGAGGCTGCGGCGTCAGTAAAGTAGGGCCGATGGAGTTGAATATGGCGTCCGTGGAGCGGGTCCGGTGTAGTGGACGAAAGCGTCGGCGAAGCACATCCGGCGCGGTGTACAGTGCTTTCGGTGAGGCAGATCTGTTGCGGCAGACGAGGGCTTGTATGAAGGGCCAGCGATGGGGCGGACGAGGGAGTCGGTGAAGGGCCTACACTATGGTGGACGAGGGCGCCGGTGAAGCAGATCCGGTGCGGTGGACCATGATGGCGGTCAAGGAGATCTGGAGCAGTGGACAAACCAGTCGCTGAAGCGGCTCCGGTGAAGTGGTGAGTTGGCAGTTGGGGGTTCCAAGGTGCGGAAGGTAGATCCGGCGGGGTGTGAGGTCCGCCGCTGCGGCGGAGGACTAGATTCGGCGGCTTGGCGTGGTTGGGGGGGCGGGGAGGGGAAGGGGCTCTGGGGAAGAATGTTGGGGGCAAAGAGGGGAAAACAATGGAGTTACCAAAGCAGCCCTTTTTTGTTCATGTGGCAGGGGTGAAACAGGAATATCGCAGGGCTAAACTTTCGGGCGCGAGATATTTCGATGTGAGCGGGAAGTTTGAAAGCTTTTGGTGCCTGAAATTAAGTGTTCTGCTCTTGTACGGCTAACTATGATATCATGGCCGAGAATTTATTTGTTTTGCACGCAAAAAAAAGTGCAAGTTTCGAAAATCAATGTCTCCAACTCAAAACTTAGATTGTCCATTCAATTCAAATATGGATCATTGAGCTAGTGGAAGCAAATACCATCATATGGTGCAATTCAAATGAAATTCCAAATGTGTTTATCCTAAATATGATGACAAAAACAAAAATGTGTATGTGTATGAATAAAGTGGATGATTATAAGGTTTGAACATGCCCGTATGTGTATATCTCTAGGTTTGATATATGAATTTGTAATCATGAAATCCCGGCTTAAAAAATGTACATCCGTTTAAATGAATTACAAAAGCTAATCATGGAGTCGAATTCCAAAATTCCAATCTTAGGTTTGTAATTCTGGTACTTCAAAGTATATCACGCATGTTCAAAAGTATCGTTATCTCATAGTCCAAACTGTGAAACAAATTGATCAACCATGAGTGCACACACTATTGACCATATATATCTCAATTACGCTAAAGTCTCTCAAATATAGACACCTCACTCTTTATCTGAAGCCACCCACCCTGCCCCCCCCCACAAGTCGTTCTCTCCCCCGGCCACGAACACAGGAGCACATTAACACCCCCCTCTCTTCTAAAGTCCGGACCCCAATATAGGTCTCTATCACTTTGTCTCTCGGGCATGCACACATCTCTTCCCCCACTCTCTAGGTCACCAAGCATCTCTCTTTCCCAAGCACACGCACTATATAGAGTGTATCTTTCCCATACACACAAAACGTCGCCCCCAAATGTCTATCTCCCTAGTTATGTGGTTCTCGCACACTCACCTCACTCACCACCCCCACTGCAAACAAGCACCCTTTGTCTCCTTGTGCATCACTCTCCTCTTTCTATCTCTCCCACATGCGGACCCGCCCCAGCTCCTTCCCTATATACATATATGTCATGACTCTTTCCATAGCTCCCTAACGTATCATCGTTCTCAATCTCGCACGTTGTTCTCTACACCATCTATTCTAGATCTCTCATGAAGTCTCTATCAAACACATGATGACTCGCTTCCCTTGCGTCTCCGTACATAGGCCACTTTCGAACAACATCAACCTTGTCTCCCTATCTATACGCCACTTCCACACACAAACGACCCCTCTTTCTCCCCCTCTCTTCCTCTCTCTCTTTCTCTCTCCCTCGCTAGCTCTCTCTCTCTCGCTCTCACACCCCTCTCCCACACACACTCGATGTCTCTTCCAAATAGTCTGCTCCCCGCCCGCACCCATGCTATCCCGCTACTACACATGCCTTTCTCTCTCTTTGACACACATGTCACACCATTCCCCCTTCCCTACTAGGTTTACATCATTAGTGGTCTCTCTTCTCCACATACACACACTCCCTCTCACACACACACGCGCGCACAAACAAACACAGACACGCACAAACACCCATCTATCTGGATCCTTCTTTTAAGACACACACCCTTGCATATTCTCTCCAGCTCTAGGTATGTATATATCCCCCCTCTCTCTAGATCACATGCACACCAAAATTCTCCATCTCTCTAACTCACACATCTCCCCCCATGTCCGCATGTGTATCTCACACACTCACTCTCTGATTATGTCTATGTGTCTCCACGTTACACAACACAAAGCCCCATGCACATGTCTCTCTCTATCCTCCACACACAGAGACATAAAGAATCTCTTATCATTGCCTCAGTCTCTACACATATCACACACGCACGCTGTCTCTCTCTCGCACACATGCTCAACAAAGGTTTTCCCGTGAATAACTTACCGTCTATTCATCAACAGTCGTGGCAGTACGGCGAACACGAGACGTGAAAAAGAATAAATCTACACATGCGTAGACCACCTAGTATGGCTACTAGGAGTAGAGCAAGCCGAAAGCGCGCCACCGTCACCCCTCCTTATCAGCGATGGGAAAACCTTTGTTTTACACATTCGAGAAGTCATCATGCTAAGGCCCCACATGCTCAGCCGTTGAATAGAATGTAGATCCAAGTTTATGGAAACAAGTATCGATAATACGTTTGTATCTCCATACTTATATCTTTTCTCTTATAAAAAACCCGAGTTGGTGATGATGGTATGCCTGCCATCTTGCAATATAGACTGTCCGATCTATATCTGATGGATAGAAATTAAACTAAAAGATACCCGCACCTCTCTCCACATTTGCAGACAAGGCCTTCCCTCGTTCATCCTTATCTCACACAACCTCATTGTTGAGCAATTAAAAAAGGAAGCCTCTGGAACAAACTGGCATGGTGGTCGCTGCCGGCGTCATCCATCCCCATGCCTCCGCTCAGTCCGACCACCAATCACCACCACGCCCCACTCCTCCTCACCTTATCTCTCCTCTTTCTCGAGATATCATTAGTTTTTACACATGGGATTACTTCCGCATGGGTCAATCACAACAGGTGTTTTATAAAAAAAATGCATCTTGATGTTCCGTGCAATGCACGGGCATCTTGCTAGTACTCTTACAGAAGACTTAGTTGGTGATGATGGTGTGTCTGCCATCCGTCATTTCTGACCATTAAATCTACATCTAACGACTGTGAGGTGAGTTGTTGCCTTTTCTCAACAACATCCCACTTCTCTACCAATTTGCAGAAAAACCCTTAATTAGTATCTTAAAACCAACCACATCCCTCCCTCACCTCACCAAAACAGCCCAAGGAATATATTCTAATTGAAACATAATATATTTCTAGTGATATATGTATATCAAAATTAGAGTGTTTTCTATCAAGTTTGTGAATAAGTATTATTCTAATTATGATCCATTGCAATGCACGTGAACATTGCTAGTATTTCCATCCATGCAAAAAAATTGCTAGTATTTCCATAGTTTCGAGTTTTCCATCAAGATATTAGTCACTCATGGTTGATATTTAGTTTGAATTACGTACACATAGGCACTATGTAACTAGCCGTGCTTAGTGGCTTCCTAAGCGTAACTTTCACTCCTACTTACAGTATGTAGAGTATTTTACAAAAAACTACCACTTTCAACCAGCCCTAGGAAGAAACTATTGTACAAAAAATAGCAAAAACATACCCAAAATTTCTTAATCCGCGCCAAAAAACTACTACCTAATGCCGATTAGGCTCGTTTAAACCCGTTTATGACAGGGTTGGCCCACACGTCCGTGGTGACGAGGCAGCTTAAACCAATGCATTTTGTTTGACCGTTGACACGAGGGACCCACATCTGACCTTCTATCCTGTTCTTCCTCCTCCAAACATTATTTTTCCCGAACATTACTTCAAACAGTTCTTATGCATGTTCGTCGGTGGCGCCGGTGATGAGCGAGCTGGCCGCCGCACCGCCGGACGGGCCGGACACCGCGCTGGCCTCTGCACTGGTTGGCTGGCTGGCCCGAGCGTGGCTCACACGCGAGCAAGCCACCGCGCTGGCCTTCGCTCAAGCCAGATGGCTGGCCTTAGCGTGGCGCGCGCGAGCAAGCCGCCGCACCGCCGTGCCAACCTAGCTAGCAAACCTTGCAGACAAGCAGCTGGATGCATCCAGCAGGGTGTGTGCTATCTTGGCTAGCTAGCGACCGCGAGCACCGGACGGAGCTGGCATCCGGGCTGCCGCAAGATGGGCTCCGCGCCGCCGGCGCTTTTCACCTCGCCCTCTGCCGACGGCAGTAGCTGTGTCCCATGGCCGAGGATGACTAGGTGGACGGGCTGGAGGTAGGAGGTCACTCGGGGATTTTTGTCCAGATTGACATGTAGGTCCCACGAGTCATAACGCCTAACTTGCTGGTCGAATAGAACGCATTGACTTAAGGGGCGACATGGGTTGAAACGTGCCTATAATGACACTTTGTAGAGTAGTCGTTTCTTGGTAGGGCTTGTTGGTATGTGGTAGTTTCTTGGTATTAGTGGTTTCCTGTAAGGAACAATGTACTAGCGACAAAAGGCAATTCTAGGTTGCGTTGTACTCCAACGAGTACTACTAGTGGTCGCGAGAGTGTATAGCTCGTTTTGTGGGTTCAATCCAGGCCGAACGCACGGCGGCCTTTTTTTTAAATAGTAACCTCGTTGCGAGCCAATATTGTACACTGGTAGTTTGACTTTTGAAGTTGAACGGACATGTTGCACCACAATCTGGGTGCACTGGATAGCCCAGCCACGTGAACGGGTTTTCCCTCCCATCATCTTGTGGCTCGCGTACTAGAGTAGTACTCCTATATATCAATTCACATGACACCATGCAAAGTTTCTCGCCTGCGTGCTCGCCCTAGCCGCACCTCGCTTGCAGCTTCCTCATCGGCTACCATATTTAAACTAGCGCCTCCCAATTAAGCCCGAGGAGCCGGAAAAGCCTAGCACGGCATTGGGAACTGTGCAATATGGCTCTATAGGTAAAGTGCTACTCTACTACTTTGTAGCTTGTGGCGTTGCACGCATGGACTTCGCTCCATTATCGGCTCGATAAAAGAAATTCCTCTTGACGTGATTTTTTTTTTGTTTTGAAACGGAGGCAAAAGCTTTGCCTCATCTCATTTATAAAGAAGGAACTAACAAAGTTCAACGAGATCCATTACACGTCCACAAATGGAAGCGAAAAACCTAGTCTCGCTGTATCAAAGAACTCAAATGTTCTGCCCCCGCAGTTTCCGTCGCTGATAAATAGGCTGCTAGTGTGTGCGTGAGAGGAGCGGCTGAGTAGGCCAACTACGTGCTTGAATAGAGCATGGAGGGTACGCACTACACATGTGTACTTTCCCTACATTGATAGTACAGCGATTGTTCTAGAGAACAGTAGTACCCTCCACATGCAACTGTAGCTCCTTGGCCTTGAGATTTAAGAGTTCAAAACTGGTGCATGATGACCCATCAGTATAGGGGATCAATCATAGTCCTTTCGATAAGTAAGAGTGTCGAACCCAACGAGGAGCAGAAGAAAATGACAAGCGGTTTTCAGCAAGGTATTCTCTGCAAGCACTGAAATTATAAGTAACGAGTAGTTTGGTAGCAAGATAATTTGTAACGAGTAAGTAACGGTAATGGTAACAAAAGTGCAGCAAGGTAGCCCAATCCTTTTGAGGCAAAGGACAGGCCAAAACGACCTCTTATGATAAGCAAAGCGTTCTTGAGGGTACACGGGAATTTCATCTAGTCACTTCCATCATGTTGGTTTG
This sequence comes from Thinopyrum elongatum, assembly GCA_011799875.1. Taxonomy (NCBI): domain Eukaryota; kingdom Viridiplantae; phylum Streptophyta; class Magnoliopsida; order Poales; family Poaceae; genus Thinopyrum; species Thinopyrum elongatum. The sequence goes on along the minus strand of CM022298.1, from coordinate 435,120,068 downwards.
ATTTGTGTTCGCTACTTTGATAATTTGATATGTGGGTGGACCGGTGCTTAGGTGCTGTTCTTACTTAAACAAACCTCCTACTTATGATTAACCTCCTCGCAAGCATCCGCAACTACGAGAAAAGCATTAAGAATAAATCTAACCATAGCATTAAACTTTTGGATCCAAATCAGTCTCTTATGGAATAGCGCATAAACTAGGGTTTAAGCTTCTGTCACTCTCGCAACCCATCATCTAATAACTACTCCACAATGCATTCCCTTAGGCCCAAATATGGTGAAGTGCCATGTAGTCGATGTTCACATGACACCACTAAGGGAATCACAACATACATATCATCAAAATATCGAACACATATCAAGTTCACATGATTACTTGCAACAAGATTTCTCCCGTGACCTCAAGAACAAAAGTAACTAATCACTAATGATAATCATGCTCAAGATCAGAGGGGTATTAAATAGCATAATGGATCTGAACATATAATCTTCCACCAAATAAACCATATAGTAATCAACTACAAGATGTAATCAACACTACTAGTCACCCACAAGTACCAATCTATAGTTCTGGTACAAAGATTGAACACAAGAGATGAACTAGGGTTTGAGAGGAGATGGTGCTGTTGAAGATATTGATGGAGATTGCCCTCCCCAAGATGGGAGAGTTGTTGGTGATGATGATGATGATGATTTCCCCCTCCGGGAGGGAAGTTCCCCCGGTGGAATCGCTCCGCCGGAGAGCAAAAGTGCTCCTGCCCAAGTTCCGCCTCGAGACGGCGGCGCTTCGTCCCGAAAGTCCTCTCCTTATTTTTTTTCTAGGTCAAAATGACTTATATACCAGAAGAGGGGCACCGGAGGTGGGCCGAGGAGGGCACAACCCACCAGGGCGCGCCTGGGCTCCTTGGCGGGCCCAGGTGGGTTGTGCCCACCTGGTGGGCCCCCTTTGGTAGTTATTTGCTCCAATAATTCTTATTTATTCCATAAAAATTCCTCGTGAAGTTTAAGCTCATTTGGAGTTGTGCAGAATAGGTAGCCTGACGTAGCTTTTTCAGGTCCAGATTTCCAGCTGCCGGAATTCTCCCTCTTTGTGTGAACCTTGCATATTATGAGAGAAAAGGCATTAGAATTACTCCAAAAAGCATTATTATGCATAAAAACATCATAAATAACAGTAGGAAAACATGATTCAAAATGGACGTATCAACTCCCCCAAGCTTAGACTTTGCTTGTCCTCAAGCGAAAACTGAAATCGAAAAAGTTGTCCACATGTTTAGAGAGAGAGAGGTGTCGATAAAAACAAAATACGGACATAGAAGCATCATGTATATTATTATAACAACACCAAACTTTAATATAAAACTTTATCATAGAACTTTTATCATATAACTTCTCATGAACAAGTAACAATTCATCACAACATCGAAGTATAAAGCATAAACTCTATTGAAAACCAACAAACTATGTTCTCAGTCAACTTTGCAACTACAATTCATCATCTTTTCAGGAAGGGTCACGTATCGGAGCCTTTTTGGCAAGTCCACATACTCAACCATCATATAGTCTTCTATGATTGCTAACACTCACCGCATACACATGAGCAAAACATTTCAACCGGACACATAGAAAGATAGGGGCTTAAGGTTTCGCCTCCCAACATTCTCACCTCAAGGGTGATGTCAACAATAATAACTCATGCTACTCATATCCTACTGGATATATGTGCCTAGATCTTTCCTCACCACATGATGCTTGCCAAAAGAGAAAATAAAAAAGGAATAGAGAGAAGAACTTTAACTCTTGCATAAAAGTAAATACATAAAAGTAAAAGATAGGCTCTTCGCAGAGGGAAGCAGAGGTTGCCATGCGCTTATTTGTTTGTATGCTCAATCTCTTAGTGCAAAAGAACGTCACGTTATATTGCCCCTTGTGATAGCAACCTTTATTATGCAGTCTGTCGCTTTTATTCTTTGCCATCACAAGTTCGTACAACGGTCAATTTTCTCTTACACTAAATGATCCAACACTTTTAGAAGCAATTTTTATTGCCCTATTTGCACCGATGACAACTTACTTGAAGGATCTTACTCAATCCATAGGTTGGTATGGTGGACTCTCAAAATAAGATTTGGGTTTAAAGGTTTTTGGATGCACAAGTAGTATCTCTACTTAGTGCGGAATTTTTGGCTAGCAAAGATGGGGGCAAGCACCACATGTTAAAGGATCTATGACAATATAACTTCTATGTGAATATGAACAAACATAAATCATTACGTTGTCTTCCTTGTCCAACGTCAACAATTTTGGCATATAATATTTTGATGGGGGCTCACAATCACAAAAGATGTCTAGGATAGTGTATTTGCATTCGAATCTTCTCTTCCCTTATTAATTCTTTCATGAATTGCATCATTGACCAATGCTATGTTTGTCAATCTCCAATAAAATTTTCTACATATACTCTTCCTTATGTGATGTCATTACTTACCATAAAATTAGCATATGATCTTTTTCATTTATTTCCTTTCTTTTTATTGAACATGAAAATAATGAAAACAAAACTCAAACTAAACTTTATTATATATATCTTGCACACGATTACAAAGATAGATCACTAAGCAAACACTCGAAAAGAAAGGATCGAACTAAACTTTTATTCATCTAAAGCAAAAGATAACTATGGATCGAACTAAGATAAGTAAAGGCAAAAGATAGTGGAGGTGATACGATACTGGGGCACCTCCCCCAAGCTTGGCACAAGCCAAGGGGAGTGCCCATACCCGATACTCAGTTTTCCTTTGGTGATGAAGAAGAAGGTGGTGGTGATGAAGTAGAAGGTTTGTCTGCCTTTTTCTCAAACTTATTTCGAAGGTAAAAATTATCTATCCTTAACTCTTCATTCTTCATCTCAAGCTTTATTATCCTCTTGCATAACGCCTCCATGCTTTCATGCTTGAAACGAGGAGGGACTGGTTCATCTTCATCTTCTTCATCGGAGAACCATATATAGGGATAGGTATCCTTGAAGATATTTTTATCTAAAGGCTGATGAGAAACTGGGCACTCCTCCTCGGAATCTTCAGACGACATATTTTCAGATCTGTCAGAAAATAGCAAGGGAAAGAAAACAGAAGATTTCTCTGTGATACGGTGGTCAATAGGTATGGGGAGTATATAAAGATTTTTTATCTTGGGAAACAAGCAAACGGAAGAAAAACGGAGTCCAGAAGGTACCCGAGGTGGGCACAACCCACCTGGGCGCGCCTAGCAAGCCAGGCGTGCCCTGGTGTATTTGCCCACCAGGGGTGCCTTCTTGGTTGTTTCTTATTTTCGTAATTTTTGTTATATTCCAAAACTGACAAAAAATATTTTTGCGGATTTTTCGGAGTCCGTTTACTTACCGTATCACGTACCTCCTCTTTTTCAGTTATTCTGGAGTGTTCCAGAAGGTTTCCTTTATGTGTTCTTCCGGTGTCATAGTTTGGATAATATTGCTTTCAACATTAATGGGCGTATCTGAGATATAATGTTTTATTCGCTGCCCATTAACAACCTTCGGGTTAGTACCATCGGCATTATTTATCTTGATGGCTCCGGATCGATAAACCTCCTCAATAACATAAGGTCCTTCCCATTTGGAGAGGAGTTTTCCTGCAAAGAATCTGAAATGAGAGTTGTACAAAAGAACATATTCTCCAACTTTGAACTCACGCTTTTGGATTCTTTTGTCATGCCATCTTTTAACTTTTTCTTTAAATAACTTGGCATTTTCATAGGCTTGGGTTCTCCATTCATCTAGTGAGCTAATATCAAATAACCTCTTTTCACCGGCAAGTTTGAAATCATAGTTGAGTTCTTTAATTGCCCAATATGCTTTATGTTCTAACTCAAGAGGCAAATGACAAGCTTTTCCATAAACCATTTTATACGGAGACATACCCATAGGTTTTTTACATGTTGTTCTATAAGCCCAAATTGCATCATCTAACTTCTTAGACCAATTCTTTCGGGACCTACTGACAGTTTTTTGTAATATTAATTTTATTTCTCTATTGCTAAGTTCAACTTGACCACTAGACTGAGGATGATAAGGTGATGCAATTCTATGGTTAACATCATATTTAGCAAGCATTTTACGGAAAGCACCATGAATAAAATGTGAACCGCCATCAATCATTAAATATCTAGGGACTCCAAACCTTGGGAAAATGACTTCCTTAAGCATTTTAATAGAGGTGTTGTGATCAGCACTACTAGTTGGAATAGCTTCTACCCACTTAGTAACATACTCAACAGCAACCAAAATATGTGTATACCCATTAGAGGAAGGAAAAGGTCCCATGTAATCAAATCCCCAAACATCAACTGGTTCAACAGCAAGAGAATAATTCATAGGCATTTCCTGACGCTTACCAATATTACCAATTCTTTGACATTCATCACAACATAAAACAAACTTACGGGCATCCTTGAAGAGAGTAGGCCAATAAAAACCAGATTGCAATACCTTGTGAGCACTTCTATCTCCTGCATGATGTCCTCCATAAGCTTCAGAGTGACATTTCCGTAGGATTTGTCCCTGTTCATGCTCAGGTACACAACGTATAATAATACCATCTACTCCTTCTTTATAAAGATGTGGGTCATCCCAAAAGTAATGTCTTAAATCATAGAAGAATTTTTTCTTTTGTTGGTATGTGAAGCTAGGTGGTATATATTTAGCAACAATATAATTGGCATAGTCAGCATACCAAGGAGTGTTATGAGAAACATTTATTGCAGCTAATTGTTCATCAGGAAAACTATCATTAATAGGTTTTGGGTCATCAAGAATATTTTCTAACCTAGACAAGTTATCAGCCACGTGGTTCTCAGCTTCCTTTCTATCAGTGATATGTAAATCAAATTCTTGTAGCAAAAGAACCCACCTAATGAGTCTAGGTTTAGCATCCTTCTTTTCCATAAGATATTCTATAGCAGCATGATCGGTGTGAACGGTCACTTTAGAATCAACAATGTAAGATCTAAATTTATCACAAGCAAACACAACTGCTAAAAATTCTTTTTCAGTAGTAGCATAATTTCGTTGAGCACTGTCCAGAGTTTTACTAGCATAATGAATAACATTTAATTTCTTATCGACTCTTTGTCCTAGAACAGCACCAATAGCATAATCACTAGCATCACACATAATTTCAAAAGGCAAGTTCCAATCAGGTGGTTGAACAATAGGTGCAGAAATCAAGGCTTTCTTAAGTGTTTCAAAGGCTTCTACACAATCATCATCAAAAACAAATGGAACATCCTTTTGTAAAAGATTTGTAAGAGGCCTAGAAATTTTAGAGAAGTATTTAATAAACCTCCTATAGAACCCAGCATGACCGAGGAAACTACGAATACCTTTGATATCTTTTGGGCATGGCATTTTCTCAATTGCATCAACTTTAGCGTTATCCACCTCAATACCTCGTTCAGAAATTTTATGTCCCAAGATAATACCTTCATTAACCATAAAGTGGCACTTGTCCCAATTCAAGACGAGATTAGTTTGCTCACATCTCTGCAAAACTCGATCAAGGTTGCTCAAGCAATCATCAAAAGAAGTTCCTTAAACGGAAAAATCATCCATGAAAACCTCAACAATATTTTCACAAAAGTCAGAGAATATAGCAGTCATACATCTTTGAAAGGTAGCAGGTGCATTGCATAAACCAAAAGGCATACGTCTGTAAGCATAAGTTCCAAAAGGGCAAGTAAAGGTGGTTTTCTCTTGATCAGGTTGTGAGACAGGTATTTGAGAAAAACCGGAATATCCATCAAGAGAGCAAAAATGTGTGTGCTTTGATAGTATTTCTAACATCTGATCAATAAAAGGCAGAGGGTAATGATCTTTTCTAGTAGCTTTATTTAGTTTTCTAAAATCAATTACCATTCTGTTGCCAGTGACAATTCTTTGTGGCATAAGTTCATTCTTATCATTAGGAACAACGGTAATACCTCCCTTTTTAGGGACACAATGAATGGGACTTACCCATCTACTATCAGCTATGGGATAGATTATACCTGCTTCCAAAAGCTTTAGTATTTCTGTTCTTACCACTTCTTTCATTTTAGGATTTAAACGTCGTTGGTGATCAACAACGGGTTTAGCATCAGGCTCCATATTAATTTTATGCTGACAGAGAGTGGGACTAATGCCCTTTAAATCATCAAGAGTATATCCAATGGCAGCTCGGTGCTTCTTCAGAACCTTCAATAATCTTTCTTCTTCATGTTCTGAAAGGTTAGCACTAATAATAACAGGATAAATCTTTTTCTCATCAAGATAAGCATATTTCAAAGTGTCTGCCAATTGTTTTAATTCAAACATAGGATCACCTTTAGGTGGAGGAGGACCTCCTAGAGTTTCAATAGGCAAATTGTGTTTAAGCAGAGGACGTTGTTCAAACAAAATCTTATCTACTTCATTTCTTTCATGCAGATGCATATCATTTTCGTGGTCTAGCAAATATTGTTCTAGTGGATCGGTAGGAGGCACAGCAATAGAAGCAAGACTAATTATTTCATCCTTACTAGGCAATTCTTCCTTATGATGCTTCCTACTAAACTTAGAAAAATTGAACTCATGAAACTCATCACCAAAACTAACACCGACGATTTGTTTCTCACAATCTATTTTAGCATTGACGATGTTCAAGAATGGTCTACCAAAGATAATGGGACAAAATTCATCTTGTGGGGAACCAAGAACAACAAAATTAGTAGGGTATTTTATTTTCCCACACAAGACTTCAACATCTCTAACAATCCCAAGTGGTGTGATGGTGTCCCTATTAGCAAGTTTAATAGTAACATCTATGTCTTCTATTTCAGCGGGTGCTATATCATTCATAATTTCTTGATATAAGGTAAAAGGAATGGCACTTACGCTAGCACCTATGTCGCATAAACCATGATAACAGTGATCTCCTATTTTAACTGAGACAATAGGCTTGCCAACAACGGGTCTATGTTTATCTTTTTCATCGGGTTTGGCAATTCTAGCAGCTTCATCACAGAAGTAAATAACATGCCCATCTATATTTTCAACCAAGAGATATTTAACCATAGCAACACTAGGTTCTACTTTAATTTGTTCGGCAGGTTTGGAAGTTCTAATATAACTTTTGTTGACCACAGCTGAGACTTTAGCATGTTCCTTTATCCTAACAGGGAAAGGTGGTTTTTCAATATAAGCAGTAGGCACAACTAGATCAACATAGTAAATAATAGTTTCATCTTTAGCTATTACTGGTTTTTTAATTTCTTCTTTGATAGGTGGGTGATATTTAAACCACTTCTACTTAGGGAGGTCAACATGAGTAGAAAATGATTCACAAAAGGAGGCTACTATCTCAAAGTCAAGTCCATATTTAGTGCTAAACTTTTGAAAAGCATCGGTATTCATAAAAGATTTAACACAATCATACTTGAGCTTAATACCTGACTCTTTACCTTCGTCGAGTTCCCAATCTTCAGAGTTGCGTTTAATTCTTTCTAAAAGATCCCACCAGAAGTCAATAGTCTTCTTCATAAAGGAACCAGTACAAGAAGTATCAAGCATGGATCGATCATCATGAGAAAGCCGAGCATAAAAATTCTGAATAATAATTTCTCTTGAGAGCTCATGATTGGGGCATGAATATAACATTGACTTAAGCCTCCCCCAAGCTAGAGTGATACTTTCTCCTTCACAAGGCCAAAAATTATATATATAATTCTGATCATGATGAACTAGATGCATAGGATAAATTTTTTGGTGAAATTCCAATTTCAGTCGATTCCAATTCCAAGATCAAATACCATCGCATAGCCTATACCATGCCAATGCTTTTCCCTTAAAAGATAAAGGGAAAACCTTCTTCTTAGCTTCATCTTCGGGTAAACCTGCAAGCTTAAATAATCCACAAATTTCATCCACATATATCAAATGCATATCAGGATGTTCGGTTCCATCTCCTGCATAAGGATTAGCTAGCAGTCGTTCTATCATACACGAAGGAATTTCATAACCAATATTTTCAGTGGGTGCAGTAGGTTGAGGGGTAACTAATTGTGGTTCTGGTCGAGGTGAAGATACCCCGAACAAACCCCTCAAAGGAATGTTCTCCATAGTAACAAGTGACAATAAATTTCAGCATGTAGTAATAATTTTTCCTTACCGATTTCCACTTACCACAACCGCTTCACTCCCCGGCAATGGCGCCATAAAAGAGCCCTGATGACCCACAAGTATAGGGGATCAATCATAGTCCTTTTGATAAGTAAGAGTGTCGAACCCAACGAGGAGCAGAAGGAAATGACAAGCGGTTTTCAGCAAGGTATTCTCTGCAGGCACTGAAATTATAAGTAACGAGTAGTTTGGTAGCAAGATAATTTGTAACGAGTAAGTAACGGTAATGGTAACAAAAGTGCAGCAAGGTAGCCCAATCCTTTTGAGGCAAAGGACAGGCCAAAACTCTCTCTTATGATAAGCAAAGCGTTCTTGAGGGTACACGGGAATTTCATCTAGTCACTTCCATCACGTTGGTTTGATTTGTGTTCGCTACTTTGATAATTTGATATGTGGGTGGACCGGTGCTTAGGTGCTATTATTACTTTAACAAACCTCCTACTTATGATTAACCCCCTCGCAAGTATCCGCAACTACGAGAAAAGTATTAAGAATAAATCTAACCATAGCATTAAACTTTTGGATCCAAATCAGTCTCTTAAGGAATAGCGCATAAACTAGGGTTTAAGCTTCTGTCACTCTCGCAACCCATCATCTAATAACTAATCCACAATGCATTCCCTTAGGCCCAAATATGGTGAAGTGCCATGTAGTCGACGTTCACATGACACCACTAAGGGAATCACAACATACATATCATCAAAATATCAAACACATATCAAGTTCACATGATTACTTGCAACAAGATTTCTCCCGTGACCTCAAGAACAAAAGTAACTACTCACTAATGATAATCATGCTCAAGATCAGAGGGGTATTAAATAGCATAAGGGATCTGAACATATAATCTTCCACCAAATAAACCATATAGTAATCAACTACAAGATGTAATCAACACTACAAGTCACCCACAACTACCAATCTATAGTTCCGGTACAAAGATTGAACACAAGAGATGAACTAGGGTTTGAGAGGAGATGGTGTTGTTGAAGATGTTGCTGGAGATTGCCCTCCCCAAGATGGGAGAGTTGTTGGTGATGATGATGACGATGATTTCCCCCTCCGGGAGGGAAGTTCCCCCGGCGGAATCGCTCCGCCGGAGAGCAAAAGTGCTCCTGCCCAAGTTCCTCCTCGAGACGGCGGCGCTTCGTCCCGAAAGTCCTCTCCTTATTTTTTCTAGGTCAAAATGACTTATATACCAGAAGAGGGGCACCGGAGGTGGGCCGAGGAGGGCACAACCCACCAGGCGCGCCCAGGTGGGTTGTGCCCACCTGGTGGGCCCCCTCTGGTAGTTATTTGCTCCAATAATTCTTATTTATTCCATAAAAAATCCTCGTGAAGTTTAAGCTCATTTGGAGTTGTGCAGAATAGGTAGCCTGACGTAGCTTTTTCAGGTCCAGATTTCCAGTTGCCGGAATTCTCCCTCTTTGTGTGAACCTTGCATATTATGAGAGAAAAGGCATTAGAATTACTCTAAAAAGCATTATTATGCATAAAAACATCATAAATAACAGTAGGAAAACATGATGCAAAATGGACGTATCAGTGCACTATAGAAGTACAGTACATCGCACTACTAGTTGAGAAAGTAGTACTACTACTGCTACAGTACTACATAGTAAATAATAGCCTCACCATCGCGGGGCACGAGGCACTACCACTATGCGTGCCCGCATAATAACTTCCTTAGCGAAGGGACGAGGCCCTGCGGTTACGCTCTTATCTCCTCCTCGTCAATTCCCCTCCCCCCGAAGAGACCAACGCAGTTCGTCGCTGCTCCCATGGATTCGCCAAGCGGTTCTCCTCCTCGTCGGGACTGGGAGACCTTGGACGACGATCCTCTGGGAGAAATCGCACGCCGCTCCGACGTCCTCACCGCCGCAAGACTCGGTGCTTCCTGCACCAACTATTTTAAGACGGTGCTTAAACAGGCTTGGGAAAAGGCCATGCTTGTTGATCTTCCATGCATCCTCGAGGAGAAGGTTATTCTATGGGATAATCCATCGAACAGTCCACTGCTCCCTAGCCATGGTTGCACGTTGACTCCGCTAGAGTTGCCGACATTGAGAGGTAGTCGGATTTTATCCGATGAGCAGGTCAGTCATGGAGTTTGATCATGTAGTGTATATTCTAAATATAGTACTTAGTTATTCCATCCCGTAATTTCTCCACTGCCCACCGTCTTATATATAGGTCTGGGTTGGTGCCAACGAAGATTGGCTTGCATACCTCCGGCCGGATACCACCATCATTTTGCACAACATCCACAGCAGTGCGGCCGTTCCCGTAGACCCCTTCTCCACCATTGGGATCGGCCTTTCGGACTGGCTGGGCTTGAATACGTATGATGATGCCTACATGAGATTGAAGAAGATAGCAATTGCGGACCCGCCGACAAAGCGACGCGGCTACGACGATTACTATCTCATCGTGGTGTTCGACATAAGGATTGCCATCAATACAAAAGGTAGTAACGGCAGAGGCTGGCAACATGTTGGTCGCGGCAGATTTGTACCCCTACACGTTCGAATACGCCGTGTGCCATGTAGGCCACATCTTCGCGGTGACAAGCCAGGGGACTTGTTTCATCTGGTTGACATCCTACGCTACGGGAGATTACAAAGGGAATGCACAAACCATCATTTGCATCCCTAACGGTACTCCATTATTTTGCAGGGACCAGTCATCCCCAGATCAAAATAAGATCACCGATCCTGGATGTGCATTTGCATCTGCGATTCGGTCTAACCTGGAACCTTGTAGCTGACTTTGGCATATTGGGATCAACTATCTTAGCAGTCGTTACCCATGGTACCACTCATGTGCAACATGGTCACACAATCTACCACGATCGGACCGTCACCATCTACCCAGGTATTCCATTTTCTCATTGTTGTGTGTTAGAGTAGTAGTACTTGTTAGTTATTTTCTTTTCTTGACTGGGACATGTTTACTGTACTAGTACTACAATTTAGTATTATATTTTTTTAACCCTCTCGCCTTCTCTTTCATTGTAGTACTACTTACTAGTACTAGTACTTTTTACCTTGGAGGACGCGTATAGCTAGCTAGGCCCTTGAAGACTTGAACCCACTAGCTCCCACCATTTTTGTTTTTCCATGTCTTACTATCTCATCCATGTAGCCAAGAGTGGCTATATATAATAAGCCGGTTATTTTACTTCCTCTATACCGGAGTAGTACTATTTGCTGCATAATATTACTGACCGCCATATTTGAGCACAACATTATTATGCATGGACCTTGACCATGTACGTCACCATGTGTCCAGATCTGAGATGCCGCGTGTACTAGATGAACGGCGCCGAGTTCGACCCCCGTGATGCTATGTGGATGCCGAGGAACACTCTTGGAGAGTACTCGCTTTTCATTGGGGACAGCTACCCCATTGTGAAGCGGATGCCACCTTCCGTGCATGACACTGAAGGCCTGCCATCCATGAAGCATGGTTGTGTCTTCAGTGCACACCGCCGGATGAACGACATGCTGGGACATGCTATCCCTGATTTACGCCGCTTCAGCTTGGATGAGTCTCCATCGTGTGGAACCGGACTAGAAAGCTGCGACAATGATTCCCGTTGCCCACCGCTATGGATCGTGCCATCTATGAAGAACACCTGGGACTGGAACCTGGAGGAGGACATGGAGCCCATCTATAACGTGTAAGTGGAGTATGGTAAATTGTGAATGGTAGCGCTGTGAATATATGTAGGCTAGTCGTGCACAAATTTATCACATGAAGTGGACATGAACTTGTGTGGCATACTGGCATTTTTCCTTTAGAATTTATTACTAGTAAATGTGTTATGTGTACATGCAACTTGTGTGGCTGTTGCACGGGCTCCAACATGCTCTATGAGAAAAAAAAGGTGGCACAGCTTTGGATATAGGTGACGTGGCGGCATCATACAGTAGCATCGTTCGCTATAGTTGTAGTACTCCTACTAGGACGACAACTCCTATAAAACCTTGCGCTTGGCTCTTTGCCTCTTCAGGAGGTTCAACAGTTCGTACTCCTGTGAACCTTGCAGTTGGCTCTTCGCCTCTTCGGAAGGTCCAACAATGATGATACTACAGTACAATATGCTTCTGGCAATCTGACACCAAATGAACTGGTGCACATCCACCGCGAGGGCGAGGGCGAGGGAGAGGGCACTGTAGTCAAAACCCTCTCCTTGTCCTGCGAGCCACCGCATGCGTGGGCGAGGGAGAGGGCGTAGGCGTACGTAGTAAGCAAGCTTCTCCTCGTCCTATGAGCCACCGCGCGTGGGCGAGGGAGAGGGCGTAGTAAGCAAGCTTCTCCTCATTCGGCGAGTTGACGGGACACATCAAAGTAGTACTAGTCCATACTGCGTCCTTTCCGGTTAATATGGCTTAATTTGAAACGAGAAAAATACACTGTCGGTCAACGTATGTAACAATACGCTCATTACGGTCACTATATAGTTTTGCGGTGATTATACGGTCACTAGCTCACCGTAGAGCACCGTATTGCACCCTACTGACCGGCCAGATAGTCGACGTGGCACTTTGTTGACTGGTTAAATTGACACCTGGTTTATGGGTCCCACCTGTCAGTTGGCAGACCAAAGAAATCAGTTAAACAAAACTTTACGCAGGCGCGACTGGAGTCCAACCCTTGCGCGCGAACCACCCTGGCTGTGTATGTGAGTGCATGCACGTGTACTCCCTCGGTCTGTGAAAAACTGTACATCTAGCATTAGAAAATTTTCCAACAAAGAGTGTACATCTACACTTCCAATGCACTTAGCCTTTAATCTAATTGATATTGATTGACTAATGCACCAACTTGTGCTCTAGCTATAGGCTACATGTCTATCCTTAATTACAGCATGCAACAACCTTCATTTAATCTTCTTCCCTCAATGGTCGCATGCACACATAAGTCTGCTACTTTTGGGCGTTAATTATGCCATGAAGTTCCGGTTCCTCTTGGTCAATGTGTAAATCTCTATATGTACAGTCTTTCATGGACGGAGGGAGTAGGTTGAGCACTTGAGCGTGAGCGTATGTTTTGCGCCGTGTGCTGTGTGCCGCATGGATGCGTGAGTGTTGCGTGCGTGCATGTGTACGTGTGAGTGTTGCATGTTGCATGCATGCATGCATGAGGCTTTTACTCCCTCCCATTGACATGTTCATATTTCAAGCTTCATTAAAATGTTGCATGCAAGAATTAAGACAAAACTCACCAATGCGTGTAAAAGTTCTGGTCATTTGTTCCTCACGCATGCATTCCAATTAATACGTTCGTAAACACAATTTTCTTGAGGAAAACAAGCCCATTATTGAGTACTTTCGGAAAAAAAATTCTTCGGGCACTCATCATTTACTACTACCTTGGTTGATGATTTTTTAATTGACCTGTATATAAACCTCCATCCTGGTTTAATGGTCCCCTTCGTACTTAGTGTAAAATTTTGATCGTAAATTTAACTAACAAAGTGTCAATGCATCTCATAAAAAACTATACCATTAAAAACTATGTTCAAATACGAATCTAGTGATATGGTTTTTGGTGACATGCATTAACATTTTATTAGTTAAATAGATGGTCAAAGTTTGACACAAAATACTACTAGTACTCCTACATTATTGGCGCCGGGTGCCTTGGCCAATGTTTCATCTTGTTGGACAGGATGAGAGTAGAGGCATAGGGATACTGTAGATAGTAAGTCTTGGCGATCCATTATTCCCCATCTCGGTCAGAGAGAACTATTCAACTAGTCTTCACAGTGAAGTGACAATACACGCTGCAGCAGATGGGACACTTAATTAATAAGCTGAACCAGCGTGTTGGTGTTACTAAATCAGCCTTACCCAGTACTGCCATCATGTTTGCCAGTGGAGTACACTTCCGCAAATACGCCTACGCACCTCTCTCTTCCATTAACTGACATATGGGACCTCTTAAGGTAGACCCACATGTCATCGGCTTAACTATTTACACTCCGAAGGACGGTATATCCTGGTAGTAGTACTAGTAGAATTGAGATTTAATGCACTTTCTTCCCCGTCTTTCCCTCTTCTTCCTCCTCTCTTCTTCTTCATCCTCTCTTCCCTATCGTCGGCTGCACACCATTTCCCCCGCTCACTACTCGCCCACCTGCGCCATTTTCCTTGGTAGCTCACGCGTACCATATCCCCACCCCGCTACTTGCTCGCCACACACGCCATCTTCTTCGCTCGCCTGCCCGAAACCACTTCCCCGCTCGCTCGCAGGCACCGAAAACCCCAATCACTCAGCGCCCTAAAAAAACCTATGGCAGAACCGACTGACACGCAGAGCCGTGATTGGAATTCCCTCCCCGATGTTCTCTTGGAGCAGATCTGTAATCGTATGGACCTGCTCAGCACCGTGCGTCTGGCTGCATGCTCGGTGTCTTTGTACCGTCTACTCATCTGCAACCGGCCGGCCCTTTTCAAGACACCCTACTTGCTGATGCCCGATCCTCGCAGGTGGCCCAGACACCGACTTGACGATCTTACAGAGGTTGTCGTGGTGCCCCTCGACATGCTACCACTACCCATCCACCTGTCCTTCATGCACGGCCACTACTGGGCGGGCATGAAGGCCAACCGGATCGTCCTCATGCACCAATCCGGTCCATGGCGTCTCGTGGATATCTACACCCAGCGAGAGATCACCCTTCCATCGTTGGATACCGCCGGCATCGAGCCTCGCGGCCCGCCGGACACTCTTGCCTACTACGCACGAGACGCGTCGAGCTTTTGGTGCGACCTCCGTTTGCTGAAGGTTGTAATCTGCGAAGTGCCCACACCATCAGAAGACTACATGGATTACAAGCTCATTGCCTTGTTCGACATGGTATTAGTCTATCTAGAATCTAGTCGCCATACATGGTTATGGCTCATCATCAATCCTGTTGAGCCTCCATTTCTATCTGATGCTATAGTGCACGATGGCATCGTTTACGCGGTCGACGCACAGATTGGCTTCCTATACTGGTGGAATCTATCGTCGTGTAATTGTTCTATCTCATCTCATCTTTACCTTATGAATACGACTGCCTGTTGATTGTTAGAAATTTAGAATAGATAGTATGTCTATAACCACATCATTGCTATATGTTCCTCTCATTTCCTAGATTTTTATGACCACACATGTTATTGTTAGAGTTGATATGAGAACAATTGGCATCTAATGATTGTTAGAATAGATATTATGAATATAACCTCATGATTGCTATATGTTACTCTCATTTCCAAGATTTTTATAACCACGCATGTTATTGTTAGAGTTGATATGAGAACAGTAGTAACTGCTATGGTAGAATATGAGTAGGCCAAGTCATAGCTGTTTTCCTGTCATTTTTACATGATGTTTGAACCATGACATATTGCTAGAATATGAAAGCCATTGGCTTAATTTTTTTAACTAGGGGTATGATTATGACCACGGCATTGCAATTCTCTGTCTATGATCTATGTCACTGTTATAATAATCTTAATTCCACTCATACTCTGAACATGATTGTATATTTTTGTCCTTTTGGTCTCCAATTTGATTTGTTGCAGCAGACTTAAATGCGCTGGCCTTCATAATTCCAGGACCTGGAAATATACAAGTCAATGGGTGGTGGTTTATCGGTCATTCAACTGACGGCGGTCATTTGATGCTCATTCGCACGTACCAAATTGACCAAACCATTTCATCAAACCACATGCAGTACAATGCCTGGGGCGTTCGTGACTGTGATGGCTATGGCTGCTTCGTGTTCGAGAAAGATCCCAGATCTGTTGGCCCAGGCGTATTCAACTAGAGGTGGGTTTACAGCCTCGGCAACCACTCCATGTTCCTCGGGCTCAATTATCCGATCATCCAACCAATCATCGATCATATCACCGACGATGATTACCGTGCTATGCAACTTCCATTCGCTAGGGGGAACTGTGTTTACACATCGTACCATGGGTTTCATGAATCACCCTATCCAGAGATTCGTCGACACAGCTTGTCTTTGCCAGATAATCTTCAGTGTGTGAAAGGCATCAAGCTTCCAAGCGATGAATGGCTTTTGCAAACCCGACATGAGGCGATGTGGTTCATGCCAACAGCAAATATGCACAACTTGATTCGTAGTGATATCTAGACTGAGCCATGTATCCTGCTGCTGTAGCATGACCCTCTTTTGTTGGATATTATGTACTGTAGTTAGTTTGAAGGATAGATACCTTTCTGGGATCAAGTGCATCCTAACTCACCTGCCTAGGATGTACTGATAATGATGATGGAGATGCTGTGCAGAAGCCATATATATATCAATTAGGCTTCAAGTGCGTACTTGTTGGTGAAAGTGTTGTCCAATGGGAATTATATTTTGTATTACTCATGTAGCCTACAAAGTCTATCGCACAGCCTTGTAACTTCATACTCCATTTCTAAATTTGTACTAGTCCTCTATATCGTATATTGCGCTAGTCGTACTACTACCTCCCTCCTGGTTTATTGGTCCCCTTCGTAATTTCTGTCAAATTTTGACCATAAATTTAACTAACTAAATGTTAATGCATGTCACAAAAAATTATATCGTTGGATTTGTATTTGAACATAGTTTCCAATGGTATAATTTTCGGTGACATGCATTGACATTTTGTTAGTTAAACCTATGGTTAAAATGTGACACTAAATACGACTAGTAAGTAGTACAGTGGTAGTATTAGTATATATCGGTCAAATTATTCATCATGTCCTCACATTGAATTGACGTGACAACACGCTGCGCATGAGGTGACACAAGAGTCTCGGCGGTGTGTTTGGTTCACCAAAGTGAGCCTCACCCCTCTCGTACTATAATAGCACTCTCGCATTCTCTACAAAATCACTCTCCCATTCTCTCCCAGTCTCCCCGCCTCCCAGCCGCCGCCTTATTTCGATCCATTTGGTACGATGAGCGATGAGCTACTAGAGTTGCTATACTTCATTGCAAGTAGTCAAAAGGAAGACGCTGAAAAATCGATCTCAACAAGGATGCTCTTCAAGCTAGCCGGATGAAGGAAGGAACCAGCGAGGCCGCTCCTGTGAGTATTCGTCCCGTCGCCCTGTATTATGATTTCGATCTTTATGGGGGTTTTCAAGTCTTTAGAGTCTACATGTAGTAATGAAGCCGAGACCCCAGTTTGTTCAGGTATTGTGGACTTCAAGTTTGGATTACCACTTATCTGTCAAAATCTTTCATCATTTACTTAAAACATTTGATTGATCATACATTGAGTACAATTTAACTGGAATTAACCGATGCAAGTCCAAGAAGGATTGGCCGGTGTTGCCGGCTGGCGTCAAGTTCGATCCCACGGATCAGAAGCTGATCGAGCACCTTGAGGCCAAAGTGAGTGCTGATAGTGCGAGATCTCACCCTCTCATCGATTTGTTCATACCAACCTGTCGGCGTACGACACCTATGGGATCCGAAGGACCCCTTTACGGTTCGGCAGGGGGAGAGGTATGCACAAAGAGTAGAACTGATGATCAACGTGAGGGGATTTTTACCCAGGTTCGGGCCGCTGATCTGCGTAAAACCCTACTCCTGCTTTAGTTTATTATCAATGTCTTCGTCCCAGTTCTTGGAGTGCTTGCAATGAACAGTGTGTTCGTGTAGCAGCTACGCATGCAGAATGGGCCAAGAGAGTTCTCTCTCCCTGTAGCAGTTGCCTTGGGCCTCCTTTTATATGCTCAAAGGGGTCACCACAGTGGCAAACTGTTGATATGCGAGGTGTAAAGTAGCTACAGGGTTATCATACCTAACCACTGACGGTTTAGGACCAATGCATTTAAGGCATCATGAGGTGTCCGTTTAGGTGTCCTTACTTTCTTGGGGATGGAAAAAGGGGCCATCCCATCAGCACCGCTTAAGCTCGCCTTCACTAGCGCCTCGCCACGCATCCAGAGATGGGACCAGAATAGCAGGCTAGTTGCTGCGCTGGAGCGGTGGCACAGTGGCGGAACCTTGCCGGATGCAAATCTTGCCAGGCTCCGCAGGCTACCCCGGCAAGATCTTGCCGGGGGCCGAGCCCCTGATCTCCAGTTCTCCTTATCTTCTGATCCTTGGCCTGAATGTCTCTTTGATAATCTTGGATTAATCTTCAGCTGTTCCCCCGACAAGCCTTGCCACAGGTATGGCTACAACTGCCCGTGCACAAGTATGGGGTACTAAAGGCCCAATATTTAGTACACCGACACAACCATCGACAGCGAGCACGGCATATGCTACACCCATCCTGAGAAACTTCCAGGTGAGACACCGATCGGCCGTCTACTTGCACAAACATATTCCTTTGTTTATAGCTCTATTTTTCTTTTTAGACACAGACCTGGTGAAGCAATTACAATTTGACAGTTAATAAAAAGTGAAACAAGTGACTGCAACATGCCAAAGATGTTATGAAAATGCCAACTACGTACACTAAAACCTGTATTCGACAATACTACAGGTATCACACTGAGTGGCCTAAGCAAGCATTTCTTCCAGCGCAACTCCAAGGCGTTCAAAAGGGGCATGCGGACGCGTCGCAAGATACAGTCGGAGTGCGGCATGCACGCGATGTGGCACAAGACCGGCAATACCTTGTCGGTGATGGTCAACGGCCGACAGACGTGCAGCAAAAAGGTTCTGGTGCTGCACACCAACAAGAACTTCGACCAGCAGAGGACCAACTGGATGATGCACTAGTACCACCTCGGGGACCTGGAGCAAGAGAAGGGGCAGGAGCTGGTCCTCTGCAAGAATTTCTACCAGACGAACACTAGGGCCAGGACTAAAAAGATTATAAGTCAGTTTGGTATTGGTACTTGTACTACCTGGTCGTCTGCAAGTTGGTAATGTTGTTAAGGATCTTTCGGTATGAACTTGGCATTTGCTTCCAACCATCATGTCAAGGGTCGACGTGGATATAAAGCTGAATCATTTGTTTCGAAATGAGTTTCCAGGCACCTGGTTTTTATTTGATGGGTAGCATAAGCACCTGCCGTTCGAATTCGCAGTTCTCCAAATTTTTTACATCTTCGAAGTACGCAGGGGATCCATCTGGTTTCACAGGCTGATAGTTGGACGCAGCACGTCGGAACTGGGTTGTGGCATGCCAAGCCCAGCTGCAAATTGTTAAAAGAGAGGAGCGATGGATTTGGGCCTTCCAGAACAGTTAAGTGTCGCGACCTCGATCGTGAAGCACCTCCCATGGACTAAAAAAAGGCCTAGTCCATTATTATTAGTTGAAATATGTAAAATATTCCATAATGAAAAGAAATATGTAAAATGCAATGAATTTAGTCTGCTTTCACTGAAAACCATCCGATTTGCATGAAATTCGTTCGTGGAACCACAAGATGCCTGTCCACACAGAGCCTAACCGCACGGAACCAGCAGGTCCATGGCCGTATGCAAGCAAGTGCATGCACTTATTATCATGATGGAAAAATAATGCTGACGTCTGAGAGGTGAAACCCATGAAGTTTTCAATGTAGTCAATAAACGAGAGGATTCTGCAAGTACAGACTGATAACTGGGATCCAGCACGTATATTGTTTTTTCAGGTCGAGCAAGTTTCAACTTGACTATAGACTGCCAAGGCTTGGTTTTGTTTTTAACAGGCCCAGCCCATGACGACAACGGGGCACAAAGATCGAGCAGGTATCAACTGGCCTCTGGCCCGCCAGCCTTAGTTATATTTTCTCTTAGAACATCCGCAGGCAGTTTTTTTACTGAATCAAACACACAGCCCAGTTCTATTTTCCTCTTGAAACGCCATGTCCTACTTCCGTTTTCTAATCTCTACCTATAGTTTTACTAGTTCATATACACATATTATTATATTGAAAATACATAAAGTTCCCGTTTCATCTTTACATCCTTATTTTGTTGTTGTTGTTGTTTTCCCTCCCAGCCCTGTTTTTTTTTTACCACTGGTTTTCCCTAAAACCAACTCAATTGTCCCACGTCTTATTAGCTTACAAAAACAAAACGATATTTTATTTGGCAAATCAATAAGTTCTTAAAAATAAATGTTTATCATTTCTGGATTAAAACAATTCAGACTCCACCGAAATATGCAAAATAAGGTTGAACTTTTTTACCGTGGTCCTTGGCAGAAAATGGGCTGTAATAAATTCCTTAAGAATTAGCAAATGTGCTGCAAATTATTAAAAAAATAGCAAATGGGCTCTATGTTGTCTGCCACACATTTGGAGGCTGACTTGTGGGCCTACTAAGTTCATGCGTACACAAGGTTTCTGAAAAAAAAGAAACATAGTCAACAATCGACTCTACCAGCGTCACACCATTAGATGTCAATCTAACGGCAATCGTGCTTCTTCAGTCTCTGATCTTCCTGCTCCAGCCGCCCAAACCAGCGCCGGCGGAACCGCCTACTCCTGCCTCCCATTGCTGGTTGTGTTGCCGGGCAGGCTTCACGGCCCCACCATACTCGCATCCCTGGCCTGGCTATCCCTCTACTCACCCACACTTCCTGTTATTCTCCGGCGACGGCAGCCTCACACTACGGCCAAACAAGTAAACCCTCGTACCCACTCCGCGTGGGAAACAACTGCCGAGTCTTCCTCGGCTCTGGGTCGTTCCCTTACTTGGCCTCGCCGTCGTCCACCGCCTTGGTGCTCTCGGCACGGCGTGGTCAACGAACGACATCCATCGGAAGAGGACTGTACATGGAGAGGCTGACAGCTGGGTCCACGGCCGCACGCAAGGAAGTGCCTCCTTTTTTGTGAGTAGGAAGTGCCTCCTTATTACGCGCAAAATAATGATTCCTCCTCCTGGCAGCTGGGACCGACCGGAAGGGCCTCTGTATTTCGCAAAAAAAAAAACATTCCCCCCACTGACAGCTCGGATCCACCAGCTATTACGCACAAAAATAATGAATACCCCTGCTGCTAGGTCCGTCCCACCTTATTTGGAGGCTGACTTGTGGGCCTACTAAGTTCACGCGGACGCAGGGCTTTGTCAACTTAGTCAATATAAACGATTCTAGCTGCGGTGACCATACGATGTCCATCCAACGGTCATCGTGCTTCTTCAACCTCTGGTCTTCTTGCTCCAGCCGCCCAAACCAGCGCCGGCCGTGCCGCCTACTCCTGCCTCCCGTGGCCGGCTGTGCTGCCACGCAGGCCTCACCGCCCCACCCTACTCCCACCATTGGCCAGGCCTTCCCTCTACTCACCGACACCCCCTGTTATTCTCCGGCGACGGCAGCCTCAAATCGCAGCCGAAGCAGTCAACCCTCGTACTCCCCTCCTCGTGGGCATCCACTGCTGCGTATTCCCCGACTCCGAGTCGTTCCCTTCCTAGGTCGCGCCGTCGTCCACCACCTTGGTGCTCTCGGGCGGTACAGCGTCGTCAATGTGGTCAACGAACGACAGCCATCAGAAGAGGACTGTACGTGGAGACGCTGACAGGTGGGTCCATGGCCGCACACAAGGAAGTGCCTCCTTATTACGCGCAAAATAATGATTCCTCCACCTGACAGCTCGGACCTACCGGAAGGGCCTCTGTATTTCACGGAAAAAATGTTCCCCCCTGATAGCTGGGACCCACGGGCTTTATCTTCGCATGGAAGGAACTGCCTTCTTACCCCCTGACAGCTGGGACCCACCAGGTTGAAGCGAAGGTAGCGTTATCTGTCCTGCCGCGAACGTGTACATACATAGCGGTCGATCGGTCTCTCTGCAGCGATGTACCATGGCCGAGTAAGGAGCAGCACGTGTTGAAGTAGAGGCGCTGATGTAGCATGTCACGCAGTCCCGTCTATATCGTGTACACATACATACGGCTACGGTAGCAAGATAGTAAATACGGCTACGTACATACATACGGGCGGGGTCTCTAACGCGTACAGCGACATCGTCCTGTTCATCGGCAGCCAACCAGCTGGGTCGGAACAGAGTAAACAGCGTTGCGTGTTCATCGGGAGCCAACCGGCTTGGACGGAATAGCCGAAACGAGGTCTGGCGTATCGCAGAACGGAGGAAACAGCCTTCTGTTCGACTGTGTACGGTCGATACGGGGTCCCGTTCATCGGTAAGGGTCTGGCGTATGATGTTGGCTTGAACTATGTCGGTATTTCCCCAAAGAGGAAGGGATGATGCAGCACAGCAACGATAGGTATTTCCCTCAATGATGAGACCAAGGTTATCGAACCAGTAGGAGAACCAAGCAACACTACGTAAACAGCACCTGCACACAAAGAATAAATACTTGTAACCCGACGTGTTAAAGGGGTTGTCAATCCCTTTCAGGTAACGGCGCCAGAAATTGGCAAACAGATGGGAGATAAATTGTAGTAGATTGGATAAATAGATCGCGAATAAAATAAAGTAAATCAAAATATTTTTGGGTTTTTAGAAATATAGATCTAAAAATAAAAGTGGCAAATAAATAAAAAGGCAAATAGCAAAATAGATCTGAAAATATATGATGAGAAAATAGACCCGGGGGCCGTAGATTTCACTAGTGGCTTCTCTCGAGAAAAATAGCATACGGTGGGTAAACAAATTACTGTTGGGCAATTGATAGAACTTCAAATAATTATGACGATATCCAGGCAATGATCATTATATAGGCATCACGTCCAAGATTAGTAGACCGACTCCTGCCTGCATCTACTACTATTACTCCACACATCGAACGCTATCCAGCATGCATCTAGTGTATTAAGTTCATGGAGAAACGGAGTAATGCAATAAGAACGATGACATGATGTAGACAAGATCTATTTATGTAGAAATTGACCCCATCTTGTTATCCTTAATAGCAACGATACATACGTGTCGGTTCCCCTTCTATCACTGGGATCAAGCACCGTAAGATCGAACCCATCACAAAGCACCTCTTCCCATGGCAAGAAAAATCGATCTAGTTGGCCTAACTAAACCAAAGATTCGAAAAAGAAATACGAGGCTATAAGTAATCATGCATATAAGAGATCAAAAGACTCAAATAACTTTCATGGATAAAAACATAGATCTGATCATAAACTCAAAGTTCATCGAATCCTAACAAACACACCGCAAAAAGAGTTACATCAAATAGATCTCCAAGAGACCATTGTATTGAGAATCAAAAGAGAGAGAGGAAGCCATCTAGCTACTAACTACGGACCCGTAGGTCTACAATGAACTACTCATGCATCATCGGAGAGGCACCAATGAGGATGATGAACCCCCTCCATGATGGTGTCTAGATTGGATCTGTGGTTTCTGGAACTTGCGGTGGCTCGAATTGATTTTTGTCAACTCCCCTAGGGTTTCTAGAATATTGGGGTATTTATAGAGCAAAGAGGCGGTGCGGGAGGTGGCCGAGGTGGGCACAACCCACCTGGGAGCGCCTTGGCCCCCAGGCGCGCCCTGGTGGGTTGTGCTCTCCTCGGAGCCCCCCTCAGGTACTTTCTTGGCCCAACTTGTGTCATCTGGTCAAGAAAAAATCACCAAAAAGTTTCGCTGCGTTTGGACTCCGTTTGGTATTGATTTCATGTGTAGTAAAAAACAAGCAAAAAACAGCAACTGGCACTGGGCACTATGTCAAAATGATATAAAGTTGCTATAAAATGATTGTAAAACATCCAAGAATGATAATATAACCAGCGTACCGCAAAACAGAGGAAACAGACTTCTGTTCGAGTGCCTACGGTCGAAACGGGGTGCTGTTGATCGGGAGGGGTGTGGCGTACCGCAAAACGGAGGAAACGGACTTGTGTTGGAGCGCCTACGGTCGAAACGGGGTCCTGTTCATCGGGAGCGGTGTGGCGTACCGCAAAACGGGACTCCACGGGCTACTGTTCATCCACCGTCGACTTCCTCCAGCCTCCACCTGCTACTATTCATCCACCATCGACTTCCTCATGTCTCCACCAGCTACTGTTCATCCACGGGGTCCTGTTCATCCAGCCTCCACCGGCTACTGTTCAACCAGCCCTCCACGGGGGTCCTGTTCATCCAGCCTCCACCGGCTACTATTCAACCAGCCCTCCACGGGGTCCCTCCACCGGCTACTGTTCATCCACCCCCACCTCCTCAATCGGGATCCTGTTCATCCAGTGGCAACGGCCTCTACTACCACGGGATCCTGTTCATCCAACCCCCACCGGGGACTGTTCATCAAGAGGCAGCTTCGATCGGCTTCAGTTAGCAGCAGTAGCGAAGGAATCACTCGGGTTCTATTAACAGCAAGGGATCGATCGGGGTTCAGTAACGTAGCTAGTGCAATCGCTTGGGTTCAGTTAGATCCCAACGCCTCGCTCAGGTTCAGTTAGAGCGCAACGCCTCGCACACACGCGCGTACGTGTACGAGAGAAACGCGCAAACCTCCGTGCATCGCTCGGCCCCGACCACACACCGTAACCGGGAACTCCCCAAAAATTTCCTCGCCCTCGCTTCTACCACAATTTTTACGTCATGGACGGCCCAAAGAATGTCATGCAGGTGCGTCTCTGGCCCTCCCAGGACGAAAAGCCCATTTTCTGTCATGATTTTTTGTCATAGAAGTAGGAGCCCACCACATCTATGATGATACCGGGTTTTGTCACAATTATCGTCATAGAAGTGTCATAAGCATGATAGAAAAAAATTTCGTTCGGCCCAAAATGTCATGGATGTGGCTTTTTTTTAGTGATATAGGTTGTTCACCTAGTTGCATATCTAGACAACCTATTGTTGCTAATCCTAATTTGTTAAGAAAAGCTAAATTGGTAGTTGCCTATTCACCCCTTCTTGTCAACCATATCGATCCTTTCGCCCATCTCTTACTGATACCAAATAAAATCGAGTTTTTTTTCTTGGGAAAACTTCCGATCTATTCATTTTCAATCATGATAGTACAATGAACACTGGAAATAATAAAAAATTACATCCAGATCCATAGACCACCTAACAATGACTATAAGCACTGAAACGAGTCGAAGGCGCACCGATGTCATCGCCCCTCCCTCGCTGGAGCAGGGCAAAACTTATTGTAGTAGACAATCGGGAAGTCGACGTGCAAAGGCACCATAGGACCAACGCAACAGAACAAAAACCACCGTCGATGAAGAGTAACATAGATCATAAGGATCCAACTTGAAGACACACTGATACGTCTCCAACGTATCTATAATTGTTTATTGTTCCATGCTATTATCACTACAGGAATCAGCTTCTTTGCCATCTACCATGGCACACGGCAAAGGAACCAAAAGCAGACGGCAAACCTCTTTGCTGTCTGCCGCTGACGGCAAAGGTGCCCGGCAAAGAAAGCTACGGTAAACAGGTTCTTTGTCGTCTCCTTCCTCAAAGTGGACGGCAAAGATCCTTTGCCGTCGGTGGCAGACGGCAAAGAACCTGGATGGCAAATAACAGGCATTAGCCACGTTAGGTGGCTAATAGGGGGCTTTGCCGTCTGCCACCGACGGCAAACATGCCCTCCCCTTTGCCGTCTGCTATCTGACATCAGCCATGCATCATGCCCCCCCAGCCTTTGTCGTCTGCCACCGACGGCAAACTCCCACAGCCTTTGCCGTCTGCCATAGACGGCAAAGTAACCAAATGGGTCAGCTCCCAGATTGCACAGGTTGCTGCCACATGGCCTCTTTGCCGTCTGTGGCAGACGGCAAAGGCCTCTTTGCCGTCGGTGGCAAATGGCAAAGTGCCTATATTGTTACTGTTTTTTCTGTTTTCTGTTATATCCCTGCATTTTCAAAAGACATATATGATATATATAGTTTCAACCTCAAACATAGCCCATGTATCCAACATCTAGCAGTCCATCAATGCAACAGAACACATAGGGTATTAAAAGATCCAATACATACATAGTTTCACGGAGTTCATCCATATATACATACATAGTTTCACATTGTTCATCAATACAAATGAAAACAAAACTAAACACTAGCAGTCCATCAATGCTGCTTCCATGAAGTGAATGAAACCTGCAAAAATGGGAGTAAGAAGTTAGAAGAAGAAAAGAAGAAGACTAGAAGAAGAAGAAGAAAGAAGAAGAAGAAGAAGACTAGAAGAAGAAGACTAGAAGAAGAAGAAGAAGAAGAAGAAGAAGAAAGAAGAAGAAGAAGAAGAAGAAGAAGAAGAAGAAGAAGAAGAAGAAAGAATAAGAGTAGAAGATGGAGAAAAAAGAAAGAGAGAAAAAGGAAGAATAAGAAGATATTTTCTTCTCTTCTTTTCTCATCTTTCTTCTTCCCTTCTATCTTTTTATCATTTTCCTTCTCATCTCATTCTTCTTCATTTATTCTTTCTTTTTCTTCTCTTTCTTCTTCTATTCTTTCTTTTTCTCCTCTTCCTTGTTTTTCTTCTTCTTTTTCCTTATTTGTGTCATTTTAGAGCTAACTTAGGTAATTAGCATTTTTGAGCTAACTAAGCTTATTATTTCAATTTGGAGGAAAATAAGGTAAGTATAGGTCATTTTTGTGCTAACGTAGGTGATGATGCCATTTTTTAGCCAACTTAGGTAGGTATAGCTCATTTTTTATCTAACTTAGGTAATTATGCCATTTTGGAGGAATATAAGCTAAGTATATGACATTTATGAGAGAACCAAGGTTATTATGCCATTTTTGAAATGAATAAGCTATTTATGAGAGAACGAAGCTAAGTATGCTTTTGTTAAGCAAAACACTAGAGAAAACTTACCGTCATCACAACAAATGCGATCAAGATCGCAACTAAGGTAACAATTGATCCAACGGCATAATGATACCAAGCCTCATTATCAATGGCATATTTTCTAATCTTACTAATCTTCAAGCGCATTGCATCCATCTTCAAGCGCATTGCATTCATCTTGATCTTGTGATCATCGACGACATCGGCAACATACAACTCCAATTTCATCTTCTCTTCTTCAATTTTTTTCATTTTTTCTTTCAAATACTCATTTTCTTTTTCAACTAAATTTAACTTCTCGACAAGAGGGTCGGTTGCAATTTCCGGCTCACATACCTCCTAGATAAAAATATCTCTATGTCAGCTTGATGGGCATAATTGTCATAAATACGAAATGCAACAAATAGTTATAAAAGAGAATATACCACATCCGAATCATAAACCGGATGAGGGCCAATGGGGACGGATATCAAGACCATGGCACTACAAGTAAGAAAATTATACAAGTAACTATGTAAATCATACAATCATACAAGTAACTATATAAATCAAGTACAACATAAAAAAGTTGAATAACTAACATGAACTAACAATATATATATATATATATATGTATATAATACAAATTGAATACCTGACATGAACTAATAATAATCTTGATCATCTGTGTATGCTCCGGGATCAATAAATGCATCATCATCATCACTATCATCAATGACGTGCTCATCGGGTTGAGCGGCATCAACATGCGGAAGGCCACCTTTACGTAATCGGTCAAGCATTGACAAGTCATCCGCAGCAGTAACCTCTTCTTGTTCCAGCTCTTCTTATTCTGGCTCAGGGGTGAAGTCGGATTCACTATCGCTGTCTACTTCAATGTTCTGGGCTGAAGTAGAGCGTTTCTTAAAGCGCTTTTTGGAAACACGTGTTTCTTGGAAGAATTCTCCTTCATATGTGTCTAGGTTAATGTGAGGTTCATAATCCTCTTCTTTGGGGGGAGGTGGTCTAACACGTGGCGGCACTTCATAAACGACATCCCAACCATTCAGATTTGGATCAGTTTGGCAGGCCCACGGTAGATAGAAAACTTGGGTCGCGTGTTGAGCCGTAATATAGGCATCGGGGACATCTAAATGGGTGCTTTGTTTGATTTCGACTAGCCCTATATGTTCATGAGTCCTTCTAGTCTCCTTCGGCTGGAACCAGTAACATTTGAAGACTACGACGTTCGGTGGGTTTTCACCATAGAATAGAAGTTCATAAATTGCTTCAACTCTCCCATAATACTCGGTATCTCCTTCACCGATAGCAGAGACACAACAATTTGTAGACTTTCGGTCGGCCATAGATAGATCTTTGCCGAAGGTACGAAAGCGACACCCGTTGATGTCGTATTTCTCAAATGAACGGACCTTATAGTCAAAACCATTAGCGACTTGTCTCAATTCGGCATCCATAGACTCTGAATTAGCCTACAAGTTTAATACAAAAGGATTGTTGCATTAGCCGTAAATTAGACGAAGAAATGAGAATGGTCTAATGGAAATTATCGTTTGTTTGAACCAAGAGATGAAACCGGGAAAGCCGCCTCCTTGCTTTGCCAGAAGCTCATACTCTTCGTTGGATTCCTTTTGGATCACCGCTCCATCCGAGAATTTGGCGACGTATCGACTGTATCAAATATCCGGGAATAAGAGCAGTTCAAAGGAATTAGAAGTTGCGAAACAATGTACCGCGAGAACTTACTTGATGTACGGCCGCACTTCTGTTAGGTTGTTGAAGATATACAACGAAATGGTCCGCCATTCTTCGACATCCAATGATAATGGTTTCGAAGCACCGGCTGGTGCGAGATTCCCTTTGAATAGGCTGAGGTTGGATCCACCTTTTTTAGGGTCGCCAGCATTGTACCGAGGCTTCGGATTATGCAAATGACGATTTTTGGCTTCGTAGTGTGCTGTCACGAAGTTTGCCGCCTCCTCAGTAATGAATGCCTCGGCCATCGATGCTTCAATTCTACGTTTATTTTTACATTTTGCTCGAAGTGTCTTCTGCATCCTCTCAGTTGCGTAGCACCAACAATTTTGCACGGGCCCCCCCAATCTTGCCTCGGTCGGAAAGATCTTCTCTAACTTGTAGATCAACTCTGGCACCAACTCTTCCATTTCTTCTAGAAGGCCAGGCGATAGTTCTTTCGCACAAAGAACATGAAAGAAATAGCTTAGCTCTGCCAGTACTAGCCATTCATCCTCAGGGATGAAGCCACGCAACATCACCGGCATTACCCGCTCAATCCATATGTGCCAATCATGACTCTTGAGACCAAATATTTTCAATTTTTCAAGACTCGCTCCCCTCTTTAGATTTGTTGCATACCCATCAGGGAACATCAACTGCATTTTCACCCATAAGATAATTTCCCTCATAGCTGGTATTCCAAGATTGAACCATGCCTTTGGCTTCGTCCAGTTCTGCTTTCCTTTCGGTTCTTGCATGTTTTGTAATGGTCTATCACATAGCGCCTCCTGATCGACTCTAGCCTTAGTATTATCCTTTGACTTCCCCTCTATGCCGAACAACGTACCAAAAAGTGCCTTGGCGATATTCTTTTCAGTGTGCATCACGTCGATGTTGTGTGGGAAAGGAGGTCTTTGAAGTAAGGCAGATCCCACAAGCATGTCTTGTGAGTCCAGGCGTGTTCCGAATTATACCCCTTGAAATACCCTGGATGCTTTGGATCTGGCTCGAGAGCGTTTAATTGATCCAGGGTCTCTTGGCCTGTCAACGCAGGTGGTGTAGAGTTTTTGACAACTCTACCTTTGATCAAGTTCTTCTTGTCTTTCCTGAACTTATGGCGAGGATCGAGGAACTGTCTATGCAAGTCGAAGCAAGAAAACTTGCGACCGGCCTGTAGCCAACGAAACTCAAGAGCTGCCTTGCATGTGGGGCACGGGAACCTTCCATGCACACACGAGCCAATGAATAGCGCATACACCGGCAAGTCATGCATCGAGTACATGTACCAGACACGCACTATGAAGTTCTGTTTGCTAAAGGCGTCGTATGTCTTGAACCCATTATCCCAAGCTTCTTGCAATAGTCCTTAAGCGGCTGCATGTACACATTCATATTCTTCCCCGGATAGTTGGGCCCTGGAATTATCAACGTCAGGAAAATGTTCTTTCTTTGCATAATCTGTCCGGGGGGGAGATTGAGTGGAATGACAAATACGGGCCAACAACTGTATTGGGTTGCCGTCAGACCAAACACACTGAACCCATCCGTGCTGATGGCGACTCGAGGATGCCTTGGTTCTGCCGCTTTTTGCGCATGTAATGCATCGAAGCACTTCCACGCTTCACCATCCGATGTGTGTACCATCATCAGATTCCCATCTGCATCTAGTTCGGTTCTTTTGCCCGTTTTGTGCCATGTCATCTGTCTGGCCGTCTCTTCGACCATGAAAAGTCGTTGAAGTCTTGGTATGATTGGCATATACTGAAGAACATTAACGGGGATTTTGGTCTGCGTCTTCTCACCCATACCATTGTCTACCACAACATACCTGGAAGACTTGCAAATGGGACAATAGTTCAAGTCTGCATACTCAAGCCTAAATAAGGCACATCCTTTCTCATAGGCATGTATCTTCTCATAGGGCATCTTAAGAGCACGGAGGATTTTGTCTGACTGGTACAGGTTTGCAGGCATTACATGGCCTTTGGGTAGAAACTGTCCAAATACTGTCATCATCGCGTTGTAGCATTCTCTGCCCAAGTTGAATTGAGCCTTCAGAGCCATTATTTGTGAGATGGCATCCAGCTGACAAAGCTCACTGTGCTCGTGGAGAGGACGTTTTGAAGACTCCAACATTTCTTTAAAGGCCTTTGCAGATTCCTCCATCTCATCGTCCGAATCCCGAGCATCATCAAAGTTTTGCACCATGTCTTCCATCCCGGTACCATGCTCGTCGGTGCGACGACGAACCACCTCAGCTCTAGCATGTTGGGCAGACTCACCATGAAATTTCCACACCGTATAACCGGGCGTAAAACCACTCTTCTGCAGGTGTTTGCCCATTTCATCCTCTGTCCTCTTTTCCCAATTGTCGCACCGGACACAGGGGCACCAGTTTTTCCTCTGGCCATTTGCAAATGCACCTTTCACAAACCCCTTGGTTTTTGTTAACCATTCATTGGTCATCTCTTTCTCACTAGTGTGACCGGTGTACATCCATGCACGATCACTCATCTTGCCTAGCTACTGGATAGACAAGAAATATATATAATTCAGCATGTATATTCATCAGTTAATCTAGTTTGTCAATTTTATTACGTCCATGCAACCTACACTCTAATAGGTAAAGATAGGTCCTAATCCCACTCGAGTATGTGTAGATTGAGTACGTTCTCCATGCTCTACCCCATTCCGAGACAAAATTTCGGCAGCACCTCCATGTTGTTCTCCTGATACACGTCTCGGCAAAAAGCCGAGAGAATGTGCATCCGGAGAACAACAAGGAGGCGCTGACGAAATTTTGTCTCGGAATGGGGTAGAGCATGGAGAACGTACCCAATCTACACATCCTCGGGCTGCCCGTGGAAATCGCTGGACAATCCAAATGAGTTACGGTGATAAATATGCAACTGAATGCATATTTATCGATGCAACCCTTTCGGACGGGAGACGCATACTGGTTACGTGACTTAGCATGAAAATGAAATCTACTGACATGATTAAAAGAGCGTAGGAGGTGAAGGTGGATTCGTAGATCACCCTTGGCTGTAGAGGAAGTAGTCGAACAGCGGCGGGATCACGGACCAAAAACTTCGACCACGATGAATCCAAGGAGATGAAATAGCACAAAGCCTGTAAATTTTACCGATCGAGTCAAGAAAATTTAGGACATCACATCACATAAAGCATCGACACTTCAAACTATGAAAAAAAAAACCTCGACCCCTCGGCGATCCTCGACCCTCGACCCCTCGAAGATCCTCGACCCTCGAACCCTCGGCGATCCTCGACCCCTCGGCGACTCTCGATCCTTGACCCCTCGGAGATCCTCGACCCTCGACACCTCGACCCCTCGACCTTCTTTTCCTTCTTTTCTTTCTTTTTCTACTTCTTTTTTCATCTTCTTCTTCCTTCTTTTTCATCTTCTTCTTCTACTTCTTCTTTTTTTTCATCATCTTCTTCTCCTCCTCCTCCTCTTCTTCTTCTTCTTCTTCTTCTTCTTCTTCTTCTTCTTCTTCTTTTCTTCTCCTCCCCCTTTTCTTCTTCTCCTCTTCTTCTTGTTATTCTTCTTCTTTTATTCTCCTAATAATTTTTTTAGAACTAACCTAACTAACACACTAGTAACTAACCTAACTAACCTAACTAACAGTTGAAAAAAAAGAAAAAAAACAGGAGTGGGGCGGCGGGGCACCAGGGCGGCGAGGCCGCGGGGCGGCGGGGCGGTGGCGAGGGCAGTGGGGGTCGGGGGCCGCGGGGCGGCGGCGAGGGCGGTGGGGGTCAGGGGTGTTGGCGGCTATTGGGGTCGGGGGCACGGTGGAGTGAGAGGCCAGAGGGAGTGGGAGGTGGGGTGGGGGTGGGCCGTTAGGTAGCATTTGCTTTGCCGTCTGCTAGCGGACAGCAATGAGGTGGGGCTGGTGGGCCGTTAGGGTTTAGGCCTCCACTGGACCCCACCCACCTCTTTGCCGTCTGCTAGCGGACGGCAAAGATTCTTTGCCGTCGGCTGGCGGACGGCAAAGAAATGGCTGATGGCAATTAGGCTCTTTGCCACCAGCCATGTCTTTGCCGTCCATTTTTTATAAGCAGACGGCAAAGGCCTTCTTTGCCGTCCGCTAGCAGACAGCAAAGAGCTGACTGATGGCAAATTATCTGTTTCCAGTAGTGTATATTATCCATCTTGGATGTTTTATATGCATTATTATGCTATTATATATATATATTTGGGACTAACCTATTAACCTAGTGCCCAGTACCAGTTGCTGTTTTTTTACAATGTTTTTGTCTTTTATAGAAAATCAATACCAAATGGAACGAAACTTTTTGACGATTTTTCTTGGGCCAGAAGACAACCATGAAGCTTCGGGAGGAGGCCAGAAGGTCCTTGGGTAACCAACAAGCTCACCAGGCGCGCCCTAGGGGGGGGGTCGCTCTATGAGCTTGTGGGCCCCCCGTGGCTCCTCTAACCTTATCTCAGCTCTATAAATACCCAAATATTCCTCGTATACCAGGGGCACACCAAAAATACTTTTCCGCCGCCTCAAGTTTCTGTCCTCGTGAGATCCCATCTGGAGACCTGCTCTGGTACTCTGTCGGAGGGGGATTCGATCACGGAGGGCCTCTACATCAACCTTGCTGCCCTTCCGATGATGTGTGAGTAGTTTACCACAGACCTACGGGTCCATACTTAGTAGCTAGATGCATTCTTCTCTCTCTTTAATCTTGAATACAATGTTCTCCTTGATGTTCTTGGAGATCTATTCGATGTAATCTTCTTTTGTTGTGCGTTTGTTGAGATCCAATGAATTGTGGATTTATGATCAGATTATCTATGAATATTATTTGAGTCTTCTCTAAACTCTTTTATGCATGATTAATATATCTTTGTATTTCTCTTCGACCTATTGATTTGGTTTGGCCAACTAGATTGATTTTTCTTGCAATTGGAGAGGTGCTTTGTATTGGGTTCAATCTTGCGGTGTCCTCACCCAATGACAGTAGGGGTAGCGAGCCACGTATTTTTATTGTTGCCATTAAGGAAAAAAGGTGGGGTTTATTTCACATTGATTGGACCTATCCCTCTACATCATGTCATCTTGCTTAAGGCGTTACTCTGTTCTTGTTAACTTAATACACTAGATGCATGCTGGATAGCGATCGACGTGTGGAGTAATAGTCGTAGATGCAGGCAGGAGTCGGTCTACTAGTCACGGATGTGATGCCTATATTCATGATCATTGCCTTATATATCGTCATAACTTTGCGCTTTTCTATCAATTGCTCAACAGTAATTTGTTTACCCACCGTATGCGTTCTTTCGAGAGAGAAGCCTCTAGTGAAAACTATTGCCCCCGCGTCTATTTTTATCATATTATTTTCAGATCTATAAAACCAAAAAACCCAAAAATACCTTGCTGTGATTTATTTACCTTTACTTTATTTTGCACTTTTATTTATCTTTTATACCTATCTCTATCAGATCTCATCCTTGCAAGTAACTGTGAAGGGATTGACAACCCCTTTATCGCGTTGGATGCAAGTATTTGTTTGTTTGTGTAGGTGCAACCATTGGTGACTTGTCTCTACTTTACTGCATCACCCTTTCCTCTTCAAGGGAAAAACCAACACAAGCTCAAGAAGTAGCAGGAAGAATTTCTGGCGCCATTTCCGGGGAGGATCTACATCAAGCCTACCAAGTACCCATCATAAACTCTCATCTCTTGCATTTACATTATTCGCCATTTGCCTCTCATTTTTCTCTCCCCCACTTCTAAAACATTTTCAAAAAAACACAAAAATATTTGCCTTTTTATTTGCCTTCTTTCCGTTCGTCTTTTTGTTCGCTTTTTGTTTGCTTTTGTGCTAGATTGCTTGCTTCGTCACGATGTCTCAAGAAAATACTAAGTTGTGTGATTTTTCCAACACTAATAATAATGATTTTATTAGTACTCCGATTGCTCCCGCCACTAGTGCAGAATCTTATGAAATTAATGCCGCTTTGTTGAATCTTGTTATGAAAGAACAATTTTCTGGTAGTCGTAATGAAGATGTTGCATCCATCTAAATACTTTTGTTGAATTGTGAGATATGCAAAAGAAAAAATATGTGGATAATGATATTGTTAAATTAAAGCTATTTCCATTCTCAGTACGAGATTGTGCTAAAACTTGGTTTTCATCCTTGCCTAAAAATAGTATTGATTCTTGGAATAAGTGTAAGAATGCTTTTATTTCCAAGTATTTTCCTCCTGCTAAGATCATCTCCCTTAGGAATGATATAATGAATTTTAAGCAACTAGATCATGAACATGTTGCACAATCTTGGGAGAGAATGAAATTGATGATAAGAAATTGCCTTACTCATGGTTTAAGTTTATGGATGATCATACAATTTTTTTATGCTGGATTGAATTTTGCACCTAGAAATCTTTTAGATTCTGCAGCGGGTGGTACTTTTATGGAAATCACATTAGGAGAAGCTACTAAACTCTTAGATAATATTATGGCAAATTACTCTCAATGGCATACTGAAAGATCTTCTACTATTAAAAAAGTGCATGTGATTCAAGAAATTAATACTTTGAGTGGAAAGATGTATGAACTTATGAAATTGATTGCTAGCAAGAGTACTCCTATTGATCCTAATGATATGCCTTTGTCTACTTTGATTGAGAATAATAATGAATCTATGGATGTGAATTTCATTGGTAGGAACAATTTTGATAATAACGCGTATAGAGGCAATTTTAATCCTAGGCCGTTTCCTAGTAATTCCTCTAATAATTATGGTAATTCCTACAAAAATTTATGGAAATTATAATAAGATACCCTCTGATCTTGAGAATAATATTAAATATTTATTAACTCCCAAAATATTTTCAATGGTATGGTAGAAGAAAAATTGCTCAAGTTTGATGATTTGGCTAGAAACGTTGATAGAATTTCTCATGAGATTGATTCTTTTAAGATTAGATCTATGCCACCCAAGCTTTATATTAATGAGTCTCTGAAAGCTATTAAAATTTCTATTAATGAAATTAGAGAGAGAACCGCTAGGATGCGTGCTAAGAGAGAATGGCTAGAAAAAGTATGTTCTTCTAGTTTTTGCGATAATCATGATGAAGATCTTAAAGTGATTGGTGTGACTCCTATAGAATATTTGTTTGCTAATATAAAACTTTATAAATAAGGGACTGTAGATGAGTCAATTTTAGCTAGAAGGCGTCCCAATAATTTGGAGAGTGAAGATCTTAATGAAAAAATTGATAAAAGTGGAATTTGCGAGGTCAAAACTTTAACTAGTGATGAGCCCACTCTGTTGGATTTCAAGGACTTTAATTATGATAATGTTCTTTGATTGATTGTATTTCCTTGTTACAGTATATGCTTAATTCACCTCATGCTTATAATCAAAATAAAGCTTTTACTAAACACATCGTTGATGCTATGATGAAATCTTTTGAAGAAAAACTTGAGTTGGAAGTTTCAATCTCTAGAAAGCTTTATGATGAATGGGAACCTACTATTAAAATTAAGATTAAAGATTATGAGTGCAATGCTTTGTGTGATTTGGCTGCTAGCATTTCCACTATTCCAAAAACTTTATGTGATGTGCTAGGTTTCCATAAACTTGATTATTGTCCTTTAAATTTTCACTTAGCAGATTCCACTATTAAGAAACCTATGGGAAGAATTAATGATGTTCTTATCATTGCAAATAGTAATTGTGTGCCCGTAGATTTTATTGTGCTTGATATAGATTGCAATCCTACATGCCCTATTATTCTTGGTAGACCTTTCCTTAGAACGATTGGTGCAATTATTGATATGAAAGAACGAAACATTAGATTTCAATTTCCGTTAAGGATGGGCATAGATCACTTTACAAGAAATAAAATTAAGTTTTCATATGAATCTATTATGAGGGCCACTTATGGATTGAATACCAAAGATGACTATACCTAGATCTATGCAATATGCCTAGCTAGGGGCGTAAAACAATAGCGCTTGTTGGGAGGCAACCCAATTTTATTTTATTTTATTTGTTTTTGCTTATGTTTTTCAATAAATATGAAATTATACATCTGTTATGATTGTGTTGTAATGTTTTAATTGGTGTTTGAGCCAAGTAAGACCTTTGGGATGATTTGGAAGATCGTTGATTTGATTTTGCTGAAAAACAGAAACTTTTGCATCCAGTAGAAGAATTGTTCATATTTGCTGGAACGTGAAAAAAATCTGAATTTTTTACACACGATTTATATACAGATTGTCTACGTTATTCTCCTTTTTCAGATGTTTTGGAGTTACATAAGTATGACTTTAATTTGGGTCTTTACAGACTGTTCTGTTTTTGACAGATTCTGTTTTCGTTGTGTTGTTTGCTTATTTTGATGAATCTATGGGTAGTATCAGGGGGTATGAGCCATGGTGAAGTTAGAATATAGTAGATATAATGCAAATATAAAATTGAAATGAGTTTACAACAGTACCTAAAGGTGGAGATTTGTTTTATCATACTAAAGGATCTCACGAGTTTTTGTTGAGTTTTGTGTTGTGAAGTTTTCAAGTTTTGGGTGAAGTTTCGATAGACTACGGAATAAGGAGTGGTAAGAGCCTAGGCTTGGGGATGCCCAAGGCACCCCAAGGTAATATTCAAGGACAACCAAGCATCTAAGCTTGGGGATGCCCCGGATGGCATCCCCTCTTTTGTCTTCAATCCACCGGTAAATTACTTGAGGCTATATTTTTATTCACCACATGATATGTGTTTTGCTTGGAGCGTCTTGTACTATATGAGTCTTCACTTTTTAGTTTTCCACAATCATCCTTTCTATACAATCCTTTTGAGAGGGACACACATTAATCGTGAATTTATTAGAATACTCTATGTGCTTCACTTATGTCTTTTGAGCTACGTAGTTGCTCTAGTGCTTCGCTTATATATTTTTAGAGCACGGTGGTGTTTTTATTTTGAAGAAATTGATGAAATCTCAAGCTTCACTTATATTATTTTGAGAGTCTTAAAAATAGTATGGCAATTTGCTTAGGTTATGAATTTAGTCCTAATATGATGGGTATTCAGGAGGGATATAATAAAAACTTTCATGAAGATCATTGAATAT
The DNA here is from genome assembly GCA_011799875.1 of Thinopyrum elongatum. Lineage (NCBI taxonomy): Eukaryota > Viridiplantae > Streptophyta > Magnoliopsida > Poales > Poaceae > Thinopyrum > Thinopyrum elongatum. The sequence goes on along the minus strand of CM022298.1, from coordinate 435,082,348 downwards.
ATGAGAAGTTTGATTCCTTGCATTTGTTTTTAGATATAAAGATGGTGATATTAGAGTCATGCTAGTGAGTAATTGTGGTTTAGTAAGAATATTTGTGTTAAGGTTTGTGATTCCCGAAGCATGCACGTATGGTCTCTCGTTATGCGATGAAGTTGGAGCATGATTTATTTTTTATTGTCTTCCTTATGAGTGGCGGTCGGGGACGAGCGGTGGTCTTTTCCTACCAATCTATCCCCCTAGGAGCATGCGTATTAGTACTTTGCTTCGAGGGCTAATAAACTTTTGCAATAAGTATGTGAGTTCTTTATGACTAATGTTGAGTCCATGGATTATGCGCACTCTCACCCTTCCACCATTGCTAGCCTCTTCGGTACCGTGCATTGCCCTTTCTCACCTTGAGAGTTGGTGCAAACTTCGCCGGTGCATCCAAATCCCGTGATATGATATGCTCTTTCACACATAAGCCACCTTATATCTTCCTCAAAACAGCCACCATACCTACCTATTATGGCATTTCCATAGCCATTCCGAGATATATTGCCATGCAACTTCCACCGTTCTATTTATTATGACACACACCATCATTGTCATCGTGAGCAAGCAAGTTGGATGCACAACCACTTAGTTTTCTTTTGAGCTTTCATACACTTATAGCTCTAGTGCATCCATTGCATGGTAATCCCTACTCCTTGCATTGCCATCAATTGATGGGCATCTCCATAGCCCATTGATTAGCCTCGTCAATGTGAGAGTTTCTCATTTTTTGTCTTCTCCACACAACCTCCACCATCATATTCTATTTCACCCATAGTGCTATATCCATGGCTCACGCTCATGTATTGTGTGAGAGTTAAAAAAGCTTAAAAGCGTTAAAAGTATGAACTAATTGCTTGGCTTCTCATCGGGGTTGTGCATGATAAATACTTTGTGTTAAGAAGATAGAGCATGACAAGATTTTATGATTTTGTAGTGATCACTTTCTTTAGCCATAATATTTTGAGAAGATATGATTGCTTTATTAGTATACTTGAAGTATTATTGATTTTATGTCAATATTAAACTTTTGTTTTGAATCTTATGGATCTGAATATTCATACCACAATAAGAAATATTACATGATAAACATGTTAGGTAGCATTCCACATCAAAAATTCTGTTTTTATCATTTACCTACTCGAGGACGAGCAGGAATTAAGCTTAGGGATGCTTGATACGTCTCCAACGTATCTATAATTTTGATTGTTCCATGCTATTATATTATCCATCTTGGATGTTTTATATGCATTATTATGCTATTATATATCATTTTTTGGGACTAACCTTTTAACCTAGTGCCCAGTGCCAGTTCCTGTTTTTTCCATGTTTTTGTCTTTTACAGAAAATCAATACCAAAACGGAGTCCAAATGAAACGAAACTTTTTGACGATTTTTCTTGGGCTAGAAGACAACCAGGAAGCTTCGGGAGGAGGCCAGAAGGTTGACGGGTGAGCCACAAGCTCACCAGGCGCGCCCTAGGGGGCGCCCTATGAGCTTGTGGGCCCCCCGTGGCTCCTCTAACCCTAATCTTAGCTCTATAAATACCCAAATATTCCCCGTATACCAGGGGGCACACCAAACATACTTTTCCATCGCCGAAGTTTCTGTCCTCGTGAGATCCCATCCGGAGACCTATTTCGGTAATCTGCCGGAGGGGGGTTCGATCAAGGAGGGCCTCTACATCAACCTTGCTGCCCTTCTGATGATGTGTGAGTAGTTTACCACAGATCTACGGGTCCATAGCTAGTAGCTAGATGGCTTCTTCTCTCTCTTTGATCTTCAATACAATGTTCTCCTTGATGTTCTTGGAGATCTATTCAATGTAATCTTCTTTTGCGGTGCGTTTGTTGAGATCCGATGAATTGTGGATTTATGATCAGATTATCTATGAATATTATTTGAGTCTTCTCTAAACTCTTTTATGCATGATTAAGATAGCTTTGTATTTCTCTCCGATCTATTGATTTGGTTTGGCCAACTAGATTGATTTTTTGTTGCAATGGGAGAGGTGCTTTGTATTGGGTTCAATCTTGCGGTGTCCTCACCCAGTGACAGTAGAGGTAGCGAGGCACGTATTTTTATTATTTCCATTAAGGATAAAAGGTAGGGCTTATTTCATATTGATTGGATCTATCCCTCTACATCATGTCATCTTGCTTAAGGCATTACTCCGTTCTTGTTAACTTAATACACTAGATGCATGTTGGATAGCGGTCGATGTGTGGAGTAATAGTAGTAGATGCAGGCAGGAGTCGGTCTACTTGTCACGGACGTGATGCCTATATTCATGATCATTGACATAGATATCGTCATAACTTTGCGTTTTTCTATCAATTGCTCAACAGTAATTTATTTACCCACCGTATGCGTTCTTTCAAGAGAGAAGCCTCTAGTGAATACTATGGCCCCGGGTCTATTTTTATCATATTATTTTCAGATCTATAAAACCAAAAACCCAAAAATACCTTGCTACAATTTATTTACCTTTACTTTATTTTGCAGTTTTATTTATCTTTTATACCTATCTCTTGCAAGTAAACTGTGAAGGGATTGACAACCCCTTTATCGCGTTGGGTGCAAGTATTTGTTTGTTTGTGTAGGTGCAATCATTGGTGACTTGTGTGTTCCTCCTACTGGATTGATACCTTGGTTCTCAAACTGAGAGAAATACTTATCTCTACTTTTCTGCATCACCCTTTTCTCTTCAAGGAAAAAACCAATGCAAGCTCAAGAAGTAGCACAAACGAACATAGATGAATGACAACCAGATCCGAGCAAATCTACCAAAGACAGATCTGCCGGAGACACACCTCCACATGCCCACCGACGATGCTAGACGCACCACCGGAACGGCGGCTAGGCAGCGAGAACCTTATTCCATCTTCAGGGAGCCGCTACTGTCTCGCCTTCCTATGCAGTATACAAACCGTAATAAAACTTAAAAGAAGATCTAAAAACGGAGCCCTCCCACCGGCAAGGGCCGGGATCCACTCCGCCCCATGGCTCTAAGGCCACCGGAGATGAGGCGGATCGGCGGCGACGCCGGCAGGAGGCAAAGGAACCCTGGCTTTTTGGGGAGGCGGCTGTTGTGGTTCACGCAAGCACCGTGACTATCTTGCCTTCATAAAATTGAGTTTTCTTTGGTAAGCTAATATATACTTATCAAATAAAATAGATATTTACCAAATACCTTTTTTACACAATTGACATAATTTGTGGAGCTCGCTCCATAAATGGACCTTGTATGGAGCTCGTTGTCACATCCCAAAATTTTCTAATTAGAATGTGAACATATCATTCGTATGCATAACATATTTTTACTGTATTTTTGGAATTAATTTGGCTATTTTAGAAACCCTATATCATTTTAGGAAGATATTTAGTAGCCCATATTAAATCCAATTGCATTAACAACTCGTTTCGCACCCATGATTTCCCGGAATTCATTTGTAAATTGCGGTACAAATACGTGTTGCCCCAGAATTGGTGGTCGGAATTCATTCCCCAATTCCATACATCTGTAAACCAAATCCCGGCCCATGAGCCGTCATTCCCCAAACCCCCTCGCCCCGGCACCCTCTTATCTCGTGCCTGACACCCTCATCTGCCATGGAACAAGAGATTGTACTTGGAGCAGTGCCTTATTTTGGTGTGTAGATATATATAGAGATATGCCTGGTATAGCTGAAATAATAAACAGAGTCATGGATTGTTTGTGTTCATTCAGAGTCATGGGAAAACACCATCATGAGATTTTCTGATGATGAAAAAAATAAATAAGAAGCTCTCTGAAAATGTTATTATTTTTGCTTGTTGCTTTCCTTTTACTAGACTGGTAGAAACAAACAGTCTTGGATTGTTTATGTTCATTTAGTATGCAATATTAGCAGTGGTGTGTTGTCATAGTAAACCTTCAGGTTCAGGTAGAAGAAACACGGTCATTTCAGCTACTGTTCCTTGAGAGTGTATTTTCTGTTAACGTGACATGTACTGTACATTATTTGTAATACTGTTGTAACTTCGTCCTGGTCTTTATGATCGCACCTTGCCCTCCTCTTCGGCCTGCATGCCTTCAGTTACTGGAGACATGGGGAGGGGGTGCTTGTATATGTATCTGTAACCTCACGGCATAATGGATATTGGCAGTTCAGTGCTCTTCTCTCTTGTCTAGCTTGGTATCAGTCGCCATGGCGTTTGAGGATATCTTCGGTGATCTCCCGGCCCCGGCCGCTCAGTCCTCCTCCCAGACCTCACCGCCGGAGAACTCCTCGTCCCTCCTGGCCTCCACCTCTCTCGTTGCTTCCTCTGCCATCACCACCGAGTTGCTTCCTTCCCCACCTCCCGCTCCTAGCACCACCCCACTCAATATCCACCAAGATCACATCTCAAACAACATCAAGTTTAAACTTGATCCTGCCGAGAACAATTACACCAAGTGGCGCATGTTCTTCAATCTCGTCCTCCTCCAGTACCGTTTCCAGGAGCATATCACTCACCCGCCTCCTCCCGACGCCGATGCCGCCTGGCTGGCGGACGACCAGCGCCTAGTCCTTTGGATCTTCTTTACCCTCTTTGACTCCCTCATCGAGCTCATCATGGGTGGCGCCGACGCCTACACGGCATGGACGCGTATCCGTGATTATTTTCTGGCCAACCAGGGCGCCCGCTACCTCCACCTCACCCGCCAGTTCCGGAACCTGAAGCAGGACGACCTCCCTGTCGTCGACTATGCCCGCCGCCTGAAGGGCCTTGCGGACGGCCTTGCTGACACCGGCAATCCGATGAAAGACCACGACCTCACCATGCAGCTTCTTCACGGTCTGGACAACCGGTTCGACACGATCCGCACCATCCTGGGCGATCAGGTACCACTGCGGCCCTTCGACGTCACTCGTTCCCGTCTAGAACTCGCCGAGTACACGATCAACCTCCGCGCGGCCGAGGCTAGCTCTGCCGCCCTCACCATATCTGACGGCTTCGGCTCCACGCCCGATCGCGGTGACCGCGACAACGGCAACGGCGGTGACCGCGCCCCTAGAGGAAGCGATGCAAGCGGCACTCGCGGCAACAGCGGCGGTGATCGCGGTCGCGGACGTGGCCGCAATGGTGGTCGCGGACGCGGGTCTTCTTCAGCACCACCCACGCCATGGATGGGGTATTTTGCCCCCACGACATGGCTCTCCCCCGCCTCGTCCTGGCTGGACCCCTCCCAACATCGCCGGTGTGCTCGGCCCTTGACCCGGTGTCCACTCACATGTGTATCCGCTGATGCTCTCGAGTCCCTCAACGTCGACTACACCTCCTGCTGCTCCGTCGCTCTACCCGTACTCTGCGCCCTCGTGGGAGCACGCTGCCCTCTTCGACCAGGTCTACAGCCAGCAGGGGTTACCCACCCACGGCGCTGACTGGATTCTTGACTCCGGCGTGGCCACGCACGTCACCGGTAATCCTGGTAATCTCTCCTTGTTTCGTCCTTTCCCAAAGCATTTTTCCTCTAGCATCATTGTTGGCAACAACAATGGTCTTCCTATTATGGCACGGGCTCCACGACTCTTCCTCCCACCAATATCTCCTTAAAAGATGTTGTAGTCTGTCCCAACATTGTGAAAGTTCTGATCTCTGTACACAAATTATCCACTGATAATGATGTTGCCGTTGAGTTTAATCCTCGTGGTTTTTCTGTGAAGGCTCTTCCAACCAGGACTCCGCTCATGACGTCCAGTAGTCCCGGCCTGCTGTACCCTTTCTATGGCACCACCTCCTTCGGCAAGCATGCACTCCTCAACACTACCGGCGATTTGTGGCACCAATGCCTTGGCCACCCGGGAAAGGCCTCCCTAGATTTACTCTCTCGCACTTTTCTTCCAGATTGTAATAATATTCCTCGCTCTCCTTGTACTTCATGTCAACTAGGACGACAACCTCACTTATCCTTTTCATCTTTGAATAATTGTACCACGATGCCATTTAAAGTTATTCATTGTGATCTATGGACCTCTCCAATTCTAAGTTTTTCTGGTTTTCAATACTATCTTAATGTGCTAGATGACTTTTCTCACTACTCATGGTCGTTTCCCCTTCGTCACAAAGACGACACCTCGCCCACGCTCCAATGCCTTTTCACATATATATACACCCAATTTCACACTCTGATCAAATGCATGCAATGTGACAATGGCGGCGAATTCATCAACACCTCTCTACACAGTTTCTTCTCCAACAATGGCATTGTCTATCGTCTCTCGTGCCCCCATACCTCCCCCCAAAATGGTAAGGCCGAACGTATGATACGCACCACTAACAACGTCGTCCATACCCTTCTTCTTCATGCCAACCTCCCTCCACCCTTTTGGGTTGAGGCTCTTCATACAGTCACTCACTTACTCAACCGGCGTCCCTCCACACCACCACACCACACCCACCATATTTCCTTCTCACCGGTGTTCAACCTCGATACGATTATCTCCGCGTTTTTTGGTTGTCTATTCTTCCCAAACCTTTATGCCACCACACCTCACAAATTAGCCCCACGCTCCACTAGATGTGTGTTCCTTGGTTATGCGCTGGAACATAAGGGTTATCGCTGCTTTGATCTCCAAACTCGCTAAGTCATAGTCTCATGGCACGTTATTTTGGATGAATCTACGTTTCCATACACGCCTCCCACACCACCGGTCACACCCTCTCCTCCTGCACCGGATCCCACCCTGGCACCCACCTGCCCGTGATCCCCTCCGAGATCCCCCCGCGCCAGCTCCGCCGCTTCCCACGCGATCAGCCTCGCCCCGCGCGCCACCCGATCTCCCATCCCGTACGCCCAACGTGTCCCCCTGTCCCCCCACTTCCCCGACCACGTCGTCCGCTCCTACCAACCCGCGCCACGCATCACCCTCCACCCCGCCTGCCCACACTTCCCCTGGCCCGGTCCCTCCTGATCCTCTCGGATCGCCCGCTCCAGATCCGCTCGGATAGCACGCCCCACCTGCCGCCGCTGCACCCGCCAGCTCAGCCTCCAGCCCCACCGAATCTCCCTTGTGTTCTGTTCCCACAACTCCCTCGCCACCACGTCGCCCTGTCGTACTTGTTCTGCCTCCTGTCAACTCACATAAAATGACCACCAGATCCAAACATGGCTTTGCCCAACCATGAAAAGTTTTTACCCTCACCACGTCCTCACCAGCCCATATCTCTCCCCTACCTCCCTCTTGCAAATTTGCACTTAAGGATCATCATTGGCATGATGCTATGCTCGATGAATTTAATTCTTTGCTAAAGAACCAAACTTGGAGTTTGGTTCCTCAACCTGCAGGTGTCAACGTGGTTACGGGGAAGTTGATCTTTCGGCACAAATTCAACCCCGATGGCTCTTTGGCATGGTACAAAGCCTGTTGGGTCCTCCGTGGCTTCACTCAAAGGGAGGGCATCGACTACATAGAGACGTTTAGCCCGGTTGTTAAGCCGGCCACCGTTCGCGTCGTTCTCAGTCTCGCCACCGCTCAAGGGTGGCCCATTCACCAACTGGACGTGAAGAACGCCTTTTTTGCACGGTGACCTCGGTGAGACAGTGTATTGTGCTCAACCTTCTGGCTTCGTTGACCCATCTCAACCTACACATGTTTGCCTCCTCAGGAAATCTTTATATGGTCGCTAACAGGCTCTACGCACCTGGTTCTTGCGCTTCAAGTCCTTTATTCTCTCTTTGGGCTTTGTTGCATCCAAGTGTGACACTTCTCTTTTCACCTACCACCATGGCTCTTCAGTCGCTTATCTTCTTTTATAGGTCGACGACATAATTCTCACCGCCAACACCACCTCTATGTTGCACTCTCTCATTGCCTCTCTCAAAAAAGAATTTGCCATGTCCGACCTAGGTGACATCCACCATTTCCTTGGCGTCAACGTCACTCGCTCCACCTCCGGGCTGTTTCTCTCGTAGCAACAGTACGTGCTCGAGATCTTGGATCGCGCCAGCATATTGAACTATAACCCTATATCCACTCCCATGGATACAAAGTCCGAAGTTTCTGCCTCATATGGCGTGCCTCTCTCCAATCCGACCTTGTACAGGAGACTTGCCGGGGCCCTTCAGTACCTTACTATCACCAGGCCCGACATCTATTATGTGGTGCAGCAGGCATGCCTCTTTATGCATGCACCCCGGTCTTCTCATCTCTAGCTTGTCAAGCGGATTCTCCGGTACCTCAAGGGCACTTCTCACTTCGGGTTACAGTTCTATCGCTCTTCCTCTCATGACCTCATCGCTTATTCCGATGCTGACTGGGCCGGCTGCCCCGACACCAGGAAATCCACGTCCGGTTTTTGCATCTTCCTTGGCCCCAACTTGATTTCCTGGCCTTCTAATGTAGCGACCCGACCCGAATGGATCGAATCTCTGTGTTCAAGTGTCATCCCTGGATCGGTAATGCTGACACACACAGTACTTGAGGGATTTATAACAGAGTAGCAATCACACACTTATTACATCGAATGTCTCAAAAGAGAACTGGTTACAATAAATATGGCTTAAGGCCATCTAAATAAGATAACAGCGGAAGGCTTGGAAGATAAAGTGAGTCCATCAACTCCAACGGCATAGCTGAGTGCACGACAACGACCTAGCGCACCTTACTCTTCGTCTGAAAAGTCTGCAACATGATACGTTGCAGCCCGAAACGGGTCAGCACATGGAATATGCTGGCAATATAACACAGTAGAGCAATGAACAGAATAATTGCTAATACTACATGCATATTTGGCTGGTGGAAAGGCTCTAGGGTTATACTGTTTTGCGAAAAGCCAATTTTTCCCTACATCAAAGGAATATATTTTATTTAACTATCATGGTGGTTGTTGAACATTGAGAAGGTAAAACCCCCTCTCAATCCCAATTAAAAGTAATCATTAATCCCAACAAATTAATTTAGAGTGATGGGATTCAATATGATGATCCAAGAACCAGATACTCAAGATGTCCATAACCGGGGATACGGCTAATCATGATTAGTTTGTACACTCTGCAGAGGTTTGTGCACTTTTCCCCACAAGACTCGATCTCCTCCGTTGGATTTCTCGCACTACATGGTGTTTGAGAAACGGATGACCGAGACACAGTCTTTCAGAAACATTTACTCTTTACTCTGGGTAGACAGTTACACCTACTTCCCCCTACATCTGCTAGCCTACCACTGAAAGAGGTCATGTAACATACTCAACTATGCTAGAGCCCATAATAGCTTGTGGCTGCACACGGAAGTTTCTAGCATGAATAATCTTATGATCCCTTTGAGCCTGGGTGGCGGACCGTAGGAGGATCACACGGTATATCCCCGGGATCTCCTAGGACAACACTGGTATATCCCCAGGTGCCCAAACAACCATCCACCCAGATGTGTATTAAAGTTGCCACCTTAAGTTGAACCATTAATTAAAAATCTCACATCTGTCATGGATACACTCAAACCCAATCCACGTTTACGAGCATAGCATGGCAACATAAGCATAGCGTAGAAGTAACTCCCAAGGGTTTGTTATTAAAAGGGCAATAGGTTCTACCTCATCATCTACTTCCCAGTACCCCAAGTTAATCACATCCTAATCATGCAATATTGAGGGTCGAAACTAATCAATAAAACTGGGTAACGGAAGAGTATGATCAATGTGTTACTCTTGCCTTGTGCGATCCGCAAAACCTAGGACTCGTAGTAGCACGCTTCGCACTCCGGGTACTCTATCGCAAACAAACAATAGCATACATAGCAATCAAGCGAAGATGCACGGTAAACTCAAACGATGATTTAACCAGAAAGTTCAACTAGAACTCCGGTTTTGCCAAAAGAATCAACATCAAACGGAGCAACTAACTCAAACTGCAAAGAAACAAGCTTCGATACTAATCTGGACTAATTCAAATTTACAGTAGCAAAATTTTGTTTAAGTTGATTAAACAGATGAGGGCTTCGTACGAGAATCTAGGCGCTTGAATCGCCTGATTTCCGACAAACGAGCGAAAAGTTATACTAAACGAAAATCGATCAGGATCGCGATCGAAAATATCGGCGAAAACCCGAGAAAAGAAAAACTAAACGAACAGCTAACGAACGAATTCGCTGTCTGCGGTTAAACGGTGAAAACCGTTCGTTACAAACGAACCTACGAACGGCGTTCGCTAAATAACTAACCACGAAAACCGAACGACCGAAAAAAAAAACGCATCTAGGGTTTACAAAAAACCGATCGGTTTTCTCACGAAACCACGGCGGTCGCGCTACCTCCGCTGTGCCTCCGGCGTGACGGCGGGTGCGGCGCGGCGCGCGAGCGGCGTGTCGTGCGGCGTAGCTGCAATGCGGCGGCGGCTCTGGATCTGGGCGGCGGCGGCGCGTGCTGAGCGAGGCGGCCGGCGGTTGGTGCTGCTGCTCCGGCTGCGGCTTGAGGCATGCTTGCGTTGTGTCGGCTTGGGCTCCAGGGGGTCGGGGCGGCGCCTTATTTACGGGGGGGCTGGGGCAGGGTTCTTGGGCATGGGGCGACGAGGCGGCGGGCGGCGTCCGGACTCCGGCGGAGTGCCGGCTCGGGCACGGGGCGCGCGCGAGCGGAGGCGGGCGGCGTTTGCCCGGGCCGGCTGGGCTTCAGTCCCAGTTCGGTCGCGGAGTTTTTTTTTTTTTTTAAATAATTCCGCGCAGAAAAACAAATAAAAGAAATACTAAACGGACTCCAAAATTCCCGAAATAAATTTTTCCCGTCCTCTAAAAATCTCCCGGACAAGGTAAACATTTATTTGGGACTCTAATGCAATTTTGAAAAATGCATATTTTTCTAAATTCAAATAAAATTGCCATAAAAATCCAAATAAAATATTTATTTGATTTTAATATTTTTCCTCCAATATTCCATTTATTTTGGAGAAGTCATATTATCTCCTCTCATATATTTTTTAATATGAAATATTTTCGGAGAGAAAAATAATTAAACCAAATTGATCCTTGTTTCAATATTTGAGAAAATTCAAATATGAAAACGGTGAAATCCCCAACTCTCTCCGTGGTCCTTGAGTTGCTCAGGATTTCGAGGATCGCAAAACAAAATGCATTAAAATATGATATGCAATGGATGATCTATGTATAACATTCCAAATTGAAAATTTGGGATGTTACAAACCTACCCCCCTTAAGATGAATCTCGCCCTCGAGATTCGGGTTGGCTAGAAAACAGGTGCGGGTGGTCCTTCCGGAGGTCTTCCTCTCGTTCCCAGGTGGCTTCATCTTCGGTATGGTGGCTCCACTGAACTTTGCAAAACTTGATGACCTTACTGCGAGTAACGCGGCTGGCAAACTCGAGAATCTTGACGGGTTTCTCCTCGTAGGTTAGGTCACTTTCTAACTGAATTGCTTCTAGGGGCACTGTATCTCTCAGAGGAATATCGGCCATCTCTGCATGGCACTTCTTCAACTGGGAAACGTGAAACACATCATGAACTCCTGACAGTCCTTCGGGCAATTCCAACTTGTAGGCAACTTCACCCATACGTTCCACAACACGATACGGTCCTACAAACCTCGGGGCTAACTTTCCTTTAACTCCAAAACGTTTCACTCCTCGTAAGGGTGATACTCGTAGATATGCTCTGTCTCCAATTTCATAGGTTACCTCCTTGCGTTTTGGATCGGCATAACTCTTCTGTCTGGACTGGGCTACTTTCAGTCTATCTCGAATCAGCTTAACCTTCTCTTCGGATTCCTTAATCAAATCCGGTCCAAACAACTGACGGTCTCCAACTTCATCCCACATCAACGGTGTTCTGCACCTCCTTCCATACAAAGCCTCGAAAGGTGCCATCTTCAAACTGGCTTGGTAGCTGTTGTTGTATGAGAACTCCGCGTAGGGCAGATTGTCATCCCAACTAGATCCATAATCTAGCGCACAAGCTCTTAACATGTCCTCCAGGATCTGATTGACTCTCTCGGTCTGTCCATCTGTCTGCGGATGAAAAGCTGTACTAAACTCTAGCCTGGTTCCCAATGTCTGGTGTAGTTGGCGCCAAAACTTTGAAGTAAACTGGGTTCCTCTATCTGATACGATGGTCCTCGGAACTCCGTGCAGACATACGATCCTGGTCATATATATCTTGGCCAACTTCGCACTCGTATATGTGGTTTTCACTGGGATAAAGTGAGCTACTTTGGTCAACCGATCCACTGCTACCCAGATAGAATCATATCCTGATCGGGTCCTGGGTAATCCGGTGATGAAATCCATGCCAAGCTTATCCCACTTCCATTCGGGTATTGGCATAGGCTGTAGCAATCCTGCGGGCTTCTGATGCTCTGCCTTCACTCTCTGACATACATCACATACGGCTACATACTCAGCAATATCCCTCTTCATACCCGTCCACCAGAAACGCTCTTTTAAGTCCAAATACATCTTGGTGTTTCCGGGGTGTATCGAGTATGGCGAGTCATGAGCCTCCTGTAGTATCAACTTCCTGATCTCGGCATTATTGGGTACATACACACGGTCCTCAAACCATAAGGTGTCGCGCTCATCTTCACGAAAACCTTGGGCTTTTCCTTTGCGCATTCTATCCTTTATCTCGGCAATTTCTTTGTCCTCTTTCTGAGCTTCTCGAGAACTAAACGCAGATGCTCCTTGTGCTCCTCTTCATTCTTTGAGTATACCAAGATATCATCAATGAACACCACGACAAACTTATCCAAAAACTCCATGAACACCTTGTTCATCATACTCATGAAATAGGCAGGGGCATTAGTCAATCCAAATGACATAACTGTGTACTCATATAGCCCATACCGGGTGGTGAAGGCTGTCTTAGGTATATCCTGTTCTCGGATCTTCAGCTGGTGATACCCTGATCTCAGATCGATCTTGGAGAACACTTTAGCTCCTTGCAACTGATCAAACAAATCATTAATCATTGGCAGTGGGTACTTGTTCTTAATCGTCACTTCATTCAATGCGCGATAATCAACAACCATTCTCAAGGATCCATCCTTCTTCTCAACTAAGAGCACTGGGGCTCCCCACGGTGATGAACTTCGTCGAATGTAACCTTTCTCCAATAATTCCTTGATCTGCTTCTTAATCTCCTCCAGATCATTTGCGGGCATCCGGTATGGTCTCTTTGATATTGGTCCGGTGCCTGGCAACAACTCTATCAAGAATTCAATGTCTCGATCCAGCGGCATGCCTGGTAACTCCTCTGGAAATACATCTGGGTAATCCTTCACAATAGGCACCTCCTCCTGAACAACTCCCGTGAGAGAATTTACTTGGCTCCTTCTAGGCACATGCCTAGATACATACTTGATCCTTTTTCCCTCCGGGGTGGTAAGCAAAATCGACTTACTCGCACATTCGATGCTTCCTCCATACATCGATAGCCAATCCATGCCTAGTATCACATCCAATCCTTGTGACTTCAAAACTATCAGGTCTGAGGGGAAAACATGACTTCCAATGATCAATGGCATCTGATGGGTTTAGAGGGAAGAGATTAGAATAGAGTAAGGTCTAGTGAGAAGGCACTACCCATATGCACATGAGACAAACACATTCATAACACACCACTCAATTCAAGCAAGAGCATACAATCGATCTAACTACCGTTACAAAAGTGCTCGGACTATTACTATTTACATGGGGAAAATACTAATGATAATATGGTGGTCATCTAGAAATTTTGATCGGTGGAAGACTCCATGATATCCGCTCCAGCTTCGTCTTCATAATCATCATCACTACTGTCGGGGTCGGAGTCGGTGTCGTCGATGATGATGTAGTCTTCAGATCGAATTTCCTCAGGTTCGTCGTCTTCTTCTCTGGGCGCGGGGTCTCCCATGAATACTCCTAGCTTCCTTGTCAGGTCGTCATTCTTTTCCACTAGTATTGCGATTTCCTCCTCGTATCCATCGCGTGTAGACTTGAGTTCCTCTTCTAGTACAGTGGCGGTGTAGGTCCCGGTGAAGCTTGGTATTCCGATGTTCAGGTACCTAGTGACTTCCTTCAAGTGTCGTCCAAAAGGTGTGTCTTCATCCGGTTGTGTAAACTTGTTCCTTGAGTCCGCCATCCTAGGGAATAGGAGATGGAGAGAAGTCAGAAATGAGTAGAGAAGAGTGACCTATGGCTTTTCTTAGTGGTCGTGTCCTACAGTCAGCGTGTGCTCTGATACCATCTCTGTAGCGACCCGACCCGAATGGATCGAATCTCTGTGTTCAAGTGTCATCCCTGGATCGGTAATGCTGACACACACAGTACTTGAGGGATTTATAACAGAGTAGCAATCACACACTTATTACATCGAATGTCTCAAAAGAGAACTGCTTACAATAAATATGGCTTAAGGCCATCTAATTAAGATAACAGCGGAAGGCTTGGAAGATAAAGTGAGTCCATCAACTCCAACGGCATAGCTGAGTGCACGACAACGACCTAGCACACCTTACTCTTCGTCTGAAAAGTCTGCAACATGATACGTTGCAGCCCGAAACGGGTCAGCACATGGAATATGCTGGCAATATAACACAGTAGAGCAATGAACAGAATAACTGCTAATACTACATGCATATTTGGCTGGTGGAAAAGCTCTAGTGTTATACTGTTTTGCGAAAAGCCAATTTTTCCCTACAACAAAGGAATATATTTTATTTAACTATCATGGTGGTTGTTGAACATTGAGAAGGTAAATCCCCCTCTCAATCCCACTTAAAAGTAATTATTAATCCCAACAAATTAATTTAGAGTGATGGGATTCAATATGATGATCCAAGAACCAGATACTCAAGATGTCCATAACCGGGGACACGGCTAATCATGATTAGTTTGTACACTCTGCAGAGGTTTGTGCACTTTTCCCCACAAGACTCGATCTCCTCCGTTGGATTTCTCGCACTACATGGTGTTTGAGAAACGGATGACCGAGACACAGTCTTTCAGAAACATTTACTCTTTACTCTGGGTAGACAGTTACACCTACTTCCCCCTACATCTGCTAGCCTACCACTGAAAGAGGTCATGTAACATACTCAACTATGCTAGAGCCCATAATAGCTTGTGGCTGCACACGGAAGTTTCTAGCATGAATAATCTTATGATCCCTTTGAGCCTGGGTGGCGGACCGTAGGAGGATCACACGGTATATCCCCGGGATCTCCTAGGACAACACTGGTATATCCCCAGGTGCCCAAACAAGCAATCCACCCAGATGTGTATTAAAGTTGCCACCTTAAGTTGAACCATTAATTAAAAATCTCACATCTGTCATGGATACACTCAAACCCAATCCACGTTTACGAGCATAGCATGGCAACATAAGCATAGCGTAGAAGTAACTCCCAAGGGTTTGTTATTAAAAGGGCAATAGGTTCTACCTCATCATCTACTTCCCAGTACCCACAAGTTAATCACATCCTAATCATGCAATATTTGAGGGTCGAAACTAATGCATAAAAACTGGGTAACGAAGAAGTATGATCAATGTGTTACTTGCCTTGCTGACGATCCGCAAAACCTAGGGACTCGTAGTAGCACGCTTCGCACTCCGGGTACTCTATCGCAAACAAACAATAGCATACATAAGCAATCAAGCGAAGATGCACGGGTAAAACTCAAACGAGATGATTTAACCAGAAAGTTCAACTGAAGAACTCCGGTTTGCAAAAAGAATCAAATCAAACGGAGCAACTAAACTCAAACTGCGAAAGAAACAAGCTTCGATTACTAATCTGGACTAAATTCAAATTTTACAGTAGCAAAATTTTGTTTAAGTTGATTAAACAGAAAGAGGGCTTCGATACGAAGATCTAGGCGCTTGAATCGCCTGATTCCGACAAACGAGCGAAAAGTTATACTAAAACGAAAATCGGATCAGGAATCGCGATCGAAAATAATCGCGAAAAACCCGAGAAAAAGAAAAACTAACGAACAGGCTAACGAACGAATGTTCGCTGTCTGCGGTTAAACGGTGAAAACCGTTCGTTAAAACGAACGTACGAACGGGCGTTCGCTAAATAACTAAACCGACGGAAAACCGAACGAACCGAAAAAAAACGCATCTAGGGTTTAAACAAAAACCGATCGGTTTTTCTCACGAAAACCGACGGCGGCGGCGGCTACCTCCGGCGGGGCTCCGGCGGGACGGCGGGGTGCGGCGCGGCGGCGCGAGCGGCGTGCGGCGGCGAGGCTGCAGCGGCGGCGGCGCTCGGGAGGCGGGGCGGCGGCGGCGCGGCGAGCGAGGCGGCGCGGCGGGGTGCGGCGGCTCGGCGGCGCGGCGAGGGCAGGCGGCGGTGGCGGCTTGGGGCTC